>JAWQUT010000637.1:83840-119216 GCA_033807755.1 Ellobium chinense
ATGACATCTCTGGTGGCAACATCATATACTGTAAAGTTGTGCACCGTCAACGTAGTTTTAAAATAAAGTGCTGACGCCTATAGTTTGTGAGACAAAAGCACACTTGGTCCATGCACAGGACGCGAAGGCTTCCTGCAGGATCCCTGATCGCATCTAGGGCGGCTTGCTTGTCTACCTCTTTCTGTCTACGCGCAGCCTCTTTCTCCTGTTGGTGGATTGTCCAGGCCTCGGTGTGGACATTGCCAGTCTCATGTCCCACACATATGTCGCACTGGTCTTTTTTTGGTGCAAACAGGGCAAGATTGCTCTCATCAAACAATTCTGAAAACACTCTCATAGAGAGGGGTTTTCTACTTGTTTCAGCACATTTCTCCCCATAGACTCGATGTAGTTCAGGCAGGCTCATAAACATGGGCTCTAAGTATAACTTGCTCGATGAATGTCGGCAATAATGAGATGGCATCTTGGGGAGCAGGTTGAAAAACTTGTTTTTGAGGAACAGTCTGTCTTCTGCTGCTCTCTCATAATGGGGGGGTGGGGGTGTTGACGGGGTTCTGATTCATCTTGTCTTGTTTCATCCAAAGAAACTTGGACAAACCACTGTCGCAAGGCGGTTGTGTTCAAAAACATTTGCTTACATACTTTCTTCCGCTCACCTTCACATTTCAGATGGAACAGGTATGTGTGATGGCGCTTGCTTTCATCGTTTGTGGTGCGCTTTCTCTTCTTGCCAATCTTGTCAACTAGCCCTTTAACGTAGGCCTTTTTTCCTTCCCATGTCAATGACCAAACATAAGTGAAACACTCTCTGCGATCGTCATCTGTGATGTCTTTGCAGGATGTGCCCTTGCTTTGGCATTTGCAGCGATCTAGCATTAATCTTTTGTGCCAATGCACGAGCAACCATACGTCTCCCCCCGCTGAGCCCATCCATCTTTCCTGAATGACTGAGAGTGGATGAACGTTTGAAAAAAATCCGTCTTCCTTATATAGTACGAGGTCCATCCCAAAAATAAGTTTCCTTCCTCAATAACTCAGACGCAAAATGATCAAGAACAATGAAACTTGGCACAGCATACCTTCATTTTATGATCTATTCAACGTAGCAACCGCCATTGTCTATGCAATTTTGCATTCTCCGCAACCAGCCGTCAAACGCAGTGACGTAAGAGACTTTGTCCAGCTGTCTGATGGCTGCTTGTGTCGCAAAAATAATGTCTTCTTCTGACTCAAATCTTTGGCCCCGAATGTGCTCTTTCATTTTTGGGAAGAGCCAAAAGTCACGTGAGGCCAGATCTGGAGAATAGCGTGGATGCTCCAAAACTTCCCACTCGTATTGGTCCAGCAGCTCGGTGATCCTGACAGTGTGCACAGGTGATTGTCATGATGGAAGATGACTCCAGATTGCAGGAGCCCAGGTCGCTTTTTTCTGATGGCTGGTCTCAGTTAATCTTGCAGAACCATTTTGTAATATTGGGCATTGACAGTGGTGCCGACAGGAACTGGCCATCGCAAAATGATACCGGATGTGTAGAAAAAGAACATGTGCATGACCTTCAGAGACCCCTGCTTTCGGCGTGCTTTCTCTGGGCGAGGTTCATCACTGTTTTTCCACTCAGTGTTTTTTTTTGTTTCTGGGTCCCACGAATAAACCCATGTATCATCGCCTGTGACAGTTCGATCCAAAAACGTGTTGTGCTCTCTTTGAAATCTGTGGATGAATTGTCTTGAGAATCTCACCCTGGACTCTTTTTGGTCTGGCGTCAACAAATGGCGAACCCATTTTGAGAACATTTTCTCTTAACAAGTTTTTTCCGTAAGAATCCGGTAAACTGAAGACTTTGAAATGGGCACTTCATCAGCAATCTCTTCACATGATTTTCTCCTGTCTTCAGCTAAAGATTGCTCAACAGTGGAGATTCCTCCATCTCCACATGCTGTGAGAGGCCACCCAGTCCGGCTTTCATCATCCATGTCCATGCACCCTTCTGAAATGGCTCTCATCCATGTTCTAATAGTTTGAATGAAAGGAACATGGTCTCCTAGAGCAGTCAAAGGATCTGTGTGTATTTCAGGGGCTGACTTACCCAGAAGAACTGAAAATTTTATGATTACCCGAATGTCATATCTCGAGAATGATTCCTTCATTTTCTGAGTATTCATCATGCCGGCCGTTGTGATCTAACTGTCAACAGGAAAAGGAAGCTCATTTCAGATCCGTTCAGCAACCAGAGCACAAAATTTTACAGGGAAATCCCCAAAGACCCAATGTACAAATGTGCCAAGTTTCATCAGCCTGTCACAAGCCGTCTTAAGTTTATAAGGAAGGGAAACTTATTATTGGGATGGACCTCGTAAACCTGGACCCATCTTTTACTTTTGTTGTCTCTTGATTGCCATGATGTACACTTTTTTTTTGATGTACAAGAATTTTTTTATTGTAATTTTATATTTGTTTGTTGCTTATTTTGTTTATTTTTTCACCTTTTTTGTCCACTCTACTTGTTTTTGTGTCTGCTGAAGAAGGCATATTTGCTGAAACGTCCTTTGTATTGTGCCGTGATTCTGTGAAGCTTTCTACCTACTTGCTCTTCTATACTCATGATGCACAAGTATGTCATAAAGATGTCATAAAGACTAGAACGCGTTAACAGAAGAGAAACCTCCTTACAGTTTAATTTTTATCTAACTTAACTATGATCGAACAACGATTTGACATTCAGCTCTGGTATAACACTATAAAGATGACACTTCAGGTTAGTAATAGTATGATGACAAGTTGCATCATAGCCTATCGGTTAAATACACAATGGTCTGAGCACCGCGAGCCGAGATGCGTCAAAACTGTTCAAGCGACTCGGGCTGTACAGGTAAGGGGGATAAATCTATTCAAGTGCCCTCCAGGCGGTTAAATGGTTTTGACACCGGCGCTTTTCGCGAGTGTGGAGTTGAATGTCTTTTGTTCTTGCATTTATTTACGAAATTTTCTATGTTAACATTATCTAATTTTTGGTGTATACATGAAGTAGACTATGAACAACTGAATTCTAAAAAAAAAGCAGTTTTCAAAATTTTGTGACTTAACCAGTTTTATCCCCCGGCCGTCGATATTAGACTGTGTTATTCATGAACACCATGTCGATTATCTGGTACAAGAAAATGCCATAGATAAAACTGGAACTGTTAGCTGAGCTAACCTGGTGGCCTTCTGAAGCAGTTGCCATATTATCAGGATTTATTGCAGGATAGTTAAGATGACCATGTTGTTAGGTTTGTTTGATGGTAGTGACAATGACGTTGGACTCCAAATCGAGAGGCCATGGTCCAATTTTCTGTTATGGTCATGTAACTTAATTACAAACACCAAAGCTTTTCACTCACATTGTATTTCTCACTGCCTTCAAATGGATACCTGATTGTTGGCACTGAAAGCTTAGGTATGAATATGAGTGACCACGATATGCCCAGCAGGAATTCAGCATGTAATTGAGTGATCTGAGCTGCTTTGGTGGTAATAATAAGGAAAGGCACAAATGGGGGCATGTGTTAACCTTATTTAACTGATTGGATTATTATTAATTCAGGCTGTAGAGCTGGTCCTTTAATTGGTGCCAGTACACAGGTTGTTTGTTTCTGATGCTATGTCCACCTCCCCTCATCCCAGTCCAGTTCATTTTAGAGTTCAGTACAGATAGTTCACATTTGATGTCTCTGTCTCTTCAGAGGTGTCCTAAGCTGGTTTGCTGAGAGCAAAGAAACGGATGGGATGGAGGTTGATAACGAAGCCTCACTGTCATCTGGAGCTTTTCGTGTCTTCAGACTTTTAGAGAACAGGTAACCAGAGGAGTAAAACGATCTGACCAGAGCTTCTTATATTCATTGTTAGTTTGTTGTGCATTTATATTTCTGATGTTGAATGCAAATGTCAATCTCAGTTTGACATATTTAGCCTGTCTCCATCCAGTTCTGTAAAAATACCAACTGTCAAAAGACAAAGAAATGATCAAACACACACACAAAAGCTTGAAAGTAATGCTACCTTTTGACTGAGTTCAAACATCTGAGAACAAGGTAATGATTCCATAAAAGTCATGTGGTAGAAAGATGTCCTGTACCAGCACTGCTCTGACATCCTTTAATCTTGTGTCAGTGTTTTGTCATTGTGGAACCATATTGAGCACTACAGTTGCATGTTAAATTAATTTATTTAATATTAAACAGGCTATTGCAAATATAATATCATGAATCTTTCTGTACAAGTATCGTGCATTAGGTTGATGCACCACCTCATGCCTGAGGTAGTCCATTTGGCAAAACACCTTAGCATTCCATAATTTTTACAATCAGAGTTCCTACCTTTCATGAGTTAGAGCTTTAAGTTAACCCTGACTCTTTGTTATTGGTAGTCTTTTGAAAGTGGGGGAAGATGGTATTTTGCTGGCTTCTGTGGACTCATTTGCAGCTGAGATTGAATAATACAGGCGGGCCATGAAGTATTGGGTGAAGTCTGTGATCCATTCAGCTTCAAGGCAGTGGAGATGATCCTCTTGAGATCTGGCTCTGCCTTTATAATTGGGTCAAGCCATTTCCACTTGTGTATGGCAATTTTCTATTGCAGTGATGTCACCCCTCAGAAACTTCTCTGGAATCAGAGAATGATGTCTTTTAGAGAAAGGTTCTTGACATCAGACTGAGATACTGCTTGCATAAAAAAGACTGCATTTTAAAATAGTTTCATTCTCTTTTTTGTCTCTTGTTTGTTTTATCATACAACTTGGCAATGACATTCTCTATTGGTATTTTTTTGAGGTGTTTCAGTCAAATGATACAATGTTGATTAAACATGAAGTTCACACACTTTCATGAAAAGTGAATGGCATGCCTGCTTTTGACGTAATGACTTGTTTTAAATCCTTTTCTGCTATAACAAAATATTATTTTATTATTTCTTATTTTGAGTGTCTTTTATGATAGATTTAAACATACAGAATGTACATAAAGAATGCATAATGTAACACTTGTCCCCAGGTTTTCCACTGTTTTGGACTCTGTGGTCACAGAAATGTCATCAGCCGATGAGAGTGGGAACATGGGAAATGTAGTGAAAAATCTTTTTGAACTGTCAGTGGCTTCTGCTCAGCAGGACTTGAAATCTGACCCTCAGTCATGTATGGCTGTGTGTCTGCATCATCGATATGGAAATGTCAGAAAGCAAGCTGTAGAAAGGCTGCTTCAAGACACAACATTGGTGAGTTTTGTGAATGTTGCATGACAAAGTAGCTTTGCAGCAAGGTAAAGGAATTTAAGTTAAACTTTGAGAATGAAAGAATTTTGTATAGGAAAATGAGATTACAGTCAAGAGAGGCTGATACCAAGTGCTTGAAGAATCAATGACAGACCCAAACTCAAACACTCAGTTCCTTTATTTACAAACCTGTTAGGTTCACAGTTTTTGCGCGGCAGTTTACCGGGTTTAATCCCAGTCTTTGCTTAATCACAACACTTTTCTAAAATTGTAATATTTTCATTGCTACCATAGAGTTGTGAATTAATAAGCGATCAACTCTGTATCCATTTCTCAGACTAACAGAGACTAGAATTAGTATTTTACACGGTTCTTTGTCATTGGGTTAGCTGAATCTTAAAGTGAGATGAATGTTTCTTTCCCAGATGGAAGACAGACAGAGTGTCCAGTCTGCCTTAGCTCTGAGACTGCAGGATGAGGATGCAGGTGTGGTGTCAGCTGTCTTGGAAACACCACAGGTATTTTCATAAATCATGTTGTTTTATTTGACCTTTCTTGCTTAAACTAGGTAAGTCTGTTCTTTCTCTCCATACAGCTACAGACTTTTAAGTGAATGGTAACTCTTCCTTTTCTACCAGTTGTTTCATGTCACAGCCTCATTGTTTGTCAGTGGATAAATTAACTAGGAAGTATGAACAGTTCTGCCATCTTATGACAAAGAGGCACATATTATGCATTTTTTACGTAGTGCATATGTGCCCTTTTGTTAGAAGACAGCAGAGTTTCTATGGGACATGTAACTCAGACTAGCAGCCAGTGCCATTTTTTGAGGAATCTGATTCCTAAAATTAGAAGCATTCACTTCCATCACATGACACAGACTTTGTAGATTGCTGATGTTGCTGTCTTGACCTTTCCAGGGCCTATGGGAACTTTTTGAAGACAAAACCTTGCTGTATCAAACTCTCTTGAAGAAACTTAGAGTTCTTGGAGGAAGAGTGGGCAAGTAAGTGTTTTTGACCAACAATTTTTAAAGGTTTCTGGATCTAAATATTTAATGGTCTGATTTGGAGCACGTCTTGTTTTTGCCAGCAAGCGTGGATTGTTTGTCCAGTAATTTGGATGAGTGGGTGGGAATGTCATGTCTGTGGCGCAGCCTGATGAATGTTTGAAATCAGAAGTATTGTACAACTGTCTTAAAAACACAAATGTCAAATGAGCAAGAAGAGTTATGCAGAGCTGAGCTTGGTTTTTCTTTCATGGTGTGTGATTATGGATTGTGGTAAGCTGTGTGTGTTTTTGTCCTTTCATGTTTGCTTACGTGTATACTGCTGTTTATTGCTCACCATCACTATAACAGAGTTGTCTTGGATGAAAAAATCTTATATTTCCTCATTGTAAATATTCAACACAGAAATGAAATGAGAGGCTTGGTCCTGAAGGCATTGTGCTGCGTGCCTGAAGCAGTTGTCCCCAAGCTGGAAGTCACAGTGGTTGTGATCTCCTTCTTGGTTGCTCTGGATGAGAGTGAGCTTGGCCTAGCAGAGACATTATTACAGTCACCTGTAACTTCCTGGAATAAACTTCTAGCTCATGTTAAAACAGGTATGTAGTAATGTCACTTATGTCGTCTAGGTAATTGCGTTTATCTGTTAAGGTGTTTGATTACAACAGTATCCATATGACGAAATGCTATGTTTCTATAATCTGTATGTAAGATGTTACTGGATAATCACAATGCCTTTAAGTTACAGTTTTTTCCATGCTGTTGAGGAATTACAATTAAGTGGAGTTGAGTGTTGATGGAAAAATGAACTGATCAGAAATTCATGTCTTCTGTCAACTGACAAAATCATGCTTATACAGCCAATGTTGTTTTAATAAAATCCACATTAATTTAGTCTTTCTACCTCCAACCTTGGCAATGTAGCAGTTGAGACATGTGTTAAGAAATTTTTTTCACTACTTACAGATTACAGTATGAGAATTGTTATACATTACAGCCTATGTCCTGAAAGGTCTAAAATAGTACTAACTTAGTTTTCGTCACTTTTTGTTTTGAGTCTTCGTGTTAGAAAATGGCAGATATGCCATAGAGAGTTGCAGGCTGTGACCTTGAGATTATACATTGTGCCTATTCATGCATATAATATGCTTGGTACTGTCAGAAACTGGATAATTTTTTTCACAATTTTTGGTAAGATCTGTAATTTTTCATTTCATTGATTGGATCTATTAGGAGTGTCAAGTTATCATTCATGATAACTGGTTGGCCCGCTATTTGTTGACTGGATTAATAAATGGATTGTCAGGAAATATGTCAGTCCATTAAAGGCCAACACACAGATTTGTGTAATAGTGTATTTGTGTTATGTCACCCATTCATCAATTATTATTTTCTTTCCTTTTTATTTTTTCATTCTTGATGCTATAGATCGATTAAATAGTTTTTATGTCAATTGATATGGCATAATGGATCTCAAGATTAACACTTTAGCCATAATATGGATTTGGCTAATGGAAAATTGGCAATCTGATTTTTCAGACTGGTTGCCCTCAGTTGCCAAGCATCATAAAAGTAGAGGGGAGAACAAGCTGGCTGTCCTGTGTAGCAGACTTGTGGATTCAGTGACTTCATATTTGATTCATGAGAGTCACATGGCCCCGCACTTTGTAAGTGTGTGTCAAAAGTTGTTTCTATTATATGAACTGAAATGTATTCTACTATATGTGATTGACCACACCAACACCGAAATATATACAACCAAACAAGTCTCTAATTTAATGAATTATATGATGGAGATTAAAAATAGTGGTATAATTACATGTGGGGCAGTGATCTGATGCCAGCTGTTTGGCAGTCTGAATCACCAGCTAAAGGATCTTTACCAGCTGTGGGATAGCTGTAGCTGCAAGAATCTATCACCAGCTATAGGCAAGGACTGTCACTGGCTACTGGGCCAAGACACTGTCACCAGCTGTGGGGTAATAGGTCTGTCACCAGCCATGGGACAAGGATCCATCATCACTTGGGGAAAAAAAGGATCTACCTATTCCATGGCCATACCTGAGAGGCAAAGATCCTCACAATGGACAGAAGAGATGGCTGTTCCTGAATGTGACCTCTGTCTTAGGAAACAAAAATGTAACTAAAAGCTAAGTGGTTTAACTAGTTGTGCCACTGTAGAAAGATGGTACAGAAGCCATTTCTGTATGGTATAATAAATAAAATTGTTGGACTAAGGAGGGATGTGTTAGAAGACAGTGTAAGATGCTTTTACATTTGATTTTCTGCTTCATGTCCACAGCTTGAAACTATACTTGGCTGTTTGGCTGTCACTCCCAGACCAGGTTCAGCTGCTTTGGTTTTGTTACTAGTTAACGTGTCTTTGATTAGACGAGTGAAAAAGGTGGATGTGAGGATACAATTGCAGAAACAGCTTGTCGCCTCCCTGGCAGATCTGATGATTAACAAGGTAATCAACAAAACAATGGAGAGCACAACTTTTTGAAAATTCATGCCATGTAAAGCATATTTAGACAAAAAGACTAATATTTATAGCATTCAAAGGTTACATCAATTTTCCATCTTGCATAGATTTTCAACTTCGTTTTTCTGTGTACTAGGGACATTTATCATATTTGATTTCAGTGACATATTGATATATTTCTAGAATGGAACAGTTCACAGTAATATGCAATTATTTTGGTAAGCTATGTTACTGGACACCAATTGAATGTGCCACTTTACTCATGCAAACACATAGACAGTTGCACAAGGACTCGGGCACATTCAAAAGAGACCCAGAAAGACACATGCAAGAATGTCAAACACATTTGGACACTTAAATGGGAAAATGTAGAGCTTTCTGTAGCTTTTTTTGTTGCATCTGTTTATTTCGTTCCAAGCTGTCCATTGCTGAATAGCCACGATATTATTTTCTGCATCATCATGAATCATTTTATTGTTATGGTATAATTCCAGCAACTTCTCCAAACCAGCAAACACGAGATGAAGAGTGATCTTGGCAAGTCAGCTGATCATATAAATGAAGCCACCATACAGATATGCCTTGTTCAGTTAACAGCCAAAGGCACTCTTCCTGTAGGACTGGTTACAGAACTAATGACTCATCTAGATTTGATCTCTACACCAAAGAAACTCACAGGTATACAATAGTTGTAAGAAATATTAACTTGAATACTCTTGAATTCACTTCTAAGGAAATTCACTGGATGCTCAAAACTGTTTGTAGTAAGCACATTTTATCATGTTCAGTTGCCAGACCTACTCAGCTTTCACACTGGAACTTGCAAAGTGCTTGGAATAGCACTAATTTTGTATAAAGGGATTTCGTAATAAAGATATTCAAATCTTGGTTTAAGTTATGTGCTCAGTATTTCTGTCATACTTATAACTAAAGTATATAAACTTCTAACTAGATCCTCTATATCTTGAAGACTTGTGTTGTAGTCAGTTGGCTTGATAGGTGAAGGAGTTGAAATTTAAGAGACACTCAAATACCATCACATCTCTCCTTTGACAGCACTCGTATAAAGCTGATGAATAATGAATTACTTGTATTTCTAGTATGCTAAGGGCTCTCTTGCGTCAGACTGGAAATAGAAATAATTCTAGGAATATCAAACTGTTGGAGCTGAAGGTAGAGGCTAAAAGCTGTTGGTGTTTATTATCAACCATGAATGCCTAAGTTGGGGTGTTAAGGCAGAGCAGAGCAATTTTGGCCATGTCATGCATGTAGTCTGGGTGATATGTAAGTGCAGTTATCTTGGAATTTCTAGAGTATTTGCTGACGAAGACACAAAAGATGGTACCAACGAGACCAGATGCTTTCAAACTGACAGTCCCTATCAAGGCGACACTTTTTGATGATTTCTATTGGGAGTTGTACCAATAAATTGACAGGCACCAGCATGTGGAATGAACAACCAGGGTTCTCCTGGCATGTGGAAATACTACCTACCTGCATTGCAGTGCTTCATCTGCTGTTTAATGTGTGAATGACAGAATTCCTTATTTGGACATTGGGAAAGTTGGCAGTGTATGATGTATTGGGATACAGTGTCTGGGGAAAAATTAAATATTCATTTGTTTGTGCCAGATCTCAAGTTCTGGGAACTGTCAGAGACTGACTGTGTGGAGAATGTCTGGTTGAAGACAGTTACTGTTGGAGTCAATTTGTTGCTTGAGATGGCAGCCAGGAAAGATGGGAAAGTCTCAACCATTGGAAAAGAAGCTTTTAAATACATCTTCCAGGTTGGTAGTGTAAATTTAATTTTTTTTTTCTCCTTATTCATTCTGTATTTGTTTTGCAAATCTGTGTAGTTAAGAAGTTTGTTTCTATAGTAGATGATGATTCATTGGTTAGGTTTGTGTTGTGGAGTGTACATGAACTGGAGCATTAAAATGAACTTCTAAGTCATATGAGGACTGCCCTCAAATGGAAGAGGAGAAACTGTGAAATCATCCCTGAAGATACATGCTGTTCCCATCAAACTAATTTGTTCACAGGGGCTGTCAGACACCCGATGTGTAGTCAAGTTCATCTGCATGCTGTGGATAACCAGTGAGAGACAAGGAGTGACCAGTGCTCACAAGGCCTGCAGTCTGCAGTTTGCCAAAGTGTACTTAGACTCTCTTACAGACAGTGAGAGGTCAAAGGTTGTTGATGACCCCACCCCAAGTGAGTCAAAGTGGTTCTGGTAGATTTATTTAAAAAGGAGGCATTATGGTTGTTTAACATAAATACTAAAAAAGACTGAAGTGTCTGAGAGAATGTCAGAAGCTTAATAAAAGAAAAGCAAACTTGCATGTGTCATAGGGGGGGACTTCAAACATGCTTTACCTGAGATACACATTGTCATTTAAGTTTCATCATTACTTGGAACCAAGTGGGTGCCAATTTTAAACTTTTCCTTTTCTTTCCTTGGCACATTATCAATAATCAATTTTTTTTTATTCAGTCCCACCCATCTCTGAATGTCCCTCAGGGTCAATAAAATGGTAAAAGTAATGCTTATTCTTAGTATTGGGTACCATTTTGTCTGATATCTGAGGTTACAGAGTGCTTTTATGAATTTGGTTGCAGCAGCTGAACTTTACATGATGAATGTTGATTTTGGGGATATTCGTTGCAAACATGACTTTGGAAGCCAGTGATTTTTATTACAAATCTGAGAATATTTTCGGCAAAGATGTCACTATAAACAACTTAAAGCAGCATATAGATTAGAATTTATAATCTGTGATTGTCAACTTACATGTTGTTTGTGTTGATATATTCTGTGCCTTTTATCACCTGTTATGTAATGTGCCAGCAACAACTGTCTGTTCATTTTCCTGTCCTGTTTCTGCTTTGTTTCTTCCAGTCTTACCCAGCCTGCTGATTTTGATGTCCAACCAATATGAGCAAGTGAGAGTGATGGCATTTTCTTTGCTCGCAACGCTGGTGGGTGACAAAGCCCCAGAGTCTGGCAATTTCACTTGGTTTGCACACAGTCTGCTGCGCTACAAACAGGAGGTCACTAAGGACAGAGCATTTCTAACCCAGGTACACAGAAATTTAGTTAGATCTAGTTAATTCTTTTAGAGGATGAATGTAAAAGGAAATTATCTTGGAGACTGAATCAAAACCTGCTGTGTTTAGTTCTGGAGATGGTGACACTCAAATTTCTGTTTTCCTGCTGAAGGATCATTAACAGTTTGACCCTGTAATTAATTTTGTTTATATGTTAGTAATCTTATATGTATTATGTGTGCTGTTGCATAGATATATATCATGATGAAATTTATCACATTGTATGGCATTGTAAACAGAATTCCCTGTAGAGATGGATGTTATTTTCATCCTCTTTATCTTTAGTAACTTTACGTAATTAATAATGTATTTAATATGGAAATGTTGTTTGCTGTTAGTTCAAATAATTATGACACACTTGGGATGAGAATTGCATATTTTATTACAGCTTTATGTCCTCACTGTTGCAAATGAAAATTCTGTCACATCATACAGACTACAGTCTGTTAAGATTCTCTAGAACCATGACTAGTAATTAAAGTCAAATGTGTTAGCAGTGATTGACATTGGAAGTAATAATTTAGAATTTATGGGCTTCTTTATGCATAAAGACAAGCTGTGAATTCTGAAAGGGTAAGGAATATTAGGTATTAGTTTTCAGGCCTTGTATAATTTGCAGTGCCATCACTACTCTTGACTGTCCCATTTTTCCAACCCTTTGCTTACAAATTATGATAATACAAAGGAGACTAAGTGAATGCCTTGATCTGCTGTGGAATCAGCTATGAATACCACCAGACACCTCCTGTCTTGGTGAAAGTATTAGTCACATGCCTCTCTGTTTTCATAGGTCTTGAAGAATATGTTGGAAGGAGATGAATCCAGTCTTGCCCCACCCTCTCCCAAGAAGCGCAGGAGAACTAGCAGCAAGCCCTTGCCTCATTCTGTGGCCTTGACCTACCTGCTTGACATTGTCTGTGACCCTGGGACGACCAGTGTTGTCAAAGCTGGACTCCTAGCTGTACTTCAGAGGCTGGACACAGCAGTGAGTGGGCTGCCTTTTGTATTCATAAACATTCAGGCTAGCCTGGTGTTACAAATTAGCCATGTTTCATATAAATCCAATCCCAGTCATGGAGTTGTCAACATTTTGAGTCAAACATTTTAGATTATGGAGATAGAGGACACATTTCAGAAGAAAGTGGATCATTTTGTTCTGAAAGATTTTTCGAGATCTTTCATTACTGGAAAAATTGTGTGCTCAAGAATGGTCATTACAGAGTAAAAGAATACTGGCCAAAAATAAAGATTCCTCATTCATCAGTCAGTATCTGTATGCCCTTGCATAATTGTTAAAGTGAATTGTGAAAATACAGTCTACTCGACCTAACTGAAATCCATTTGATCACCACTGTTTGGTAAGAACATTTTGGAAGATGTGAAAAACTGCAATTTATTTACAAAATTTATTGGAAACTCCAGTTCTTTTTAAAAGCATTTTCCCCCATGCTTTAGAAGAATTGCAATTAAATAGACAACATACTTCATTTTTCATGCTTTCATACTCCCACAGGAAAGTTTCTTGCCCCTCACATCTCTGCTGAAACAACTGGTCACCAAATCAGAGACTCAGCAGTTGGCACAACAAACTTTACCAACACCATCATCATCAGCTGCAAGTTCTGTATTATCAACAGAAGAAAAGGAAATGGTGTCACTCTTACTGAAGAGGTTCACCAGCACAGTAGCAGGATGTATTGATGAGAATTCATCCAGTCTTCAGGCTTTACTTGCAGCACTTTCATGTTCTTTTACAGTGGAAGACAGTGGGGAAATTGTCCAGATGCTGGCAGTACATCAGGTAGGCTGAAGGCCATTCTAGTGATTGATAATCTTCTTTGCACATTTCTTGCAACATCTTTGCTTTTTTTTGTCTTTCCACTGTTTGGATGGACGCTTGGAAGTTGCACAACCATATACCGAAAGTAATTTGTATGTGAACTAAAATACCTCCCATGCATTTTGAAAACCCTTAAATATTCTTGGCTAATTTGGGCTGTCCAGTAAGGTTAAATGAGCATGAATATACAGCAGTTCTAATCCCGTTGACAAGATTTAAATTAAAATGTGACTTTTTGAGTAATCTGATAACTGCTGCAGTCTCAAACATTCACTCTCATTGGCTACCAGAGGTCTTTTTTTT
This sequence comes from Ellobium chinense, assembly GCA_033807755.1. NCBI lineage: Eukaryota > Metazoa > Mollusca > Gastropoda > Ellobiida > Ellobiidae > Ellobium > Ellobium chinense. The sequence continues at coordinate 97,828 of JAWQUT010000637.1, forward strand.
TTTTTAAGTATAATAATGAGTAAAATCTTTTACCATTATGAGTTGTTTTTGGGTGTTGTTTTTTTTTTTGTAGTAGGAGCCGCATTTTAAAATTACGACTGAGACAGGATATTTTCATCTTCTGGTTCAGCAGTGTATGATCTATTGGTGGTTTGGCATCACAATCTTGATATTTTTCTCTTTTATTACCAATGCCAAATATTGAGCCGGAATATTTTTCAGTTTTATTTGTGTACATTTTCATTTTCTCAGCTGAAGAGCAAGTTTATGGCTGCCCTTACCTACCCATCACGTCAGGCAGTGTTTACAAGATTGTTGGATGTGATGTGTTCTAGTGGGGATATAGAGATGGCAAGACGTTGCCGCAAGGTCATGAAACATGTGAGTAGAATATTTGGGCAGGTACGAGTAGGCATTTAGCAATTAGGTAGTGAAGGGATTTGAATCAGTAATGTTGCTTTCAGAAGTCAAGTACTGACATGTAAGCAAAATTAAATCTGCAGATCTGTTTTTGCTAAAACATCCTTCCTAAGACCCAGTCTTTGGGATATTCTCTGTGGCACATAATACCAACTAGAAATAGAAAAAACAAAAAAAAGCCTATAAATACCAGCACGAGGCACTGAACCAAAGGACAGAAGTGCATTTAATGGTAGATCAATTAAGAAAGAAATGCTTGTTTAATGCATAATTTAACCATGTAGGACTTCCTCATTTTGTTCTGAGACAGGCCATTCTTGGGTAAGGGGATCTTCTTGTCTAAGGTGACAATCTTAAATCTGTTTGCTTAAATATACCATGACCAGGATATCCAAATCTGAATCCTAAACTTTCCTTTTCAATTTCAGATGACCATGGAGTCCAGCCTGATCATTGATGAGTTCAAATCTGTGTTAACCAAGTCCTCAGCAGGGACTGTTCGAGAGGCCAGAAGACAGAAACAGTGAGTATTTGTGAGCTGTAGCCATTTGACTTCTGTGGTTATCTGATCGTGGAATTGGTCTACTGCACAAATGCCATATCTGTGACCCATGGCAAACATTCATGCCATATCTATGACCTATAGCAAACAGTCACATAGATTCTGTTGTGGGCATAAATATTTTCAAGAGTAAAGTTGATATTAGGCAATTCAGACACCTGTACATGCACATTAATGCATCCAAAGCTTGGTCTTTGTTGTTGCTTTGGCTTTGTATTGTCTCCATAGGGTGGTTAGCCCTATTCAGAGATCTTCAGACAGAGTTTGAGGTTATGAAGTTAGCTGGACTTTCAGATGGGACACTGCCCTATGGCTAGTCCCCAGTCAGTTGCCCTGCTTCTTGTTGGCTCCTTTTTTAGGACCCTCAGCTTGATTTTGGTTGAGGTGATTCCAGGACCTTCCTTTTGTCATCCTGTTCTTTGGTGATTCACCCTCCCAACCACAATTTCTAGCCACTTTGGGGCTTGTCTAGCACCCACTCACATTGGGCATTTGAGTAGGTCTGTGGCTGTCCTGCCTTGGTTCTGGCTTTCTCACTGCAGTTTCCTGGATGTCTTGGGTTACGTAGTGGAAGATGTGAAAATAAGGGCTGTGATGAGTCATTTAAAAAAATACTGAAGTCTGATAGATATTTAGATAATGAAGCAGTAACAGCAGTTTGCTCTCCTAATTTGCTCCTCATTTTAAATTTACTGTCATTGCAGTTTTAGAAATTCTCAGGTTCTGTGAAGCTGGCAGCCTGCCATAGGGCACTGTGAGACCTACCTCATAACTGGCATTCAGGCTCTTGTATTTTTGCTGTGTTGTTTTTCAGACAAACTGCAGTTCTGTCAAAGGAGTCAGAATTAGATTCCTTGCCATGGAGACGGGTCGTGATGCTTTTGGAAATGATACAGAGCAAGAAAAAGGTTTCCAGTGCTGTGTTGTTAGTACCTGTGGCTTTTCAGGTCCTGGGAAGGTAAGTATGGTACAGGATTGTATATAACATGTTTAATGGCTAAGTTAATCTGTCCTCTGTCATTTTGGTCTCAAAGCATCTCAGTCATGGATTGATGCTAAAGTGCAATAACATCTTACAGAATGTTCCAGTGTGTTGTTGTTTTTTTTTAAAGTAATTAATAGGCAGGGTAAAAAATTAGCTGAGAGATACAAAACTTTTAATGGATATAGCTAAATGTGCTTTGTTGTACTCTAATCACAACATATTTTAATGATCAAATGTGGGTCAATAACAAACAACACTGCTACATTGCACCTTCTGTTAAAGCACAGATTTTTCCAAGTTGCCATAGAATTGTGAAGATAAGGAGCAAGCCTTGGGACTTCTGAACATGAGCAATGATGATTGTCCACAGGAGTGTAGCTCTTGATCTTAATCAATATGGGACATAATCTTTAGGCACTTCTTTTTTTTTTAACCTCTCTGTTATTCATGGGACAGAATATCTCTCAAATAATTTTTATCTTTTTGCTTTATGACTCATTATATTAAGAATTTTAATTCATTGCTCACTCTCCCTTGTTAGGGTCTTGGAACTTGAACATGAAGGATCTGGTGAATATATCAAACAGCTTCTCCTTGGCACAGTCAACTACATTTGCACCCGACATCAGGGTGGTGACGAAAGGGATGATAGCGAAAACACTGGTAAGTTGTGATATGGCTGTCAGATCTGACTCTGAAAAAAATCATTTGTGTCTCAAGGAATTCCACGCTTCTCATAACTTGGTTAGCATCAGAATTTCAGTAACACAATTCCCTATAGTCAAAGAGCATTACAATAATTGAAGTGCAATAGACTTTGAGGGTCAGCTAAAAGTGAAAATGGATTCTCCTAAACCTGTCTCTGCTGTTTTTAAGTGTTTTTTTCTTTTTTTTCCAAGAATGGCATTTATCATCAACTTATCTTCCACTGAGAGTAACAAGATTGGCATTTATCATCAACTTATATTCCATTGAGAGTAAACATTATTGATGTCATGTCCGCTATCATTCTGACAGATGTTATCAAGGGAGAGCACTTGAACATGGAACTGATTGTGCAGTGCATCCGCAGTTCTGACAACCCACACACCCATCAGCAGGCCTTGTTGCTTCTCAGCTCAGCTGCCAAAATTGCTCCGGTATGCATTTTCATTTAAACAATAAAAAGTCATATGGACTATTAACAGAAAATGACGAGTTGTATTCAAGTAGATTATTTTATCAAAACTTCCACTAACAGCTGTGGTATTTCATACCATTCTTTCTTTTCAATCTTCTTTACCATGAGGATGCAGATTTTACTCAGACTTACATGCCACTGTTCTACAAAGCATTCTGCCTTCACAATATTGAATCAGCTTTTAGCAGATCACACAATCATGCATACTGATTTGATTATGTGGATTATACTCTCTTTCAGTTTAGCCATAGTGATATTTTAATTTAGTTTTAGTGTGTTCACAATGATAGAGAGGAAAATAAACAAGGCTTCTTATATCCTTTTACTTCAGCAGTACTTTCGTGGTCATACATATTTTAACTGATGACTACTGTATTTAGGCTTTGAATGTCACACTGCATTGCTTTGACCAAAGGCATTTTGCTTGTGTACCAACCACTGACATTATGCTGGTGAAGATCATTAAAGTTTTGTCACCTATCTTCACTCAGGGTCTTTTGCTGCATAACATGATGTCTGTCTTCACCTTCATGGGTGCCAACATTCTGCGACAGGATGATGCCTACAGCTTCCATGTTATTGGAAGAATTCTTGAAAATGTCATACCAGCCCTCGTCATGGTATGTATGTATTTATGACAGTGGTGGTAGTGGTGGTTATGGCATCAGGGAATATATTATGCTCTCACTTTGAGAGTTAGTGAGGTTATGGTCAAAGAAAGAAACAAAATGAAAAATACACAAGTTATTCACACAGACACATTGGAGTTTATTTTATTTCACATTCCAGAAAAAAGCAAGAAACACATCCTGAGAGACACTCGTGCTTTTACTTGTACTGTATGCATGCCCTCAGTTGCACTCATACAAGAACACACCTGTGGCCCTGCATTTTTTCCAAGAGAGGAGCATCCACTCTATAAAATACTGCACATTCTGGAGAGTTCACAGTATTTCACCTGTTCAGATGTTTTTGTGAAAACAAAACCACATCTTTCTCATGTGGAACTTTGCCTGCTTTTATCCAGATATTTTTATTTGCCTTTGTCAAAGCTCCAAATCCAAAAGTTACTGTATATGAATTTGTGGATGCTGATTGTTGGAACAACTGAAAGGATAGTCCTCTCATGAATAGAACAGAGACCAGTGCAACAATTTTTATTAGAACTTTGAAAAAATGTGGGACCCATTTTGGACTTTGACCATTTCAGGCCTGTGAGGAGAAAAGCAAGGACAAGCTTCCACATAAAAAGAGGACCCCATCGAAGTCGTCACCATTTAAAGGAACCTCCAAAATGATCAGATCAGAAGACATGATGACTGTGGTGTTGCGAGTATTTGTAGATGCCATCCCCCACATTCCAGCACACAGAAAGATCATGCTATTTGAGAAGCTGGTCTCAGTAGTTGGGGCGGACAGCTATCTGTGGAGACTGATGTTACTTTTCATTGAGAGTGTCACTGTTAGGTCATCCAAGTCATCCGCAGAGGCAGAAGGAGGGGAGACAGCTTCTGAAGATGAGAAGGTAAGAGTTCTGGAACTTGGGAATGCTTGATATGTTATGATTCATCAGCATATTTGGATAAACACAGGGAAATATTATGTTGGATTATTGCTGTGAAGATCGGAAAAAAATAAAAATCAAAGTAACTATCTGCCTGTGCATTTTTATTTTGTCCACTGGTAATTGATACAAGCGTTGTAAAATTTGGCATTTTAATATTTTATGCTCTATGGTTCTTTCAAGGCGCATGAAAAAGACTGCAAATAAATTCAGGTTGCAGTTGAGTGGCATGGTTTGTTTTCAAAGTTTGCAAGTAAGCTAAAGTTGCAGTCGCAGAAATTGTGATTCAGAGGAGCTAACTATATGATAATCTGTCCTTTGTCTTCAGAGTTCTGGGCCTCTGACTGTGTCAGACTTAGAGTTCCTGACCAGTCTGACAGAAGAGTTCAGCAGTTCGCAGTTGTTCCAGAGTTTCCAGAGGATGTTAAGCTACATTCTTAGTCTGCCAGAAGACAAAAAGGGTGGTGAGTACATATATATATGTAAACGTGAACTGACCTTGTAAGCCAAATGGACAGGGAGTCAATAGCAGATGGAAATAGGATTGATTATTGCAGGAAGAACACTCCCAAGTTCTGTATATTTCTTAAACTTCAGGAAGCTGAAAATAAAACAGCACAGCATATGGTACAGAGGATAGATATGTACAGTATGAAATGTTATGCAGTATGTCTATTTTTTGGGAGATGAAACATTTTATTTTGCTTCCTCATTGGGTTGACTGTGATCATAATAGAGTTTCGCAGAAAGTTTGTACCAAAATATTACCTCACTGCTCCTTTTTATCCTTTTTACAGGTCAACCACCCGCACACAGAAGTAAAGAAAGTTTGAGTTTGGATGATATGACAGCAGAAGACATGGAAATTTTCAGTGTCCCCCACCACACAGCCAAACAACTGAGACATTTCAAGTTTGCCACAGTCTTTGCTTTACATCATCTGGTGTCATGTCAGCACCTTGTGGCTCAGGTGGGAAGTCACTGGCATATAACATTAATCACTAGTAGCCCTTTTCACATAATGATAAGAAATTAAAGTTAACAAATGTCACTTGTAGGCAGACAGCTCTAACTGATGATTTCTCCACTTATCTGTAAATATTTCTGTGCTTCTGGAACCAACTTTACAAGGCTCCTTGCACAAGGGAAGTGTTATGAGAAATTCAACCTCAAAACTCAGAAAGCCAACATTTTCACATATTCTAATAAAATTCACTCATATTTGCATAGGCAAAACTTATTCTGGTTCACATAATCTTCACTTTTAGAAGTATGTTCATAGTATTGACTGCTTAGCAGAATGAGATAAACACTTTTTTGAATGGTCATTCCCATGAAATTAAGTAATCAGCTGTGATATATCAAAGAATGTTTGGCTCTCCACTGATTTTAACACTTCATATATATTCTCTCTGTTTCTGTCTTTCCTGCCAGATGGCTGAAGTGGAGCCGTCCACATTCCTGCCTAATTACCAGAATCTGATGGAGACTGTGCTCCAGTTCATTGGTCAAGTGACCAAGTCACATGACAGACACAGAGAAAATACCAGTGCCAGATTTTGGAGGATACTTCTTCACAAATCTCATGATCTTTTGGAGCATGTGTGTACCTTTCAGTCCTCTTTGTTTTACTCAGTGTCAAGCAACCAGAAGAAATGAATCTAATGTCAGTGCCACCTCATAGGGCAGATTCGGTACATAAATAAAGTCACGGCACCAGACTCTTATGGTGATAAAAATCCTTTCTGGTACATTCAAATGTCAAATCCTATTATTTCGGCCTCTGAATTTTTCTTTTTCTGCATAGGGCAGCAGCTTTCATTTTATGGAACTACTCACTTATCAGGGCTTGTATAAGTAAATTCTTTTGTACATGCACAGATTCATCTTAGCTTCTGTGAAGTCAGTTTTGTTTTTCCTTGCATCAAATTCCACTGATGTGTAATGCTCAGGAAAAGGTATGACAGTGGCCCAGGTATAGATATATGCACTTCTTTTGTAAAATTACAGCTCTCTTTTCTCTTGCTGAGATTCTGGGCACTTCCTTCATTTTAATTAGATTTTGATAGATTTTTGTTGGCCCTTATTTCTGTAGCTGGTGAATCTCCTGCCTGACTCCATGTTTATGGAAGTTGTGTCTGGCTTGATGAGTCATAGTCTACCACTGGTCCAGAGGAGAGCAATGGAACTTCTCAACTCCAAGCTGCAGCATTACAAAGAGAATCTCTCACCCTCTCAGGTAAGTACTCACTAGTGCATATATTTTTCATTCATGTTCTGTGTGCTGTAGACAGAACTCACAAAATTCCTGACATTACACAAGCTTTGTCTTCAGGTCTCATAGACCTCATAAAACTTTTATTTTTGATTGGAATTGCCAAAAATGTAAAATGTGTTTGCTTATCTTAAAATTAGTGTTGTCAGAACATTATTTTTCACTGGTGAAATGTTTCATGGCAGTGAACTAGTGATAGAATTAAAATCTAATCACGGGAGGTGAATCAGTTTATACATGCATGTGTTTGAAACATGTTGTACTGTAAATTGGAGAAATGGGTGCACTACAGACCTGAAACTATTCCTTTACTGTGTAAACGGTGCATCACTTTTCTATGATAACACATGACAGTTACCAAGTAGATACATCTACCTGTTATAATTTTCAGAATTGGCACAATTTCTAGTTATGACAAGAAAATTTTGGTGGTTGAAGTGAGTGCTACTTGTAATGATTAAGCTATGATTAGATTAATGTGAATAATCATTTTCTTGCAGGTTGATATGCTGCTGTCTATGACCACCAAGTTACAGTCCATAGTGGACCAGTGTTTGCTCAGGAGCACCCAATCCAGTGCCAGAGATGAGGATATCATCAATGGCCAGACAGCTCTATACAGCCTCAAAGTTTTATGTAGAATTCTTGGGGAGAGGCACCACAGGCAGTTCTTGGAGGTATGGAAAATGTTGCCAGAACTTTGGAGGACTAAGAATACTACTATTTGCTAGTATCATGGAAGCAGGACATCACTTCAAAAGTTTATGGATGGTTGTCTTTTGGAACTTGTTCAGTCAGTTACGATGAAAACAAAACTGTGGAAATATGTCAGCTTACATCCAATCAACAGTAGAGCCACTTAAGTGTGTTTGGAGACTGCCCTTCAGTTATTAATTCTTTTAGAAATTGGGCATTTCCAATCAATCTTTGTGTGTACATACCCAACCTCAACACACATTTCCATCACTGTCACAGCCACCAGTTTTATTGAAAATGACTATAATCTTCATGTATATAGCAGTTGCAGTCCAATTTATTATAACAGCAGTGTCATGAATTTGTTTCTTCAAGATGAAAGTGAAATGGCTCATTTTGCTCTCAATCCCATAGGTCCTGAGGTTGTGTGTCCAGGTACTGACTGAGCATCACGAGAATGGTATGGTGTCAGCATCAGCCATGTTGTGTACAGCAGAGGTTGTGAGCTGTGCCAAGGTACACACAATAGAGCACCTAGCAGAGTTCATGCCCCTGATCATCTCCCAGCTGCAGTCAGAAGTCATAACACAGTGAGTACATGCCAGATTGGCTGCAAGCCTCTTTGCATTGTCACATGCAGTCCTCCTGCTCTGTCTCCTATCATCTAGTGATAATATCCTTAAAAGGAAGAATGACCATCACAAACATACATATTACAGGCCAGATAAACATCACAGGTCAGTCAGTGTAGAGTCCAGTGTATAGTCCAGTTGAATCCAATTTAAGAATTAATTTTTTTCTTTAAAGTTCAAGACATTTAAAATTCATCCATTTAATTCATCAGTTGTGTTAGTTTTTCCTATTTGCATTTTTGATAGTTTGAAGCTATAGCTTGGATTTGCTAGTAGTAACATAATACATATTTTACCTGACAAAGTCATAATGCAGTTTCACATTGGTGATGTGGACTTAATTAGCAAAGCTATTAGGTCATGTAAGCTAAGTGTACCCCATCTGTATACGTGTATGTGTGTCTGCTCACTCCTTTCTTCTACTTGAAGTACACTGTTTCCACCTTGCAGTGTCGTCATGAATCAAAATTATGTTTGTTTCCTCAGTCACGAAGTTTTACTGCTGGCTGCCATCACATCATTGCAGAAGATCATCGAGGCATTGCCCCTGTTCTTAAGTCCTTATCTGCTGAAAATCATTGTACAGGTAATATCTTTATTGAATTTCAGGATCTAAACTCATATCACTGTTTGTTGATACCATTCTGGCTTTATTTACATCAGTTACAATGCTAGCCCTTTCTATTGAATCATGGACTCCTGCCAAGAGAGCTCTGTGGTGGAGTAATCTGTTGACAGTATTCTGGTACAAGTGACTGGTACCCAGCACCGTTTCTCTCTTCCAGCCAATGAATGATTTTATCTGTAGCTACTTCTTAACCAACATTTGTACACCACGTCATCTGGATGAAATAGCTCCTCTCCTGTGCCATCCCTGCTGTGAATGACAGTTCCATGCCCATTGAACCTCATGCTCTTGAGAAAGTTGCTACAGTTGCTCTTAAACTGATAGTGATTGGAACACATCAATTTCCAGAAGTGATTACTTATTGCCATTGAATCATAACTGAACCCCGGTGATAGTGGTAGCATATTATCCCGACAGCCTTTTGTGGACCTGATGTCTGTCCAGTGGAAATATCAAATTAAACCCTCTGCTACCTTGATGGCCATGGAACCTCATTATTATTATTAGAATGATATTTGTGGGGTAGTGTTTTCATCCTACATTTACTGATGTAGCTCCAGCCCACTCTTAGCAGTCATCTGTTGTTTTCATTGCAAGCCTTGAACGTATGTGAGGGCCAGTTTAGAAGCTGTTCCTGTTATTGTTCATGTTGTGGCCAAATAGAATTTCCGTTCTAAAGGAACAGATGTGCAGTCTTATAAATACATGTCCATTAATGGACAGAACACAAACTTAATAGTCAATGTTGAAATCACAGTTGCATTTTGCTGACGTCTTTGTTTTGTTTACATCACAGTGAGGACTGATTCAGTGTTTGCATGAAGTAGTAACAAATAATGACTCTTTTCTTCGTCCCTTAGGTGTGCATCATCAGTTCAACAGTAGAGTCACATTCAGAGTCCCACAGGCCAGGCGTGGGTCAGAAAATAAAGCAGATCTGGTGAGTCACATATCTTCCACAGTTTTCTGCATAAGTGCAATTTTTTGGGGATAAAGAGATCATTTCCATTTAGGAATGCTTTGTCCTGTTCAAAGCATGAGTACTTGTACCTAGCATAGCCTAAAGGTATGAAACCAGAGTTAATAAACATATGTATAACTGGAAGAGCCTTACTGCAGTGACTACTCACCCCTCCTATCTCCACTCTCACTTCTAACTGTTGTCAGTCAACAGCTTGCCATTGCTAATGAATCCTGGCAAATACTTACGTAAACCAGCAATAATGGAAAATCATGTACAACATGATGGGCTTCAGTGTGACCATGTCCCTTCTCAAAGAATATATCAGCACCAAAATTTGTTGATGCTGAAGTCTGTGACTGCTTTTACCTTCTAAGATAAGTTCTTGAATTGGGTAATCTGAACCTTATAACACAATATGTATCTGTGAAATCACTCCATGTCCATTGCACAATAGATCTAAAGCAAATAAAGGTGTTCTGACTCTTTGATATTCTTGTTGAGTCTGTTTACATCTCCTTCATAAAGTATGTTGCTTTCATTGTTATGGTTAAATTGTAAATATGTCTAATAACTAATTAATTCTGATTTTTGTTTTTCAGCACCACCCTTGCAACAGTCACACCAACACGAACATTCTTGCCTGTATTAGAAAGAAGCTTTATGGCTTTGGAGGATAAAATGGCAGTATGTACATTCTTTTCAGTTCTTTGAAAGTTTGCTGATTTGTCCACTAACATAGGGACTCAAGTGTTTCAATCAAAGAAGATTGTTGGTTGCGGTTTTAACAATTGGTGACTGAATAGTTCACAGAGAATCTTGTTCTTTCACTGTGTAGTTGATATCAAGATACCCCTGTATTAAAAAGAGACCACAGTTCTTTCTCATGTAGTAAATGACCTGTGAAGAGTTTGCATCAGTACTTCATATATTTTGTTTTTTTATGTGATAGAGGAATGGCAAAATGTTAAACATTTCAAAAAACTAAAGAAAAAACTATAAAAAAAGAGATTGTAACAAGAGAATGCATAGAGAAAATGAGAAAGAAACTTTCAGAGATTAATTAGAGACTGTGTTGATATTAAAATCTGAAAAATTTACTATAGGCTTCTTCCATTCCTGATGATAATATTTATGAGGACACGGAGCNGATTCTTTTGCAGTGTTTGTTTGTTTGTTCCAAACACTTGTATAAAAACCGAACTGAAATAAAAATATAAGGTTTGGAATATCTATGGAGTATTTTCATTCCAGGTTGGTTAGCGATGTTTATAAGGTACTTTGTTTGCTTAGTTATGATCTAATACCTCCTTACCACACAGTTTTGGCGATATTAGAGAAGAGACTAGAGTTCCCCCCCCCTCCCCATCTCACCACCCCATAAAGACAACTACATTATCGTGTCGTGCTGTTCAAAGATCGTGGGGAAAAAAATCAAGGAGAACTATCCGCCGTTAACAAGATTGGGACTAACAACCTCGCCCACCAAAGAGAAGCAGAAAATAAAGAGATGTTACGCGATTGTACCTCAGGTGTGACATTTCACACTTACATTCAAAGTCAAATTCCAAACGTTGCCGTGAGTTGTATGATTGATAGGTGGCGATTCATCGCATTGCGGAAGGAAAAAAAAGTCTGCTATCCAATGCCCAGCCCTGTCGCTAAAGAGTCAAATGATGATCGCATTTTCCATTGGGATGTTCTGAGAGTCTTTGGAGACACGTCCCATCCCCAAAGTGATCTTCACTGTATTACTCCAAAACGTTGTGATGTTTGGATGCATAACACTATGTCACGAAAGGAGTACACTGTCGTCAATAACCCTGCATTATATAATGTGCACATGTTACAATCCGATTACCCTTCCTCCCACGGTGTGTCCGGGCAAAGGTTATGAACATAATTAGGTTTAGGAACGACGATAGGCAAGATAGAGCACTTATACAAATGGGAAAGTCCCAGAAATATACGATACCAGTGGATGTATCCGTTTAACGAACTGGTAGAAGAGGTTTGAAACATGAGGTACTGAAAGAAACACTAACAGTAGTATTTGTTTAGCAGGCCTGATATGCGTCCATGGGGATATAAACATTACCATACTGCGTAACGATATGTGTGCCCGTCAATGCACTCTGTGCTTAGCCGTTAATAGAAACGTGGGCCTTACAATCAAGGACCACAGATGTGGTCTGCGTTTCAGTTTAATAATCGTGTTAAATGTTTACTAGCAGACTACTGGCAAAAGCTGCCATGGAATGGCGCAACCACTGCGTGCAAAGATCCCACAATGGGAGAGATTAATTTAAATCTTTGTTGCTTAATTAAAATTTGATTTGTAAACTGTGATGCAGACACTCGCCAAATACTCACAACGCAGACCGACAAATGAGAACATTAAAAAACAAACACACACACACAATCCTTTGTTAATCTTTGACTGTACTCTGTGGCTTCGACACAAGATATTGTTTAGTTAACTGAACGGGCACCAAAAATCAATACTTTTGTAACAGCATGTCATTGCAATGTGTATAATCACTAGTAATATCCATTTTTCATCCGCCCAAGAGGTGTTCTTGATTTGCACGCGCATTACAATAGATTCGCTGACGTTCGCCTTCTGAAGTACGGTCACGAATCTTGACAGGAAATAATGTTTGAAAACAAGAGGTCTGACCTTGGATTCTTGTGGCTGTTTGTATGTTCCATATCTTTGTTAACGTATTGCATTAACCACATTGAACATTATTATTGGTTTTATAAGTTTTCTGTTGTTGCCGCAGTGTGTTAACTAACGTGCTGATAATGCATACGGCCACTGATAACATAGCCTGCTCGCTAAATGTACAAACCGGTATTTGCAGCACATCCCCCGAGGCCGAGATTAGACCATCACAATCGAGGGCGTGCACGATTAACAAGAGATGGTGACCAATTATAATGAGTCGTGGTTCAAAATGCACAACCTAAAAAGTTCAAGAATCACCATATCTATCAGTGAGAGACCCGATGCTCGAAGACGCAGGAACGTGCCAGGGCATTTCGGAGCACTTCGCACGTTCTGAGTACAGCAGGGCTCCACCGACTCAATACAGACAGTAGACGCTAAACGTAAGACCGGATACAGATGCAATATTATCATATTACAGGCGTGGCTCTATCAGGTTATAAACGTGGCATTTTCGAGCTACAGACATGGCTGTTTCATGACTCATATCCCTCTATACGGTTATAAACGATAAATTGTCGTTTTACAGACGTGACTGTGGTAAGTTACATACGTGACACCATTACAGTCGACTTCGCAAACTCTTGTCCACAAGAGTATTCTTCATTTTTTTATGTAACTTGCAACCTTGGAGGGTGGGAACAATCAGCCAGTTCATTATGGGATTGCTGTTGGGAAAGCCAACTGACCAGGAATGGAACGCACGTTGTGTTGTAAAAAACCTTTCTCGCTTTCTAAGCCATCTTGGTATGTTGTTAAATCCTCGTAATAATGTGTATATCCGGAGTGAGGGTAGGGAAAGGGATTTTAGTTTGGCATTTGCTTTTCCTATGATGAAAACTTGTCTCAAGGAAACTAGTTAGTTTCATTACGCTTTTCGATATCTCGGTCTCGTAGCTCGAAAACGACAGGAAAGTCATATAAAATTATTATTTTAAACATCATGTTTCATACGTATAATTATGGAATGCTGCGCATTTTTAAAGAAGATTTAGAGATGTGGACGTTCTTGTAAGTGACAGTAGAGAAAACACGCAGATGGCTGAAAGAGGCAAACTGAATTAGGCATTCGTAATCTGAAGATGTGTGTTTTTTTGTTTGTTTGTTTGTTTGTTTGTTTGTTTGTTTGATTTTTATATTTTTTATAATGCATCACAAAGACTAGAACAGACCAGTGTCTCTCCTTAACATGTCAATAACACTGCTCTCAACAGAATATCAAGTGCCCTCCTCACACACTGACCGAGTCAGATACAAAGTGGAGATACATCTATAGCGATGGATAGCTACAGATGATATATTAATAGTTTTCAATTCATTAACATGGCGTTTACGTGCCCACAATCTCGTGCTGATTTGTGTCCAAAATCATGATGTTTATGACTTGAAGTAAGCAAAGTTGTTGTTGTTGTTGTTGTTGTTGTTGTTGTTGTTGTTGTTGTTTTTGCCTTAAGTTAGTAATATAACTTGTTGTTGTTTCTTTTGTTATTTTGCTCCTCCTCTTCTTCTTCTTCTTCTTCTTCTTCTTCTTCTTCTTATTCTTCTTCTTCTCCTTCTCCTTCTTCTTCTTCTTCTACGGCATGAACAAAATGAACGACAAGAGGGTCAACACCAAAATCATCATCAACGACATTCATTAAAACAACATCAGCGACAGCAAGAACAGCAACATCAACAACAACAACAATAGCCGTATCAACAACGACGACGACGACTACGACGACAACGACGAGGAGAACAACAACAACAACAATTAACAACTTTTAAAAATATCTACAACAGCTGATCGTCTAAAAAATGCCTTAATCCACATCACCAACCTCAGCAGTCGTAACGTTCTTCTGTTCTTGAGGAAAAATAGTGTAGTCTAACTAAAACTCGATATGTGACGTTCCCTTCTCCCACTCTCTTCCTTGAAAGTTCCAACCGCTGTAAAACTGAGACTGTGTCAGGAGGATCAATTCTTGAGGCGTCACAGTAGATGTTGAATGTGGTCCCTTCAGTGACGGTTCTTACAGGAACGATCAACTTACGGCCGTTTACTGCAAGGAGACATTGAGGTTGGATGGTACTAGTCTATGGGGAAAACACATCCACTCTACACACTTACCTTCATGGGGGAAGATGCGTGTGTGTGTGTGTGGAGTGGGGGGGGGGNGGAGGGGGGGGTCAGGACCAAGTTATACTAAAAGTGTAAGGTATTCTTGTTTCTTACTATGCCTTAACTATCGATGGAAGTGGGTTTGATACCATGGGTATCTTTTTTTTTTTTGATTCGTTCGTCTGAAACGACACATGCCAAAAAAGGGAGTATAATTATACGTAAGCTTACAATAACATCGCATTTGCTTACATGTTTTTTGTGTGTGTGTGTGGTTTTTTTGGGGGTTTTTTTTTTGGTATATCGGTGTAATCAATGCATCAAACGATACTTAGAGTTTCGATTATTAATATCAAAGCAAACATTTGAGCAGAATATTATATCGCCCCTTTGTCTCCCCGTTCTTATTTTTCTTTCCTTTGGAAAAAAGGGCAGAGCCTCAATGAAAGACTGTCGTGTCTGAGAATTTACAGTTGTGAACAAAAATATCGTAATTACATGTAAGTCTAGTGATCTGCCGTCTAGGCCTAAGAGCACCCTTACTTCCGTTACCGATATGCCCAATTCTTATCATTTTTATCTAAATACTAAAATAACAGGAATTAATTAAAATGGTTCACCTGTTTTCACAGTAAGTAGTAGGACCAGTAGAGCTCGTATACAAATCATGCATCGGTGTTGTTTCATGGGCGATTAGATTTCGGTATCTGTAAAATGTCAAAATAATATGTAATACGTCACTCTCAGAAGAGTTGGTAATAAATAATAGTAGGTAGGCAGGTATGTAGGTAGGTAGGTAGGTAAGTAGGTAGATAGGGTAAGTAGGTGAGTAAGTAGATAAAACGATTAGGAAGATGAGCAAGCAAGAGACTGGTTGATTTGGCAGGTAGAAACAGAAAGGAAAATGTTGTTCAAAAGATAAATGACATGCATTTTATCATCACGGAGAACAATAACAGACGGAGCCTCGCACTTTGAACTTTAACCAAATATCTTATCTTATCTTATCTTATCTTATCTTATCTTATCTTATCTTAAACAACATACAAAACGGCGGAGGTCTCGTATTTTTTTTTCTAAAGAATAGAAAAGAAAACGAGCTGAGTGGTTTACGTTATAGTGTAGTTGGAAAAAAATAATTCACTTCCATTTCCTCACTCGACTCAGGTGTAAATGAGTACCTAGCTTTAGAGCTCAGGGGACCAGGGCGCTGCACCGCTGGCGACCAGCAATGACCTTGTGCTGTATTTCATTTGTAATATTATGTATTTTCTATTACGATCAGTACTGTTATATGTGTTTACATTGTAAATGAGATGTATAATATTGTATGACATTGTAAAACAATTTTCTCTACAGGGTAAATAAAGCCGTACTTTTTTTTTGGTATATTTTATTGTTGGAGCCCCCTGTGCTCACATGTTTATTTGTAAGCTCTTTGAAATAACACATGTGTGGAATACCCCAGGATATCGGTAGTAAGGTAATAATCTGGGATACTAACGAGAGTTAAGATAGGGTAAAATGCAGGCTAGAGTAAGCATCACTGACACGGGTGTGTTACGTTGCTTCAGCTCGAAGAAGTGGACGGAACTTAGAAGTCGGTTAGAAAATCCCAAAGCAGGAGCTCGGAAATTCTGGCAGCAACTATCCACGGTTTCAAATTTGTAAATGGCGCATTTAGATCTGTGCCCTTGTGTCTAAGGAGGATAATGCAAAAGATAAACAGTGGTATGTGTGCTAATTAATGAGGAAAAGAACACAAGGATAGCAAGCACATCTTGCAAGTCAATGCACTCTTTTCTAGCCTTTCCTCGTCAGTCACAGCCATTTTGATTTGTTTAGAGATTCATATTTCGGTATCATAGAATCATCTCCAAGGGTTAGCCTACAGAATAAAAGGACTAGCCTTTTCGTGTAGAGGCAGAAATAAAACAAAATTAGCCTAGAATCGATGTCTTATTTTTGAAGTCCTAAGCAAAAGGTACGTGTTTGCTCGATGCACGCCAGCCACGGTGAGGAAACGCCCACAGATTTGTTAAACCTGAGTCCCATTTGATACAATCCCGGAAAGAAAAAAAAAACCAAACAAACAAAAAAAAAACAAACTCGGCAACCTGGCAGCATCATCTACGGGTGTAAGTTTGATAGTGGAACATGTTATCAACGGCGTTGTGTCGGAAGGGGATGTGGCAAAAATCAACGGTGGACTGTATGCTAATGAATTGGGCAAATATAAAAATATTGCAAACGCCACACACACGTCAGTGCATTGTTTCGCGCCGCTTCTGCCTTAATCGCAGTTACTTTGGCTTGCCTGAAGACCGATACGTCCTTTGCTAATAAAGGGGTGTGATTTTACAAATTGCAGGATCCAAATGAACGCAGCCAGGACTAATTTTCTTGTGTTAGGTCCTCTTTATTCCCACCTTGACAGTTAACACTAGTAGCACTAGCTGACCACGCGCAATGCAGCTCGCTGGCTGTGTGACCTAGTTTTACCAATGGTATAGCTGATCAGAGCATACTGCTTGACAGTTAGGACCTGTTGCTAGGGTATAGGCTGCATAAATACGATCGCCGCAGGTAGAGGTTGGTTGAGCGATGCGTTTATATTATATATTACTATATTACTATTGGGGAGGTCACGAGGGCAATTCAACAGAGGAGATAACTAAAATACGCATAGCAGGGAAGTATTTTTAATGGGATTATTTACCTTTATAAGACATGCTTTGAGTAGGGTTTCCCTTAACTAGTGTAATGCAAGTCCATTCGTTTGATTAGACAAGGAGGCCGCCGCTTTTTCCACTTGTTCCCGGTTTTTAAAGATCATAGAACGCGTGCTAGCGGGAATGCCATACTTGTCAGCTATGGCCTTCTTCGACATCGCACCTCTGTCGATTTCCTGGAGCATGTTTTGTTAATCTTCGACTCAGTGGAAAGAGTCTTAAGGTTTCTCTTCACGGGATTAGAGGACAAATTCAACTTGAAAATGATAAAGGTGAATCAACCGTACGCTAGCTAGCGAGCGAGCGAGAGAGCGAGCAATCTGGGGAGGTCACGAGGGCAGTCTTTTATACAGTGTAGGCCTACCTGTATACCGTCACGGTGCATTGGTTAAGATGCGTTAATGTACANGTCAGAGATCGCGTACAACAAGAATATAATTTGTGCCAACGAAAGTTGATACTGTAAGGCAAATTGGAAACCATAAACGAACGCCACTTCTTACGTGAGCTCCTAATCAAGGTAGCTAAACTTTTATTTTTCCTAAAGCAGAGCCAAATTCCATATAAAAAAAAAAAAAAACCAGCAAAAAAGGGACCAGCACATATCTGCAAAGGTCGTATTGAGGGTTACGAGTTGACATAAAGTGGCAAGAACTATGCTATGATTTGTCTATTGTCTGGGCATACGTTGGTTTTAGAATTATCCACCACATTATTTAGGCTAGCTGATAAGATGTTATTGTTAAACAGAATCAGAGATCGTTTTTTGATACGTGTTACTACAACAATTACTACAAAAGCCTAATCACTTGAAGTATCAAGTGATAGCAAGGGAGGAGTGAGAGTACATTTTTTGTATTGGAAAGTAGTCAGTTTTGACCTACCCTTTTTGAAACCAAACATATAAAATAGAAACATCCAGACGGTCATTTGGAAACCGAGGACTTCTAACCAGTAATCTAGTAGTTGGTTCCAAAAGACTCAAATAAGGCAAGCCTGCTTCCGATTTATCCTAAACCTGACAAAGTTTCCAACTGGTATATAAGCACAGGCCAATATAATATACACAAGGCTTCTAGACTCCGTTCATTAGCTCACTGAGTAGATCAAGAAGAAAGCAAAAAAGTTATCCCAGATCTAAGGCCTCTCCAAAGTCTGCTTTCTGTCCCCTAATCCTGCCCTTATCCCTAAACCCAAGAACCTTTCGCTATAGTCTCTTGAGTTTACCATGAAAATCCTGTATCGACTCATTTCCATCAATATGAAGAGAAGTCTGGGAGGACAGAATAATGGCAGCCACGTTGTTTCAGTCCTTTCCATAGAGGTTCCATCACCGAATCTCCAGGAATTCACGTCATGAAGGCGTCATGTAAATAGCTATGTCATTATGGAAACAGTGTGTCAGACTCGATTGGTGCTAGACTTTTAGTTTGAACTATTCCGTGCAAAATATACACTGACTAAAACTCCTATCTTTCTCTCTCTCTCTCTTTCTTTCTCTCCATCTCTCTCTCTCTCTCTCTCTCTCTCTCTCTCTCTCTCTCTCTCTCTCTCTCTTTTCGTGCGGAGCCAAACGGCACTTGCATAAGAGCCAAAAAAAAACAAAAAAAAACTGATATATGGAAAGTTACAGAGAAATGCAAGCATATTTTGTATGGAAAAGTCAACTTTGACCGAAAGTCTGATAGAGCCAAACAGGAGCTAAGAGGCAGTCAGTTATCCGGGAGCCAAGGGCTTTTATAAAGAGCCAAACATTCGATAGAGCCAAGGCAAGTCTGGCAGCCCATAGATCAAAACGTGTACAGTGCCACTTATGTCACGTCTAATGTCCTCCCACAAATTTTAAACTTCTCGCATTGGCTGTCTGAGACTAGCGAGACGAATGTAAAAGAAATAGAAACATACCCCAGATGTACCACCATTCTTCCCTACCAACGACTTCTGTAGTGCATTTACAAATAAATAAACAAATAGTTTCTTCACTATCATATCCCCTAATGACTGGATCATTATGAGCTTGTTCATTGTCCCCTAAATATGTTTGTCTTTCAGTGATGTTCACAGTTAGTGAGACAGGTTTCTGAAAACAAAAATCATTAAAGACTGCGGATAGTCAAGCCACCCCCACAATTTGCGGCGTTATCGTGCGAAGGAAACGACCAAACTTCATCTACATCGTTAACACCGCTTCCCTTTTTGTAATTAAATGTTGATCACATATTGTGTGAAAACATATCGGTTAGGCTGAAAATAAAAAAAAAAGAAAAAACGTTTCAAATTAATGATTAATAAAATTGCATGAACAATTCACTGTATACACTATAGCTACATTGATTTTTAGAAAACAACAAGTGAGTTTTTCATGCAATTTCATTAATCATTTTTTTTTCTTTTGACAGTGTCTCGATTAACTAGACGGTAATTTCACATACTTGGTTAGGCGTGGTATGCAAACTCGTGAACAGTGAGCAAAAACATGACTAGAGACCATAATTATTATATAACGGCAGATGTTTTTTTTTGTTTTTTTTTATTTTGGTAAATGCATTTATTTTATGTTATAGCATGTGGCTGGTATGATATTATGCCTATTATGAAAAATGGTTCAGGTGTGTGCCATTTGGTTCACTAGTTCTTGTCGTTTGCTCAACCTCTCATCGACTTGGACAGAATACTAAAACGCTTGCCAAAGATACTGTTAATTTAAAAAAAAAAAACTTGGACACTTGAAAGCAAAGTTTTCTTTTACCACCATCTTTTTTGAGTTGGAAAGAATGTATGAATCCGACGATTTTGGTGAACTCGTTAGTGGTGCCTGCTGGTATCAGAGCATTTCGTGTGGTCAATTCCACGCCTACCGAGTTCGCCATGTCACCCCTCCAAAGAACTCAGGAGGGGGAACCCGAGAGTTACAAAGCGGCATAATATGAACTACTGGGGCCGGACGGGTGGTATCCGCCGGCCAGATTGAAATGGGGGTGTTGATAGGTAACTTAATCCCCGCTTAGGATCACCATGCCGCAGGCCAATGGCAGGGCCTACTTTCGGGCCGTTAAGTGCAATGAGGTCCTAGCTGGCTACCCCGACTCGCCACTCCACGGGGGTAGTCTGCGTTCGAAGGGATGTGGGATGGAGGGCCACCCGCCCTAGAAATCGGTGGCTCTGCGGAAAGCTCCCTTTCTCCCAAAGGGGCCAAGGCTACGAGCGAGCACAATCACAAAGCTGAATTTACAAAGGAATCCATGACTTACTACGAGTGCCACACTGTCACCAGAAGTATCGTTACCAATGGTATGGGGTCTGCGTGCGGTAGTTGTGACTCGATCGGTCTATTTGGGTAAAGAAAAAGGATAAAAATCCCGGACCGGTTTACTCTTGCAAGAGAGCGGGGTGGCGGAATGCTCATTGGATGAACACCCTCCCTATTCCGTATCCCCAGGGCAGCCCAAACTGGTGTCCCTTCAGCTCATCCCTGCCTCCGGGGCCTGGCCACTCTACCGCTGGGCACTCAGCTTGCTATTGGACTGTTGCGAGATACCCTTTCGAAGACGGTGGTCCTCCCGTCTATGGCAGTCGGACCACCTGGGGTAGAGCTCGCCCACCATATAGGAAAGAGTACGATGGCTCGTATCTCCCCTGCACGAGCCCATCAATGACTGGCATGGTCGTTACGCCGTCGGGCATGAATGGCTCTAAGCGCTCGAAACACATGCCTCACCTGTGTCATTGTCATTATCCCCCCGCCCCCTCCCCCGCCCATGATGGCGAGACGGCAGACTCGATTCCGACCGCAGATTGGTCAAGCAAGACCCTTCGGCCATCTGCGAGGACCTAGATACGTTGCCCCGAGGGCCGATTGGCCTGTATCTGTGGCATAGAGCCCCTACACATTTTGCCGATCACGTCCGGTAACACTAACCAG
>JAWQUT010000637.1:158177-169808 GCA_033807755.1 Ellobium chinense
GGTGGGAGGCAATATTTAGGGAACAATAACAAAATGATTTAACAGATTTCATTGCTCTGAACGCTATACTTTTGTAACAGCTAAATAGTCAATAGGATGTTCCAAACATTGACATGGCAGGTCTGATGTATCAGACACGTATTGCAATGTATTTATCAATGACATATCTACAGTATTTAAAATTTGCAGACAGCATCCAGTCTGTTATGTCATGTCCGCCAAATGTCGCTCGCCTACAGATTGAATTAAATGTTTTAAATGTTGAAAGTAAGTAGTAGCCGTGTTTTGCTGTATTTGTTCATTTTGTTTTGCCACCTGATTCAACTCAATTTAATTTACATCTATACATCTCAACCCTTCACCACACAACTGTACTATAGCATTTCAATTTCCATTTACATGATACAGACATGATAAAACTCTAGAATGTATGCATACTTGGATATCATGGTAATTGTTTTATTGCAAAATGGTATGTGCAAGCACATTGTGTCGCCCTGACAACATTAGCCAAAATATAGTTAAACAAATAAAAATATATTGACATATTTCACATAAACACATGTTGAAATAACATAACATATCAGATAAAGAAACAGTAACAAAACAATTATAGTTTGTTACACAATGAGACTTCACAGCTCTAAGTCTCATGTTCTTGAACCATACACACAATCAAGGGTCGCGTCTAAGCACATGGTATCGTGCTGACCTCACATTGAAGCTGGAAATTCCAGTAACTTCTGAAGGCAACATTTTAGAACTTTACTGTTGAAGTGTTTGATTTGAAGTTTGATTGAGGGGACAAAAAAAAAAAGCAAACTTTGGACAGTCCCTATAATATACTACCATGGAATTTTTGCCACATTATGTGCTGTCTCCTTTCTAATCCTGCCCCTAACCCTTAGCCCAGCTCTAGGCAGTAGTGTCCTATACCCAGCTCTAGGCAGTAGTGTCCTATACCCAGCTCTAGGACTCTAGGCAGTAGTGTCCTATACCCAGCTCTAGGCAGTAGTGTCCTATACCCAGCTCTAGGCAATAGTGTCCTATACCCAGCTCTAGGCAGTGGTGTCCTATGATATTGTTCATGAAGGAAATCAGACCCTCAGATATACACACGACTATTGTCAGGCAGCTTAAATATGAACAAAGTTAACTCTCGTAGGATGAGGCATCTTGGGTCCAACCTCCAGCTGGCTGTGTGGTCACTGTTACTCAAGTAAAGCAAGTGGACAACAGAATAAAATTTATCACCGCATCACAAGGAGTAACATTTAGGTTCATGAATGTTTGAGAGCAAATATCATGGGCCTCTGTCAGCCAATATTGATGAAAGAAGCAGTAATCTGACACTGGAGGCCCAGTAAAGTTTGTTAACAAAATAAGAAACTGACACATTTCTGAATTTAGGCAAGCTTATAGGCAAAAAGAATAGCAAGCCATTAGCATAATGCAAAACTATGTTAGCCACTTTGATAGGGCAGACACATTTGCACTCTCCAGGCAACATCTATGGATAACATTAGCACCACATAGCACCACTGCATCCCACCCTTTTGAGACAATTAAAATAAACTACAAATTCACCAGGCATCAAAGTGGTCAGTCAAGTCAATAGTTTACATAATAATACAGTAACAGAAGATAATCAGCCAACACATCCTAGTACTCTTTCTCTCTCATGCTGATGAGGGCTTCAAATTACAGGAGTTAAAAATAACGCTCTGGCCCCAAATCCCATATTTTCCGAATCAAATTTTATTCACAAACACAAAGACCCCATAAACTCAACATCACAGGCCAATTCCCTGGAGTCTGAGATTGTACGGTCCTGCTGTATACAGTTTTATGACACCCTTTATGAGTCATTCACATTAAAATCTATTGTGATGAAAGAGGGCAATAATTTTCCATAATGACTGCTGCCAGATTAAAATGCCCGCTCACAGCCTTAACATAGGAAATTATGCTTCATCATGTTGTTAAGGGATGGGGTGGGGTGGGGTGGGGGGGTCCTGAAATTGGAAGATTTCAATAAAAATACCGATTCTGCTATTATTTCAGTTCAACCATTTCTGCTTATGTTTTTATCCATTAGATAGCCTATTATGACCCCTTTCTCCTCTAAATGACCCTTTTTCTGAAGGAGGGTCACCAGAAAATGATACCCAAACAGCATTCACACGGTAAACATCACTCACATTTGTGGGACCTTTACAGACACAAAACTGGGATATATTGGTGCAAGAATGGCATCGCCGAAGCAAGAGAAAAGGCCAGGCAAGAGAAAGAGGCTGAAGAGGGAAGGCTAGCCTATCAAGAGGAACAATTTTGAAGCATTTAGACCACAATTTGTCATCAGAAAGTGTAGAAAAAAACATTGTATACATTTCAAAAGCGATTTTCTTGAAAAATCTTTTTTGAACACTCTTTTCGGCTTTGTAGCTACTGCATCGATTGACTTGAAAATTGGTATCTACTTTTCTTGAACCATGTAAAATAATAATGCATCATTTTTCCCCATTTTTTTAATTGTTTTATTTTAGAAAATACACGTTTTTGGTGAAAAATTGAGGAAAATTCAGTATATTCTTCATATACATTTTAAAAGCCTTTAGGGCCATTTACATTTGCAGTTCGGTCACATGCGATCTCTCTAACGATCTTTCATATTCAATTTATCTCCAACTTATTTGCATTTACATATGCCGATACATCTGATGCAGACTCAGCCACGTGGTGCTAGTGTGCCACTTGTAACGATTTTTTTATACCGTAGGGTTGGTGGCCAGAGTATAAATCATTTTCAAACCAAAAGCATAGACAAAAATTGCCTTTAGTAAGTAATTGGGGGAAAGCGGGAAAAATACAGTGAATTGGATAGAATAACCCGTTTTCTTCATTTTAACAGTGAAATAATAGCTTTTCGTACGTGACCATATTGATCCTTTCTTTAGATCTAGGCAGCGTAAAACAAAAAGAAAAACCACTGTATAAGGTCACCATCACTTTGCTAATCTGAAACTTTATGAAGAGTTTTCAGCAGATTTGCAGCTAACCACAGGTTTAACAATAGTTTCTCTCTGATTTAACAATACTAGCTGTCTTTTAAAAACAGTCTGATGTCAAAGACGAAGACATCATGACTTGTAAACTGAAGAAGAAATGCCTCATTAATATCTTGATAAAATTACTCTGTAAGGCAACGCCTTGTGTAAAGTGACCACCTTCTGGGAAATGAACATTAGTGATCTTATACAGGTGTCACACCGCTCACCGATAAACATCCTTACTTCCTTGATAAAGCTGATATTATCATTATATTATATATCTCATGCTAACCTGTGATGTTATATTCCATACACAAGAAGTGTCAGGAGAAAAGGGACCATCTGCAATAAATTCAGTAGCATAGAGAGCCCCGATTCCTGACAGTATTGTTACAATTTCAAGTTTTTGAGCTCTCCCATAGAGTCATCTTCGGAACCAGTGAAAACTCTGACAGATGCAATATCAAAATATGCTAATGACACAATTTGTGAGGTAAGGGCTTATACTGTTGAAACATCTACCCTTAGGACCAGGTTTTAAGGGTGTGCTATTTGAAGTTTTATTTTATCCAGAGCAAAGCAGTTGGGGCTGTTGAATTGGAATGTGGTAGCAGAGAAATATGTAAAGCAGTGATTGTATGAACAGACTTCCACTGTGCTCCAACAGGGATAAAATGCAAAGGGGACTAGGGGAGGGAATGGGGCACAACTTATAAGTAACTGAAGAGAAAACAATTTAATAGGTCAAAGATGATCCGAATTGGTGACATGGAACCTTCACCCTACAGCAACATATGATATTTACGTACATTCCAAATTGGTCTTGCCAATTACACTGTCATTTCTGTGTACCCATACAATCATTTTCCCCACATAATGAATTATTTCAGTGCAAAACCTAATATGCATATGCAAAACATGACATACCGAAGACAATAAAAGGCAACATAAAACAACCGCAATTGGTCACCTGAGTATAGCGATGTGCATGAAAAAAAAAAAAAAATGTCTTGCAGTCAGTCAAAATGTCTAATTACACCAGACACCAGCACGCAGTTTCACATGCACAGCATGTGACCTAGTTATGAGAAATTATCATCTCTCTATGGAATTTGCCATCTGTCAGGTCAGTAAATCAATCAGAATGTCGTTCTGTCACAAAGGGCTTGCCAGTTGCACAGTAACTTGCAAAGTGGTTAGGGCTCTGTGTCTGACACAAAAGCAATTTTAAGCGCCTATCGAGGGGTGTCTGCGCAAACACAGTATATGAATTAATTAAGGGAGATACTGCCTTTGCGCAGGCACCCCTCGAATGACTGCCACATCCAAGAAGGACAAGTCTCAGTTCTATATACAGTAGAACCTTGATATACATATAGCCATGCTATGGTGCACTGGGCAAAGTATATTTATTATTA
Organism: Ellobium chinense; assembly: GCA_033807755.1. NCBI lineage: Eukaryota > Metazoa > Mollusca > Gastropoda > Ellobiida > Ellobiidae > Ellobium > Ellobium chinense. The sequence goes on from JAWQUT010000637.1 coordinate 162,646, forward strand.
TTGAGTTAAACTTCATATCGAGGTCCAGCTCAATAATGGAATGATATACAGTCGACTCCGCTTCATCGCCCTTCCTGGGGATCATGGAAAAAGTGGTCGATTGAGCGGAGAGGCGATTAAACGGACGAGGTAATTTCGGCCATATTTTTGGTAATGGGGTTAAATTTCTTTGATGTCGTGGTTTGATATCGTGCATTGACACCTTCTCGTCGCCAGTCTCAGGACAGACTCGAGTTTGACGGTGTTGTAGCGCACAAAATGTTTGACCTCCGCAGTTTCTCTCTCACTGGCCACATCGCAGTAGCCCAATAAGGAGTAGGATGGCACGGTCGGGATAGACCGTTCATCCACATGACATTTTCTCTGATCAAACCGAAATCCACCAGACAGTCGCAATCAAGGTGTGGGGGGAGGAGATTATATACGGCTTTCGGCACATTAGCATTATCGAACGGGCAAAGGTAGTAATGCGTAGAGTGGGACGAAGGGGAAGGGGGACAAGGGGAGGGGGAGGTGTGGAGGATAGGCTTATCACACCTATTTCGGGGTGGTAGCTGTCACCCAGTCAACCGATCTGCCATCCATCGTGCAGTTAAACCGTCTGTGTACATTATTTGTTTGTCAACTGTAACCCTTCAACCTTTGAATTCACAGGCGCTGAAGAGTGGTCAATTATGCGGAGTGAGAGGCGATTATCCAATGACGTTTGTATGGAAAAAATTCGGTTCCCTGTGAAACGAGGCGATTAAGCGGAATAGGCGATTAAGCGGAGGGCGATTAAGCGGAGGCGACTGTAATAATAATGAATCCATGCATGTGAAATTCATACTTAATAACTAGGTTGACTTATTAAATGAGTATTTCACATAAAGATTTCACAGTACAAACAGTTATTGAATTATATGCCACAACCATTATGGTATTTTCTTAAAAGCTCTTGACTTTACAGCAATTATATTTGGTTGTTTGTAACAGACATTAATTACTCTCTAAACATAAACCAAACATGGCTGCTGTGAAATCAAAGTTTTTCAGAAATTAGCTGGACTGATGTGATATTATGTTCGGATTTCCCAGTGTTGGTTTCACTCTCTTCCAACATAATGAGCACATTCTGAACTAGTACTATTCTCACCCACATCGCATGGTCAAAATTTCAAGAAAAATATATTGTGATCTTTCAAGAATTTAGATTCCAGAAGTCTTAGAATCTATCTTACAGAGACTCATATTCACCAACAATACAAATACTTTGCCCTGAAATGAGTATTTATGTGTACAAAAAATACTGTTTTTAACATCTGCCCAACTACCAAGGTTACATAATGAACACCCCCAACCAACTTCTGAGGCCAATATTTCAGGTCTTAGTCAAATGATACATGTAATTTTGACTGGCTGCAAGATAAATGATAACGATGCCTCATATCAACCTGTATGACTTGTCATATTCATGCTGCAAAACAAAACAAAATGTGTTCAAAAAAAGGCTGTAAATACGCTTGCTTTCAAAGTGCCATAAAGATCCTTATGCTTATCATGTGTGGGTCAATTTAAAAATCTGTTTATGTTCAGAGTCAAGGACTGAATAAAATATATTTTGTTTCATTTTCGCTGCTTATGTCAGTCGCGTATAAATATTGAAATCAAAATTTCACACACACACACAAAGAATTAAAAATAAACAAAAATGGTTTAAGAAAATGTCAGTGTGGGGTGTTCATCGGAAAATAAAGGAGAAAAAGCTTGTTTTTTCATCTGGATTCTGCTTAGGATCAACAAGTTGAAAACTTTCCCCAACTGTCTTCTTGCAGTACACGAAAAACATCCTTTCCGACTTGGTCAGCAGTGAATCTAGGTCAAACTTCAGACTGAAGAATACAAATTTAAAAAAAACATTAATGCTAAACAAGACTGAGAATGATACATTCATAATACACAGCCAACCAACATCACTGTAATCTGCCAATCTTATATAAAAATGAGGCTGTGTTGGAAAAGTCCATGCATTTATATTATTATCACATGTGCTACATATATTCTGTCTCTTTTTTTAGGAGACACTTTAAACCTCATACATTTTATGTTATCAATAAACTGTACGCCTTCTCTTGAGCGAAAATAATTCTTGTATATTACTCTTCAGCTGGATTTAGTCTTGATAACATATTTTTTCTTCTTTTTTTTTTTTTGATGAATGTGATGCTACTATGCTGGACAAGATGCAGTGCATCAAACCTTGATATGTGAAAACAGCTTAAAACATGTTTATAAAACATGCATCTTACAACTAGTAGAAAATAAATATAGAAGTATAGTTATTCATTATATGATATCAAAAACATGGAACAATGTGTGGCCCAAGAGCTGACAAGACTAAAACAGTGGCCTTCTTACATGACCTCAGATATGCACAAGATGATTATAATGTATCCACAGTGCTTAGCAATTGCTCTGGTGTGTTAGGGCATCACTCGTGGTAAATATAGAGATGTGTTCATAACACACAGCAAATCCACCACACGCAGTTCTATTTGTCAAAAATCAAAGCTGATGAAACTGTTGAAACTTTGAAACAATATTATGTGTCTAAGAAGTATAGTAAAAAGTCTACTGCTTAAAATCTGCTTAGAACTAGAGTGGTGGTGAAAATTGTGAAGTATGTACAGTGGAAACTCAATATAATGTATACCTTATACGTATTACTGACGTATGCTTAATACTAAGGCCCACCTAAATTACAAAATGACAGAAGAACAATAAATCCAATCATGTGAATATCATAATACAGGGAACCTCGAATCGAATGAGTCCTTGTTGAAGGTGAGGTCTCAATGAATGCTAGGTCTCTGTAAGTCATGTGAAAACTGGTCTAATCTATCTCTAGTGAGATTGTTTAGGTTTGTGACACCTATTGGAGGGACAAATCACTCATTGTGTACAACCCAATTAATCCGCTAACATATAAAATCCCCCGTTTTTGGGGCCGTGCCAGCCAGTGTCAGGGTGTAGAAATGTGTAAAATGACCTGTGATCTAAATAAAGCATCCAATTTTCAAGTATCAGGTACCATTTGAGCCTTCTAGATAAAAAAATAAAATGTGAAGGCCTATGTATTCACACGCGGTCAAAACCAGCCAAATGAAAAATTGGGGACCAAATCAGAATTTGAGGTGATCTTTTTCAAAAGACATTTGTGAANCCAATTTTCAAGTATCAGGTACCATTTGGGCCTTCTAGATAAAAAAATAAAATGTGTAGGCCTATGTATTCACACGCGGTCAAAACCAGCCAAATGAAAAATTGGGGACCAAATCAGAATTTGAGGTGATCTTTTTCAAAAGACATTTGTGAAAAATTTTGGGAGTTGACCCCCTTTTTCCTGCCCGTTAAAAGATTGGGAAGTACTTTAACCTCCATGGAAGAAACTTCCCCAAATCACAGTGGTATATGTAGAATAACACAAAATGTTAAGAGGACCAAAAGGAGAAAAAACAATAGGTGTCAAAGACCTTAACCCTTTCGTATACCCCGGCCCCGAGGCAAGTGTCTATTTATAGTACTGGCCCCCTGGGACGGACCCCTAAAATTTGACCATTCATAAAAAATGTGTTTTGAGTCCTAGACCCATAAAACTATATATGTTCTTGTACTGAAATCATTGCTGCATCTATCTGCTGGTGTTAAAAGTACATAATGATGTTAGTATGAACATGCATGTTGTTAGTGGACAAAAATGTGAAAAAAATAATAAAAAAATTCAAAATGTTTTTGATTTACTTCATTTATTTCTTGCTTTTGTTGTGTTGAATGTTCCTTAGGGGGTGTGTACATCAACTGGCAGCATAAGTAAAATAATCCCAGCAAGGGGGTATATAATCCAAGTGTACTAGGACATCATAAAGTCACCATGTGAAATTGAATTGTCAGTGAAAAAATGAGGCTTGGTCCATCTCCGATTCCACGTTGTCCCAATTCCCACAACTTTACTCCCATAAGCTTTATAAAGTCTTCAGAAATGAATTTCTGAAAATAGTCAATAGGTTCAGCTGTTCCTGTGGGTGATGGTTGCTTTGGACCACTCTGCTCATGAAATTGGGACAAAACATTTGGTCTGGGTCTGTCCCTGTTCTCCCATCCATCATTGATATTCCTATATCTATCACCCCTACCATCCACCTGTGGCTCTACATTTTCCGATGAATCACTCTCTGAGCCGCTATCAACATTATCTGACTCGCTAGCATCACTATTTCCACCTGAAGCGAATGATTTCCATGACATAGAGCTATCACTGGCAGCTCCAGTTTCATTCTCTTCATCACTCGAACTCATCCTCACTATTTTGACACAAACGAACAGTGTGAAAGGCAGTGAAATCAAAACGGCCGTGTCAGAACCGATAGTTATCCTCCCGACTTCATAAAAACGACACTTCGTAACTCCACATTGAAGAGTGGCCGAGTCCTTAGCAAGGAAGCACACCTTATACTGGTTCGCCGGCATACCGGCGATGGGTACGATTGGGAGATTATCGGATGCGCTGGTATGCCGGCGATAGGTATACGAAAGGGTTAAAGGGTACTTAACTTTGTACTTTAAAAATATCGCTAATTGCTTCCCTTGACTCCAGGCACCATCGGCTTGACAACATTGAGAGCTGATTCATGTACCAAATTTGGGGAGGGGGGAGTGGAAAAAAGCAGTGTAAATTTTGAGAAACGAATGGATTCAATCACCGTCTCTGAGTCTGTGATTAAAATTTTGCCTCACGCAATAATTGGTTCAAACAAAAGGCTTGGCCAATCATCAGCTGGACATATTATTCCATCGTTCCATTGTCCATTCCCCTCTCTTCCCCTCACCATTGCATTGCAGAGTCTTCAAAAACTTCAATTACTCTTCCGCTCCCTTCCGCTGATTGCCCAGAAGGTCCTATCTCTTTCCTCCAGCCCCCCCCCCCCNCCCCCGCTCCGCTTCTTCGCACACACAACTATTACCGGTAAACTTTCATGTTGACTCAGTCTTGTAGACTGTTATTAACAACTGTTACATAAACGTTTGGATGTTGTTGGCTGCTGACAGTTTTATTGCGGGTGAAAAGGATGTGCGGCGGCCTAACTTCGGGTCAATGACCTTTTCTTTTCCCTTGTTCAATGCAAAGTCTCATTGGATCCGAGTTTGTTGTATTCAAGATTCACTATATCATACTTAATAACAAAGTATGCTTATTAAATGTGTACTTCAATAATACTGTACTTGTACTTGAAGAGTATTGAGGTTTCACTGTACACAGCAACTGTCATAATACACTTACTTGTTAAGAAAACTGAACACTTGACCACAATCAGTGCACTCAAAAAAATCATCTCGGCACTCAGTGAGTACTGTAGCACACATGAACACCTCAAAAGTATACTCCTTCTGAGTTGTCAAGGCCGTGCTCCTGGTATCTCCCTCTGGGTGAAAATAAAAAAGAGAACAATTTGATACAACACTATCTAGTGCAAAATGGCTTCCTCTATGAAAGGGTGACATAATAACTGCTTCTTTGAAGTAGAGGACAATGGCAAGCACATAAGTTGTAGATGCTGTCAGATATCAATTCTGGCAATTTTGTTTTTCCTTTTTAGAATATTAGGTCGATTCAGTAGGCAGTATCCTAATTTGTCAGCATGCTCAATCATTTAATGAATCGTTGCAGTGTTGGACTCAAGATCTAAAGGGCGTGGGTGCGATTCCCGACCACGGTTATGTTATAAGTGCCTTGGGAAAGCATTTCATTCACATTTTCCTCAGTACATCTGTCTGTAAAATGGGTACCTGACTATAAGCAGTGAAAAATATTGTCAGAATGCTAGTGATCAATGGCAGAGGCTCTGTATGCTCCCTAAGGAGTTGATAAAGTTCTAGAGTCACCAGGCCCGATGGGGTAGTAATAATAGTGTGAAGTGGTGTGAGCAGGCATTTGCCTGGATACGAGACCTATAAACCGCATTATCATTATTATAAAGAAGTAGCATTTTTTTCTGAAGGGGCAAGCCAAATTGTTGCAGGTTGCCTATTATGCCACGCATTTGTAGTACACTATTAGGGGAAATAACCAAAGACCTATCAGACTTCCAGGTGACAGCTTCAACTGGTTATAGCATCAGTTATCATCAACTTCAATTGACATGACAGACCACCAATGGACAAAGGGGAGGGAAAACTGCTACGAGGGCAGCTTGTTTTTTGCCCTTCTCTTTATCACATTTTCCTCTCTCCCTAGTGCATTATATATTGTGAGATCAAAGATTCCCTAAAACTCATTATCGGGTCAATCATAAAATTTTATTACAAACAAAACAGGATTTTATTGTCTATCAGGTTAACCGATATTTTGAGTAAAGTGATTCATGTTAAGTGAGTTATACTCTATTTACATGTAAGATGTAAACTGTTCTTTAGGTATGTTTTTGCATGAGATATATAATTCTGTAGGCCTTTGTAAAACATTGTAATTAAAACTCAAGTAAAAAATCTACATGCTTAAATTCTGTTTGTCTTGCCCGCTTGTACACATTTGGGTTGCCTCACCATTTCTTCTTTTTTGACAACTGACTCCACACAGCTAATGACTCTATTATCATCTGTTAGATACTCATGTGTGTGCGGGTGAGTATATGTGTGTTGGTGTGTCGGTATGAATGCCCTTATGTATGTATTTGTATTAAGCATGATTGGGTGATTCATGATTTTGTAAGGGTATGCCTTTTATTGCCGCTGTTAAGCGCTGTGAGCCTTAGGAAAAAACGCTATAGAAATGAGCTTTATTATATTATTATTATTATTATTCTTTTTCCTAAAATCTTACCTGAATTTTCAAATTCCTTCATCTCCTCTCTCATGACAGCCCTCTCAGCCTCCATACTGGACAGCTCCAAATGATGGCTAGAGAGAATCTCAAAACACCTCAAGGAATCATTGTACTGGAATTCACGTTTGAAACCTAGGAGTAGCCACCTGGACAATGGGAAGAACAGTAAAACATTGTATATAACTTAACCTAATGTGTAAAAAGTGTAAATCTTAATTAATGTGAGTGTGAAGTTGAGAGAGAGAGAGAGAGGGAGGGGGAGAGAGAGAGAGAGAGAGAGAGAGAGAGAGAGAGAGAGAGAGAG
>JAWQUT010000637.1:169845-184594 GCA_033807755.1 Ellobium chinense
GAGAGAGAGAGAGAGAGAGAGAGGAAGGGCAGAATGTGAATTGAGTGTTGAAATTATTGTTATTTTGCTCATTTACAGCAGTTAGTTGTCTGAGCTCAATAAACATATTGTTATTGTTATTGATATAAAGATCAACCAAATAGACAAAATTGTACTAATTCTCTATATAACTAGATCACCAATTCACCACAGAGAAGAAAGATGTTTGAAGAGATGCTGGAAGAGAACCATAAAGTCAGCAATGCTACATTAAAAAGGAATAGCTTCAAAGTCAACAGCCATTATAACTACCACCTGCATGTCATGCCAAGTTTGAATTCACTCAGCACACAGCCTCCCTGACGGCGAATGTTGGACTCTTCCAACTGGTATCAAAATGTCCATCCGCAAGTAACCAGAAAAGACAAGCACATGAGTAATGTAGTGTGTGATCTGTGTTCTCGCCACGCAGGTAATGTAGTGTTTCAAGATTTAAGCATGACTATGACTACAATCAAAGTAGCAACCTGAACATGTTGATTTCAATGCTGTGCCCATTCAGTCAAACTGCTTACACAAATTGCTACTTACCTGTGACAAAAGAACAAATTGCCTAGATCTATCCTGCCCAGGTGCTTTAGTAACTCCGGGTCCATTTCTGCCAGAAGCATGCGGACTAGATCTGTGAATACAGCAATATCACTGACAAGAACATCACAAAAGAACATGTCTACACCATATGTCTGACATGATAATAACTAATCAATTACCCATAAAATCAATATACTCTGGCACAGTAATTATAGATTTAGAGTTTAATTTCTGCAATAGTAAACATTTTGATATTAGAAAACTTTTATCATCATCTGAGCTCTTACTTGAAAGTGACAGTAGATTAAAAAAAAAAGATTTTTGGCTCAAAGAGGGAAATCAGATTAGGTTTCTATAGCCTTAAGCTACCAAATCATTCAATGAAACAATATTAGGAATTATGTGGGGTTAGTGTAGACCATCATGTTTTTATCTTAATTTTTCTGGTGTAGAATAATCCATATCAGTGCCCAAGAAAACTCCAGAGTGACTGATGAAGAGAAATAATCCATTTTTTTTTTTGTTTCAATCCTCACTCTCCAAATTATTTTTCTTCAGTAGGCATAATAGTGTGTTGTAATTATTTTGCTTTCTATGGTGAAAAACACCTTTGCTAACCCCATGAAAGGGAAGTCACTCCAACTTCATGATGTCATGTGTGCAGATCTAATATCATTAAATTAGACAAAAACTGACCAATCTTGTGTGTCATGCCTTCTTCCATGAAATCATTCCAAATAGTCTCCATATAGGTTTTGAAACACCAGTATGCTTCCACCTGAGGAGATAAACCCTTCTGTTAGTTAAGGAAAACAAAATGCAATATGCCATATACAATTAAACTACATAAGGTTGAATTTCAGGGACAAATTCAGAAAATTAACAGGGAGAGGTTTTTGAGTTGTTAGGTAAGTAATAATGACGATGGGGTATCTTGTCAGTTTGACAGATGAACGGTTCCGTGAAACACTTGACACTGTGAATCTTTTTATCTAAATGAGGGGCTTCATGGCAAAACGCATTATACACCATTCAGGGGTTGTGGCAGAACAGACCAGATACAAAGCATATTTTTATGTGAAAGGCGGAATTTAAGTCTTAAATAATGTAGATCAAATGTCCTTCTATGGAATGGAAATATACATGTATACTAAATACTCCTACTGCTACATGAAGTATGTAGAATAAGCTAAAAATTCATATTGGTGGACAATGCGTTTTGCCATGAAACCCTTCAAATAGAGATTTATTTGTGATTCACATCATCTTCAACAGACTGAGCAAGAGATAACTCCAGACTAAGGACAATGTATCAGTTATCTTCCCTTTTTCTGGACTACCAGCTCTTCTCTCTGCTGCATCTTTGTACCCTTGGAGCAGAGTTGTCTCCCTTTTGTTCTGTCATCTGTTTATTTTGCCAAGTGCAAAATGTCCGTCCATTATTATTACTCAGGAATTAATGTTTACTCTAGTGAGGTCACTGAATCACTTGTTGAACCTCCTGAGGTCAAGATGCCTGCCCTCAACTGATTATTCTATGTAGCAGAATTTTTGAAGTCCTGCTACCATCCAGTGGACAGAATGCTCCCTCCATTGAAATTGTCTCACAATCAGTAAGCTGCAATACTGGGCACCCACCCAAATGCATGCATGCACACAGGCAAACACGCACACACACATGCGTGCACACACACACTGACGCACACATCCGCGCGCGTGCGCATACACACACACTCGAGCGCACATACACCTGTCTATAAATACGTAATCATAAACATAGACAAGCATATATAATACATGTGTAGGCTGAGACGATGATAAAGAGGATGTTAACCCCTACAGTACAGTTATCCCATTGCATTAAAAAAAAATGAACCTTAACAACGTATGGTGATCTTTCACCCTCATATTATGGTCATACCTCTGATCCCATGACATACAAAAATCTAGAGAGTATATCATTCATTCCCTGAGCATAGCCGAGTTCATCATGGTAGGCAGCAAAGGTGATGAGTATATCCCGCAGCTGAGACAGTCGAGGGTTGTTCTTCCCACTGTGGGCATGAAAATAAAATTGGCCATGGGTGACACAATGCGTATATTTTGTGTTTTATGCATCAGTAATATAGGGCAAAGTACTCTCTGGACACATCTTCAAACATTAGGCCTTAACACCACTCCTCCAGAGATCAATACTTGACGTCAGCAGTTGATAAATGCTGATGTCACATAGCAACATAGTCATATGCGTTATATTGTTTCTTAAGAAAATTAATGTAAACGTATTGAGTATTGTTTGTCTATGCCACGTGAGGGAAAAGTGTTAAAATGCATGCTGTTTGATTTCTATGACCCAGGCAGTGCACAGTGACTTCATGTCTGTTTTGTTTCCTTGTGAGTAAATGAGTTATATTCTTTCCCAAAATGTAGTCGCCTAATTGTTCAGGTAGGGCTAGCTAGTCTTATATTGTATGCTTTCTTCCATGACTTTTATTCAGTTTCAGTTTTTGTTTATTATAGGCATATGCCAATTCTGAACATCAATATACATTGAAAAATATTTACAAAGCATCCATTCGCACCTCATTTCACACCATTGTCTGTCGCACATCAGTCTTTCCATTACAATACATCGTGTCAGCCATCCGTGTTCACAACTCGACTGTCAACCGCGTCCATTCTCACACAGCATTTTGCTGTGTTCACAGCATTTTGCCGTGTTCGGCATATAAGTGATACACATACAATGTACTGGACCAAGTACCTAGACCTCTCCTCTGTCTAACTCAAACATTTTCTATCTCAGCCAGTGACACTGTGAACTGGCACCACCTAACTGCAGGCCTCTTGCACTACTTTAACATAGCACTGAGCTAAAGGGCTAAACCCAGGTGCTTCTGGATTGATAAAAATAACAGTAATAACAACAACAATGACAATGACAACAACAACAATAACAACAACAACAACAACAACAACAACAACAACACCAATAGCAATATCTCAGGAAGAGAGGCTTTGTCTTCTCAGACTGAACGTTAATTATTTTATCACTTGCTGCAGAATAGATGCACTATGCACAGGCACATGCAGAGATCTGAGGTTCTGAGACTCATGTACAGCTTAACACTGGTAATGCTATAAACATCTGAAGTCCACGCCATGCCTCGACTGCCTGATCAAGTGTTGGCCGCCTGAATATTTCAGCTTAAAATTTGCCACTCCCAAACTTCCATGCAGCTGCATAAATTCTATCCTTATGCCACCCGAATTGTCACTAACATTTGAACAAATTTGATAACAACTATTAGAGGGGTTGAATATCATTGCGGACTGTGGTAGTGCTCACTTCACAAGGGTTAAGAACGACCAACCTGAAAAATTCCTGATCTCTGTCAGTGCGAGGCACATCTTTGTCTATGACACGAATGCTCGCCCGCAATTTCCCCACATTTATTTTTTCGCGATTCACTTGCACCTAAGAGAAAAACATGAAAAAAAGAAAAAATAGACACATAAAAATAATGAAGCAGATGATTTCAACCTGTAGCTCTGTTTTATTTTTTTTCCATGGAAAGGCCAATGTTACCGATAGGAATGAAATAGCAGATAGATTAGCTGACGAAGCAGAGAGGGATCATCCACCCACACCAACCAGGATAAGTGCAACTCAACTGACCAAAAGCTGACTGAGGTGTGTTTATCATATCAACACTAGATGCATTTTGTAACAGGCATGATATAATAATAAAATCTCAGAACTTGCTAAATTTTTTGCAACAGTGCTAACTCATTTTGCAATAATGCTTCAGTTACCTTTTGGCTAAACCAAGTTATCAACTTCTGAAGGGTGGAAAAAAAAAAATGGCCTAGCACTATTTTGGCCAGAGATATTGACTGTCAAGCGTATTTATTAACTGGATGCAACATTTTTATATATAATCAACTGTTAAGATGAATTAATCTGCCTCATTCTGCTTCCCTCACCTGTGCTTGTAATCTCATGAAGTCAATTTTCTGTGTCATATCCGGTGAACTGTACTGTCTTTGTAAATCGGGACGGCCAAGAGAACAAAAGTCTATACGCTCTAAAGGATAAACAAAACAAAATGTTGATGACTCATAATACAGATACATTTTCCATCTTGATATTTTTCTTCTACATGTTTTCCGACAACTTCTGCTTGAGATAATAAGATCAACAAGTGACTGAGCTAGTATCACTCAGTCTCATACAAGCCATCATAACGCAACCTTAGGCAATCCTTTCATACATTCCTCACTAACACCCATTCATAATATGTCATTACTTGTTGCTGTAGGGCAGCAGAGAGATATAGCTTTAAAACAAGAAACGCTGCTGGCAGTGAGGTGTTCGAAAATCTGGAGAAGTTACTTCTAACTATCAACATACAAAGTTTCTTTACAGCATTGTTTCATGACCTTTAATTGTCTCTACAGTTCAGCAATTCCCCTGGCACAGTGATTGGATCACTAAGTTCATCCAAATATGTTCTTTTCTTCTCGGAGTCCCATGCTGACATGGCCAAAATGCAACATTCAGTTACAGGTAAATTTGCATAAAGCACACTTTGCATAAAGCACAGACAAAATGGCAATGAAGATCCAATCTCGCCAGAACTCAGGCATTTTCAGGAAATATGACATCTATGAGAATTGTTGCTAGATAAACTTCTTGTGGTTGAATGGCAACAAACCGCCAAAACAGACCAAACGCATCAACAACAAATTGTGCCCGTACTGCAGAAACCTCGCCTCCCCTCTCTTTCAGGATAGTTATGAGATACGAACAGAAGGTAACAAAAAGGAGAAAAACGAATGAAATTTGTTCTCAGTTTCACAATGATTTAAGTCGACAATGGGTGGCTTTTTACCTGAGTGTGAACATATACTCTGTGATTGCAGTTTCTTCAAGAAGGCATCTTCTGCTGATGTTTCCTGATCTACTTCTGAAGGGATGGTGTCTGGAGAGATGGCACAGTTTTCCTCTGGAATCTGGTACCTGGCACAGAGGCCTTGCTCCAGTGGGGTGGCTAAAAAGACAGGAACAAGTGGTAGTATTGGGATCTCGAGTGTGAACAGCGATTTGCTTTGTATTTTGTGCCGCTTAACCCTAGATAAACTACAGACAAATTGAGAAACTGCCGCAAACTCCTCATGCTGATGCAAAAGATACATAAACTTAAATTGTAGTATCCATGCAGGATAAGCTGATATCCTTGCATCAAAGCATGTATTCCCCAATACACACAGCAAGATATTAACAGCATGTAAATAGATGATAACGCTGAGCTTGCTCTTACTGATGGAAAGTGAAGACTGATATGGTGGGATTTATCTCTCACAGCACAAGGTTCCTCAGGTCCAACCTTCCGTCGGCTGTGTGAGCCAGTTATATTGATAATAAGTGTTCTGCGTGTTGTCTGCCAATCGATCAGCTATTACCAGGCTGCAAAATTTGCTGGCCCCAACATGTCAATTTATTTGACTGCTGTGTCCTGCGTAATGGTGTGAAAGTGTGAACCGGTTCAACCATCGTGTTACAACACTTAACATGGGCTGCCCCCTGCTTGCTGGGAGACACTTCCAAACAAACAAAAAAAATCTTCAGAAGCAACTTTCCCTCTATAGTCCATTCTTTGTACCTGTAATTTGCTTTAGTTTTTTTTTTGTACACATTCCACTTTTAGAGTTGAAAATACCAGCCAGCTGTGATGTCTGGTTTATTATGATTGATAGGATATAACACAAAGAGGCATTTCACCATTATGAAGAGTCACTGAGAGGGTATGAACATCTGATTAATAATATCCTAAAAACTACTGAAGAGGATTACAGAGTAAATACTACTACAAAGTTGCTTTTTTGGGGACAAATCTAATTTTCCCACATCGTGAGATGTACTCAACCCACAAGGACTACTTTTCTTGAGTGAAACTTTCTGTTCAAAATATTTTAAAAGCCCATACCACATGTGTTAACCCATATAGGAAACAGACATCCAGTTATTTCTAGTTACCAACTGTCATTATATGGGCATTGATAGTCACCAGAGAATATACAGTTTGACAATTTAATTTCCATTCCCCGCAAAGAATGACTAATAACATGCACTGCAAGTCTACTGGAAATGCATTTTGACTGCAATAAGTTATTTTAAACAGTACAGATATAATTTAAATCTGACTTTGTTGTCACACCTCACTAGCAATGAGTAATGATTTTCCCTTAACTTGAATGAAATGCTCAAACTATCTAAGAAATCACTTTATAATGGAAAGTCCGTCTAAGCGGGATGCCCGCTTAGGAGGGACGATTCGTCGGGAATGGTGCCGTCCCGCTTAAGCGGGTTCTACTGTACATGTGTTAACCCATGTGAGAAACAGACATCCGGTTATTTCTGGACATTAATGGTCACCACAAAGGTTGTCGTATGGCAATTTTAGTACCAATTTCTGTTACTCCAGATTGCTCTAGACCTCTGCACTCATAATAAAACTATCATGTTAGATCTCTGAGAAAAGTAATTTCTGACTCTCACGAGGAAATAAGATCCTACATAAAACACTTCTGCAGTCTCTAAACAAACTCACAGTTGGGATCTGAGTTCAGAACCAACATTGTTTTCCATCTTGCCTTCATCTCATGGTACCGAACTATGTTGTCCAGAAGAATGGCTTCTCTTTCCCTGAAACATTAATGTGACAAAGGTTACTACTCTGATTCTTTTTCCTGTTCTTCTTCAGCCCTAGATCTTAACTGTTAACTCTCGTTTTTCAATAAGGTCTCTCAATATTTTGTGATACCAGTATGAAGCCATGTTCTTTGAACTGGATGTGGATGACTAAATTCATGCATTTTGTAGTCACTGTTAGATCTAGAAATAAAACTTCTAATTAACTCATTCCATGCCAGTATGTTTTCCACGTTTTTGGCAGGCCACTATTTTCTAAAAGTACTATTTCTTACTATAAAGAAAAATCGCATCCCACATCTCAAAAGTAACGCCGATTTCATGAACGGGAGTTTAGGAAGAGTTGTCATTGCTTATGAGTACTAAAAAGTTTCAACCAGACCTATAGTAGCGAAACAAAAGAAGATTTTGATATCGACGATACATCGTTGATTGGCGCAATCACGGCAACGTATATCGACGATACATCGTCGATTGGCATGGAATGAGTTAAAGAGAATTTTCCTTTCCCAAAAATTTAATTACAGCCACACAATAAAGAGGACCGTTTCCTTGTATGTTCCCCTTTAGCATTAGTGACGGATGCAAGATCTATGTCATTCAAGAGCCACATAAATTGAGGTGGTCATTTCAAATTATTGTTGCTTTCATTTGATTTTTTTTTAACCTCAACGGTGATCTAGTCACGTGTGAAACACCTAAACGGCACCACTACAAATAACAATGCATCAACCTATGGCTTCAGTGACAACAGTAAACACGGGGGCTAAAAATATATGTGAGAGAGTAAAGAGGACAGGTCTAAAAGAATGGGCCATCCCAAGAGGCTGGGAGAAAAGAAATGTAACACTAGGCGCCCATGGAACACTATTTGCCGCATGACCCAGAGCTGATTGCCTTATCATTTCAATGTTACGACTATGAGGCAGCGGTACGAGTATGATGCTACTGTCTCCTGGTTTTGTCACAAAAATTTGAAGAAATTTACACTTGCATTTTAACAAGATAGCATACAGTAAGAACGTCTTTGATCATCACTTTACAAAGAACAAACATTAAACTCTATCAGGTTTGACTGTACAAAATATTTATGTCACTTAACTTACCTTGATGTTGAGCTGCACGGGTACAAGCCAAAGAGGAATGACCAGACTTCTTTTCTTATATCAGGAGAAACACCACCTAGTCATAATAAAGATTGAAAGTAGAATATACAATATATGCAACAAGTTTCTCTGTTAACATAAAAGTTCGCTTTTATTCAAAACACAGTGCTAAAATGTCTACCTTATTTAAAAAGAGAGAGCTCTGGTCCAACCTCCTGCTGGGTGCGTGACTGCTGTCATGGAGAATGACCAATGCACATGTTGTCTTCAAGTCACCCAGCTGACAATAAAATTCAACTGTCGCACGTAGTGCTTAGCAGGAGATGCAAATTTCTTATACTGCCACACGCAAACGTAGCGTGTGGATAAAAGAATTAATTTTATCATAACACCACAAGGGTTAAGAAGAAAAAAATTCAAATGAAAACCCAGTGTGCTAACCAATTTCTTATTTGAGTGGAATAAATGATATTTTCATTAATAGGATGACTTCACAAAACTAGTTATTGAGAAAACATTTAGTGTGACTGAACAAATTCCACTGAGGTATGTTGTATAGAAAACGTTGTGAGTTTTACTGTGTGTTTGTTTGTTGTTTGTGTCTTTTTTCAGCCATTAATTAATCAATTCAATGGTAATCAGGGAATACATAGTCTAGTAGTGCAAAAAGATACAACATATCTACTTACGCATCTTACATTTTGACATATAAACAAAGTCAAATGCCTGAGTAATCATTATCTTACAGAGCCAAGTTAATGTCAACACAAAGGTCTGTCCACAAAGGTCTGACAATGCAGAGATCAGTAAGAGTGTTGCTGGTAGCAATGACCTCCAAGAGTTTCCTTACACCATATACAAAAAGGTAGTTTAATATATGATGGCACACTATATATCTAGATTCTTCCTCTAATATTAATTCCTCAGCACAAGAATTGGATCCCCACTCCCACCACCATCAGTTCCCATCAGGCACTCACCCAAAAAGACAGCCTTCCTGAGCTGATGCTCACTCACAAGTCGACCGTCTGGATCTAACATGGCCTCAAACTGAGTGCGTGTCAGGGGCTCCGTTCTTGATGTGACCAGTACATCTGTGTCAAGGGCAATGCCAGCTGGTGGCAACTTGGATGGAATGATATCAACTTGCTCAAATGATTCATCTTCAATGCAAGGCCTGTCAAAAATGTCCATATATTAATTGAGTTTGCATTGATAATAACTAGCAGACAGACTGGCTGGGAATGCCAGGATAAAGAGGACATTTTGAAAGATCTGATGAGGAAGTTGACGGAGGATGATGAGAGGGAATGGGAAGATTAATACCACCTGCAACGGATGATGGTGATGGGAATAAAGAAAGGGGAAGGCAGACAATGCAAACTGTCTGGAAGGGAGCAAAAGGCCCGCAATCAAATAACTGTGGGAACTATTAGTAGATGGATTCTTCTCTGGATCCTGGATCGGGGAACGGAGCACCTATGGGGTTGCCCGGAATGCAGTGATGTTGCAACCCTGAACAATGAACAATGAACAATGATAATAACAATACAATGAAATCCTGTGCAGCAAGGAGGAAACTGAGACCAAAGGGAGTGGTGAAAATGATTCATCTTCACTGCAAGGCTTGCAAAAAGATTCAACAAGACAAGGGTAGTTGTTTGTTCCACAGTCTAATATGTCCATATTATATTTCATTTCATAAAATCTAAACTGCAAGTATTTTTACTTTCACCCAACAATTTCTGGCAAAACATCACAGGAATGTTCGGATTTTCACCCTGTACGCACCGCCATTACTCTAGCTGCTTGATCTCAAAAAGCAAATGGGATAGCACACAATTATTCCAGTTGTGATCTTCAAGCTTTTTGAAGTCTTGAATCCCTGATTCCATTTTCAAGTCCATTTGAGGACGCTGCATATCAAACTGTATCTACAGCCTTAACTGTTGAAAATCATACTTGAACTGACAGTATCTGCTGACCTCTGTTTACACTAGTTTAAAACTAATGGTGGGAATACTCTGTTGAAGACACTTAATCTTTTAATCTTGTTCTGGGTAGTAATGATATTGGTTTTATCTGCTGCCCATTAGGTCAATTAGACTATCAGTGAGGTTACATAGTAAAGTAGCAATTGGTATGGACCCTGATTTAGCTACGGTAATAAGAGATAAGAAATAAGATATGTTTCTTCATCCACAGAAATACATTTCAGATACTCCCATGTATACATGGACATGCACACACTGTTAAGTTAATGTCTAGCCAAGGGAATCTGCCAGGTGAACCTCAATGGTTAAAAGGTTACAGACTGACAAAAGTTAACCTGCTACTTGTCGAAGTGAATAGCCCATGGGCCATGTCCATGGCAGATGATTAACAATAGGTAAGTTTGGAATCGAATAGTTCTAGATCTATAGAATAAAAATACAGTCTAATAAATTTATACAGAATAGATCAGCTTTACTACATGACAGCATTGATTTAGTAGTAATTATACTATCGATATATTAGCTGCAGGGCCAACTTGCATGTATTAATCAATCAATAGCATCAGGTGAGAGAGAGAGTTCAATTTATTTAATCTGACATATGTTGCTGGCTTTGCGAACTGTTTGTGTGAGGACTGCACTGCGAGGTGGGTTGGAAGGCAGAGACATGAGGAAGCTCCCATGTTTCCTTCCCTCTCATCATTCCACTAACAACACCAATGGTCAAATTTTGTCTCTTCGGCTTTAAGTAAAATCTAGCGTCTTTGGGTCAGTCGATGTTGTTCCATAAATATACTATAGAGACACTAAATGAATCCCAAGCTTCCTGTCTAGATAAATAGTTATTTCATTTAACATCAAAGGGTGTTTATAGTTTCAGGTAATTCTGCGTCAAGACAAAAAATTTTAAAAAGCCTTCATATCATAGGATTACACATAAAGGTGTCTAACATATGTGAGTGAAATCTGTTGTCATAGCTAATAACACTTGCTCTAAGATCATCACCCTTGAGAGAGAAGACTGCACCGTTCGGCACTTTGGTGTGCAATTTTGTACAGAAATCCAGTGCACTCATGGGGATAAGTTGCACACCAAGTCATGTGCAATGCAGTCTCTGGATAAGGATAGTGCCTTCCCTTAACGTGACCTTCGGTCTTGTTCCTCACTAAGCGATGGGGAACGGGTTGCAGAGAGCTGAGCCAGGGGGGGAAGGGGGAGACACTGAGCTAGTGCCATGCACTGTGCTGTGAGCAATCAAGATTGAACTAGCCGTGGGAATATGTGACTAGGTTCAATGAATGGCCTACCTGGAATGTGTGGTAAACAATAATTACCACCTCTCAGGCGAGGCCCAAATGCTGTGGCTCTATTTAATAGTATCAATTGTCTTGCCGTCATTCAAAACTATGTAATGCTACTCTAATTATTTATTGATGAGTAACAAAACTCATTACAGAGAACCAGAATGATGCAAATCAGTTCCAATGTTTTGGTAATCGGAAGTACTCAATGTCAATGAAATGATAAATATGATATCAATAATGATATCTTCATCGAATGAAGCAACACTATCATGAGGGAATGACATTAGACCTAGATCTAGATCTAGACTAGTCTAGACTGGTGGATTTGGTGGACCAGTGCATGAACTATGAATAGTGTCACTTTTTCATGTATTTGTCATGCATTGGGAAATGACACTGTTCCTGCGGTATGTCATTGAGTCTTTCCTGCATTATTAGTTCACAAATAGAATATATTTTAGTCTCATTTGTTGATCTAGACTAGCTAGACTCTTACTCTCTAGATAACAGAATCTAGAAATAATCGAATTCAGAATAGACATCTAGACTTTACTCTAGTCTAGAGTCTAGACTAGATCAAGTCTAGTCTAGTATAAATTACGAGGAGTTTTCTTTCTTTGGATGGTTAAAATGATATCTAGCCGATTATAATGTGTTAAAGACAGGGTCTGTACTGAACAAGACTGACAAATGGTGACGAGAATAACGATGTGGCAATTCACAAAGACTGAACTTCGTCAACTTAGTGAAACAAAGACGTGAACTGGTGAATGGCTGACCTATTAATGAAGGTACACTAAAAATGCCTCAGAGGTCAGAAAAAGGCACACTATTTATATGTCCTGTAAACCTTTAACCAAAATGCTATCAAAAGGTTCTAAGAATTACCTCTGAACTATGTGCGTCATGTTTTTCTGGACGGGAATATCAGGTTCTCCTTCCTCGATCGAAGCCTCCATTGTTATTGTTTGCAGTAAAATTCTTATTTAGAGTAAGTTCCCTTCGCAGGCTTGGCAGATGTAATGAATAACGTTTATAGTAGTTCCTACCAAATAATAATAGTCCAAATATTCTTGTGTTCAGATATTGCTGACTCTATGTAATATTATTATGTGAATGCTTTTTAACGGTTAGCAGATACTGTTGTTCGTCATTTTAATTAGAATCGCAGCAACATGTAAGCTGCCATGCTGACATGGCAGACAAATGAATAACGTTTATAATAGTTCCTACCAAATAATAATGGTCCAAATATTATTGTGGTCAGAATAATATTGCTGACTGTAATATTATTATTGTGAATGCTTTTTAACGGTTAGCAGACAGTGTTATTCGTCATTTTAATTAGAATCGCGGCAACATGCAAGTGTATACAGGAGTGGGATAATATAGTATAATATTGAGGGCCATTGATTGTAATCATCACCGGAACCAAAGAGTCTGAGAACTTGTCAGTCCCAGCAGAAACATACCTCGATCACACGACGTCTCATCTGCAAAAATGACATTAAAAGTAGTCTAGCCATAATACTAACTACACAAATGTGGCACAGTGGTGGCTGGCTAGTCCTAAGATTTAACCGGTGCAGTCGTGGGTGAAACTGAGTTCAGAATAATACTATTGTATACTGTTGAGGGCAAGAGCATAGGATCTGATGTATATACTGTATTTTAGGATTATTTCGTGATTTTGAGAAACAGGGGAGAAGGGGGAGGTTGCATCTTTATTTGGGTGAGAGGGGGAGGGTTGGGGTGGGCACTCACCGCCACTGCTGTGGCACTAAATAAATACGAGGCACTTGGGCAGGGTGGAATGATGACCTCATTATTCTCACGTGCCATACAAGATCTTGAGACTTCTTCAAGTAGGAAGACGCCAATGTGTGTGTGTGTGTGTTGTTGTTGTTGTTTTTTCACTGTTGGCTATATATAAGGTTTTACTTTCCAAACATTTTGTTTATCTCTCCCTCCAAATTTTGACACAAAGAAAAAAGCCCCTAAACCAGTTAGGTTTTGAGAACTTAGGCAGTGAAGCAGACACCCTAATATTTTAGGCCTTTTAACTCAGTAAACAGGGTAACCGTACCCATCTAACAACAACCACAGATTTTATACTTGAGTGGCTAAATTTCACTTGTTCTGAGTCTACACATGTATTTGCATCTATCTAAGCTAAGCCTTTGAAATTAAAATTCCACCCCTTTCCTACCATCTCCATGGCCAGTTTTCTGATTTTATATGGACTAATTTAAAACTGCATTTTTATGCCAGGTGCAGCTGATCTCTTCATACCTTCATACCGCACCCAAGGCAAGCTGCGTGAAGCCATAAAAATCCAACAAGGAATTGAACGTTAAATATAGAGATAAAAGGGTCATAACAAGTACATTGTTATGGAAATGTGTACTTTCACACCTGCGATCATGAGGTATCGGTTTTTATAAAGTCCCGTGAAGGAAAAATTCAGTATCGTCACTAGTACGTGTACTTACAAGTACTATGACTTAGAAAAGTCACAGTCACGATGGCTAAGAATGCCTGAATGGAAGTGCACCTATGTATCTTTGTGAGTTAAAAACAAATATGTTTCACCACGCTCACTGAAATCCTCACGTGCCAGCCAACTTCATGTATTCAAGTCTAGAAAAGCAACAGGTGAAAAGACCTTTTCAGTCTTTCCACTCAAACTATGGAACAAGCTAAGCACTAACAGTAAAACATTACAGGGAATGAAAAAAAATCGCCCAGTTGAACAACAGGCTCAAAACACGGTGATTTAGTACCGGTAGGGTATGTAGGTTACTATCATCATCAATGTTCATTTTCATCACGTAAAGCGCCTTTATAGTACTCATCTAGGTGGGTCTTGGCACCGTATAAAAAAATTATGATGATGATGATGATGATGGCTTGTTGCAAGTATACTCACATTTGGTACGACTTGTTGCAATCACTGCAACCTATCTATCTATCTATCTATCTATCTATCTATCTATCTATCTATCTATCTATCTATCTATCTATCTATCTATCTATCTATCTATCTATCTATCTATCTA
>JAWQUT010000637.1:199246-218051 GCA_033807755.1 Ellobium chinense
TTCACGCCTTTCGATGCATTGTTTCGTAGCTCAAAAACCAAAATGAAAGACGTATATGTTGAAAACGCTCATTGAAAGCATCAAACTATTAAAGAAGACTTAATCGTTAGAACGTGTAGAATTCCATGTAAATGACTTTAGGGAAAGCAAAATTAGTGGCTGAAAGAGGTAAATCGGATTAGGTCTTTGTGACCTATAAAGAGCTCTTCAAATCAGGGCTCATCATCACTCTTCTGTGGCGCTTCGAAGGGTTTAAATGATTAAACTTCCTCAGCCCTCAGTCTTACCTCCATGCACGTTAAAAATGAGATATCTGTTGACCAGAAAGGAGTTGGAAAGGATCACTTCCCAAACAGTTGGCCTTTTTGTGGGGTCATTTATCGTGAAGGAACAGGTAATGTTATTTTCATCAGATTCCAGACCTCTATTCCCGTCCACAGCAAAGGCGGCCACCTGGTTCTCAGATAAAGGATGCAGGTTGGCGGGTTGCCTCAGAGCAACATTACGACCTACGTGGAAAACGATAATATAATGCATTAAATCCAGACAGACAGACAGACAGACAGACAGACGGGCAGGCGGACGGAGGAACGGACGGACGAACGGACGGATACATACATACATACATATATATATATTATATATATATATATATATATATATATTATACATACATGTCTCCCTACCTACCTACCTACCTACCTACCAACCTACCTACCTACCTACCTACCTACATACATACATACATACATACATACATACATACAAACATACATACATACATACATACATACACACATACATACATACATACATACAAACATGCATACATACATACATACATACATACATACATACATACATACATACATACATACATACATACATACATACATACATACACACATACATACATACACACATACATACATGGTATAATTATGACATAATTACTACTAAACCCAATTTATTTCTTGCTGAAAATAATCCGACTCCACAGTCCCAACTGTCTTTTCTTCATTTTACCGTAGAACCTCGAAAAACAATATACCTTCGTGCGTGGAAAAAAATAATGTTCAATAATGAGGTATGCTTAATATAGTGACCCACCTGAATAATGGAATGATAGAAAAATAATAAATCTGTGCAAGCGAAATTTATATCCAGCCTACGTGATACTATGATCGAATCTATTCTACCGTCTGTTTGCTGGCCTGAATGCGACAATAAAATATGCTTGTCCTTGCCAGGGGCTGGGTGCCAGGGTCGAATTATGCAGCCCCATGTCAGCTGATCGGCTGGCGGACAACATGTGAAACGGTCATTTTCTGTACAAATGATCACGCAGCCATCGGGAGGCTGGATGCGAGGCGCCTGGGGCTATGGTATTTATTAATAAGGTGAATGTATTAAGATGATCCACTTCTCTATCCCTATAAGGTATAGTGTATTACTGTGGTGGGCACTGTCCTTTTTCATGTTGCTGAACAGGACACTTGCTTTTGTTGTGGACGGTGCTCTTAGGAAAACATGTATCTCAAACTGCAGGTGTAGTATGGCTATCAAAGTTTACACATGTCTCTGAGGCACAGTAATGCACGTATTTACAGAAGTGTTTTATATTTGTTAGGTTCATTCTTGTTTTGTTATTTTGAGAGACAGCGTTTTCCGCTAGGTCCACCTAACTTATTCTTGAGAAATACAAATTAAAAATCCCTCTGTAAGTACGTGTGAAATCTAGTTGTAAAGTAACGAATATACTTTGAGATAACATTTTCCTAAAATCACCACCCACAACCGAAAAATAAAAAATACACTGTTCAGCACTTTGGTGCGCAATATTGCATGAAGAATGTATTAAATTGTGCGCACCAGTGTAGTGCACTATATTCTTCAAGAGCAGAGTAGTGGATTGCTTAAATGAGTACTTGATACCTAGGCTCCACTGTTCATATATTTTATTTACTGTATTGTTGGCTTTTATGTACCAGTGCTAATACAGAAATGCATTGAACCTAATAGAGCAGCATTACTTACAAGATGTTCCCTTCGTTTGTAGGTATCGCACATGACTGTGTAATCAGTTGGTCTAGTGCTGTAATTCTCCGAAAGTGTGGAAGATTTCTTGAATATTATCTATATGACCAAGGGCATGGCAGGCTATTTTCGAACGCGATAAACTCTCAACCCGTTGCACATAAAGTCCGTTCGAAATAGTCAATTTGCATGAAACTCGACGAAAGGTTAAAAATATCTAGTAAGCCCTTATTATTGCACTGTCATATGTGTTAGTACTATACAAAAAAAACCTGTCCTTTGGACAGATTGCCTAGAATTGCATGCAGAGTAATGCCTTGACCTGCGATTTGTGGGAAATGCAATCTTTAGTTTGCCCAAATTTATCAAAATCTGTAGGATTTTTGTTATAATGGGATTGCTGTCCACCATAAGCCCCTTTCCACTCAACCTGTATTATCTCAGAAGCTCACTGCTAACGTTATATTTTAAACCACATTTTATTTGAGCACAGTGAGTACTGAAAATTAAAAAAAAGAAGTTCTGGTTCATGTGGAATGTCTGTAGAGTAGCTGTAGAGAAAACTGTTTACTGGAATAAAGATATATTTTTATTAGGCACGTGTAACCAAAAGAGGTTTAGTGTCAATGTCTGCTCATTAAACATGCACGGTTACAATAAACTTATATTGGAAAGTTTGAGACACTTCACACTTGTCATCCTTTTACAGTTGTGATTAAAATTTCGAATTCTAGTTTTCATTCACCGATGACGCAGTGCTGTATGAAGCCGTCGAACACACCATCAACGGGTAAATCCGTAATTGTAGTCATCCCAATTCATCTCGCGGATCGGGAATACCCACTGGGTCTGTATATTGCTGCCAGATACATCACAATGATAGTGCGAGGATCTCCATTCAGTGGACAATCATAATTTAGTCAATTCATGTCCCATTCATAAAATGGGTGTCCACGCTAGTCAGAATATAGTGAAAAGGAAAAATGAAATTACTACTTTTATTTACCCTGTAGGGAATTTGATTTACAATGTCATACCATGTTATACATCTTATTTATAATATAAACACAGGGAACAATACACATCACACATGTATATATACATTATGTTACACATAATACATAACAAAGTCATTGCTGGTCGCTAGAGTGCGGCACTGTGGTCCCCCAGTTCAAAAACAAGTGACCGTGTGCATAATCCTTACATTAGTTAACGCACTGCGGTAACCACGGGATACTCCCAAAACATTAGTAGTGTTCGCTATAGTTAACTTAGTACGTTAACTTACGTATGGAATATGCATACGGCCACAGGTAATTAATCACACCTGAGTCGAGTGTGGGAATGCAAGTGAAGTGTCTCTCCCAATGACACTGCAACGTAAACGTAAACTGTCCAGCTTGCGAGTCAGTTACACAAACTAAAGAGTTGGCAGTCTTCAGTTTCTGAGTATGACTCACAAAACCACAACACCACGTTGCCAACCGTGGGACCCTCTCTCTTCCCTAACAACACTCCTATTCCTAACCACGCCCTAACCACTGTCCACGATACAAAAGACCACGGAATGTTACAACTGAACATAATTATTATGGCACTTGGGAAGTGAGCCGACAACACGCATAACTTAAGAAATCCTCTCGAACTATGTTACGACTACGACAAAGTTAAAATTCTATATGAATGCAGTACCTAACCAAGACATCTGGAAAATAATTCTCGTAACATGAGACTGCCCGGGTTAAGCCCCCCCCTCCCCCTCCCCTTACGGACTGCGTGGTTTTTGTTATTTTGTTACGGATAATGATCGTTCCACGTGTTGTCTGCCGACGGGTCAGGGTAATCGCACCCACAACAACCTGTTCTTGAGGTCAATGCAGTAATGATTCAGCCGCAAGGCTCCACATCCTACTTTGGTGTCCAAGTACATCTTTCGGATACAATTTCTATGCGTTGCAACGTTGACGTACCATCACCCCAGTGAACAAGCGTCGCATATCAGTCAGGACTGCCAGATTTGGCTCTTCCGGAGCCAAATCCCAACATTTTGGCTCCTTTTAAAAGCCATTGGCTCCCAAACAAGCCACTAACTCTTTGGCTCTGGCTCTTATTATTTTGTTTTTCTTTTTGGTTCCAACGAAATGCTCGATGAGCGCATATTATTGAAGAAATATCTCTCTTCTTTGTTTGCATTTAACAATATTTTCATATTATGTTAATGTAATGTATGTAGAAAGGGCTGGCTCTCGGATTATGTATTCACTTGCCTTTCTTTGTATGTCTTTAACTTGCATTGTCAGTCTTGAAAAAGTGTTTAACACGAAACGTTGACCATTTTGTTAATAAATTCATTATACATTTTTCAGAAAGTTTTGTGTCATTGGGCTGAATCATACTTAGTTTTTATGTAGAAAGGGCTTTCATCATGATGATCCATGTACCAACATAAATCCCTCACATAGTTCATACTTCTTGTCTTATGTCAAACGTGGCCCCAATAGGCCCTTTACAAACATGATCTGGCTATTGGTTGGCTCTTTTCCATATATGCAATTTGACTCAGACTCGAAACAGAAAAAAAAAAGTATGATAACCCTACTATTACTTTATTATATATCTGGGACACCCCCAATGTTTGCTTGTTCTGCTATTAGATGCAGGAAAAGGATGGAATTTAGGCAATAGAGAAAGTCCCTGAAATAAATCGTTTATCCGCAGTAATAACAGCATTGTTACCCTGACTTCATCATATGCAAAAGTCGAGTTCTGTACTCAATCATAACCAACATCTACTGGAATCCGACCAAAGAGTTTTATATGCCCAGTACACTCGCGACCTGGCGTCAGCGGATATATATATATATATATATATATATATATATATTATACTCTTAAATTCGGATGGCAGTATCACAAACTAATCACTTACCTCCACTGATATAAAGCGAACAGATAGAGATGACACCAATATAAAACATGTTCATATTTTTAATAGCGACATCAACATCGCAATAAATATGTACGGTGTTCCGGTTCAAGATGTACTGTCTAAAATTTTCGCATGTCAGGTCTTTGCCATCAGCGCTTGTGAACTTCAAGGAGAAAAGGTTTCGAGAAGAGCCCTCTGTAATGATAACAAGAACAGCAACAATAAAACAAAATAAAATCAGTGTTCTGAAATGGCGTAACGTGCTAAAGCCGTTTTTTTTTTTTTTTTATTGTGCTCGAGGGAGAGTAGAGAGGGAGAAAAAGAGAGAGAGAGAGAAGGGAAGGACGAGAAAAAGAGAGAAAAGGAGAGAGCTCTCTAAAACAATTACAACAACAGCAACAACAACAACAACAACAACAACAACAACAACAATAACAAGAACAACAAGAAGAGCAATGACAATACGTATCATACTTTGGGTCGAGAAGGAGAGAGAGAGAGAGAGAGAGAGAGAGAGAGAGAGAGAGAGAAAGAAATATAAGAAAGAGCGAGGTTAAGTTCTTGAATGGCCATTACACTATCGAATTCTGGAATTTAGCAATATGCCCCATTCTAGTCCTCCGTAAAAAGAATGGACCCAGGGCTGTGTTTGCCGATCCCCGTGACATCAAAAGAGAGTGGCTGTCCTTGTAATCTGTGGGTGATCCTTAACAGAGAATGCATCATGGGTATTTTTTTGGTTGGTGCTCGCCAGTCATAGTAAGGAACGGTGCACACATAATAGAAGTTTCTTAGAAATGTGACATCTATTGGTTTCGCAGGAAGAAAAGGTGTGGCAACATGGGGACAGCCATCTACCGTCTCAAATGTGTCAGTGGAACATCTTGTCAACGGCCTCGTGTCGGAGGAGCATGTGACAAAGTTCAATGGAAATATATCATTACAGCAAACACTACTCGCAAGTCAGTGCATTAGTTTCTTGCTCCTCCGCATGCATGGGTGGCAGCCACTTTGTTTGCCTAGAGACTGATATTTCCTTTCGCAACGCCGCAAGGACCAACCACATGCAGCCTGGGGTTCCTTGGGATAAGATGGCAACATTTGCTGTAAAATCTGTCCTAGCAGCAGGTTTTAATCTGAAAAATGAAAATTCGCCAGGTTCCTCACTCTTTCTCCCCTTCCCCCCCCTCTCTCTCTCTCTTTTTTCCTTTTTCTTTCTCTCTCTCTCTCTCTCTCTCTCTCTCATACTTTATCTGAGAAGAACTGATTCTCCTAGAATTGTAATTTACGGAGAACAATCTGTCCTGTGAATCTTGTTTTCATAAATCACATTGAGTGGAACCCTTTTATAACGGCAGCGGTTATTATACGAACTTGTTATATCGGCTTATTTTTTAATACCCGTTTTTCCTACTTATTTGTTATTGTTGAAATAAGCTAATTGTAATTGGCTCGGAGGAGCAAAAAAAAAACCACAAAAAAAAACCACACACACACAAAACCGACTTTTCCAGCATTATTGCTTCTCTCATGTTACTAGTTTTTGCATGATTAATGTAGTTTGATATCTGATGCGTCTATGAAACCTATATAAAATAACTCATTTAGGTTGTTATCTTAGTTGTCTATCAGCGGCGTATGCGTTGACTTCACAAAGCGTAGCATAAATGGCCGACAAACAAGGTCTTTGGTTCAGAATTGCTGCTTATAATAGGCCTATTTCAACCTAATTCAAATAAGTCATTGAGTTGTTTTGTAGCGGTTTGTGCGTTCATTTCACAAATTGTAGCATTAAATCACTGACAGACAAACGAGGTCATTCGTTCGGAACCATTGCTAATAACAGGCCTCGTTCAACCTAATTCAAATAAATCATTTAGTTGTTTATTAGCAGTTTGTGCGTTGACCTCACAAAGCGTAGTGAATGCCAACAAACAAGGTCTTTGGTTCGAAACTGTTGCTTATAACAGGCCTCGCTCAGTGTTTTAACCATGCTATCTTATAGTATGTCTCAATAGTGAGTCCACTATCATACCAACCCAATTCAAAAACAACATCTCCATGGTTATAACTGCTAAATTCCAAAACCGATTTATACTAATAATGATAAGGCGGTTTATAAGTCTCGTATCCAGGCTAATGTCCCCCTCACGCCACTTCATACTACTATTACCCTAGCAGGCCAGATCACTCTATATTTCTTTCCACTCACTGGGGAGTACACAGTGCCACCCATTTGGAGTCGCTGATCACTAGCATTCGGATAATATCTTTCAATGCTTGCAGCCAGGTACTCATTTTACAGACGGGTGGACTGAGAAAAATTAGAATAAATGCTTTCCCGGAGCATTTATAACACGCCCTATCATTCACATTTTCCTCAGTCCACCCGTCTGTAAAATGGGTACCTGGCTATAGGCAGTGGAAGATATTGTCAGAATGCTAGTGATCAGCGCCTATAAATGGCAGCGGCACTGTATGCTCCCCAGGGAGCCGAGAAAGTCCTAGAGTGATCCGGCCTGCTGGGGTAATGATAGTGTGAAGTCGCCTTAGCGGGCATTAGCCTGGATACGAGACTTATAAACCGCATTATTATTATTATTATTATCAGGAATGGAACCCACGACCTTTAGATCTTGATTTCAACGCAACAACTACTCTGCCAAGCGAGTTCTACTCCTGTGCATGTAGTCCTGTGATCCTGCCATTACAAAAAAAAAAAATCACTTACCATCAAGTTCCTGTCCAACGACTACTTCCATCCAGGTGAATGGCTGTGGTGATTCCCAGATCACGGACATAATCGGAGATTGCATGCTGGCTGTACACGTGGTGTCATTGTTGTCCATAAGAGCCGAGGTGTCCGAGTAGATGAGGAGAAGTCGGCCGGCCGTCAGGAGATTTGCTGTCAAGCAAGAATTTAGAACTCACAGATAATAAACTCAAAAGTAACTGAATGAGTTCACTGATATCGTGCTGAGATTATTCAATAACTCGTCACTAGCACCGGACGATGAGATTTGCATTCGTGCACCGGTTACGAAGACTGACCCGAGGCATTATGAAGGGTACTGCGAAACACTGGTAATGATTGGAATGACTTAAAAAAAAAAGGAACTTTCAGAGAAAAAGAAAACGAATCAGGGTTAAAAAAAAAAAAAAAAAAAGGCCATCTGTTATGAGCTCCGATATATTGTCAAGTTGGACAACCAATAAGAGAGATGCAGTCAATTAAGGATTTAAAACTCTCAAAGAAGAAGAACAGAAATCAGGGTTCTCTTTTGGTTCTTGTTCATGAGCATTTCGAATAAAGAACAACAACAACAAAAAAAGTTTCTCAAAAACAACAAACCCTGGTTTGAAATAAAGAGATGAGAGCGACAGGGTGGGAGGTAAATAGCCATAGCTATCAGATCGAGCATGTGTAGGTGGTTTAAGCCGAGAGGAGGGGTTCTGTCAGTCAAGAATATGTCTTGCAACCAATCAAAGTGAGACTTACATCGCTACCCCGGAACTCAGTGTAAATCAGTTTTATTTTTAAGGTGAATGTGGCCATCTGATCTCAAATTTCTGTTTGCCGCAAAAATAGAGAGAAAAAAAAAACACATTTGTATGGGGTACTCTACAACTCACTGATATATGGGTAAATGGTCAGTAATCGGGGATTAATATGAGTTTTATGAGCCATGTTAAATTAGATATAAAACTGTCCTTCATTCATGCCTTTCTCCTCTTAACATGGGATAACTCCTGTCACTTCAACAGTTATAGATTAGAATATTAATAGGTTCTTTTCTTTTTTTTTTTTCATTTCATTTAAGGGCAAACATACGACATTTTATTTATCTCGTTGGGAAATTGGTTTCAGTTTAATACAATGTTACAAATCTCATCCATAAAACAAACACATAAAAAAAAAACACAACACATTAGTCATGTAAATACACAGTATTACAAATGGATTACATAACAAAGCCATTACTGGTGTTCAGCGGTGGCAGCGCACTGGTTCCCCAAGCTACGAAACCAAGTATTCATTTACACCCGAGTCGAGTGGGATACTGAAAGTAAAGTGTCATTCCCAGGGACACTACAATGTAAACGATCCTTCCCGGGAGTCAAACTCATAAATATTAGTCTTGACAGCTTTCAGATCCTAGGTGCGACTCACAAACTACACAGCCACGATGTCCCCAGCTGTACATACATGAAGATATTATATAACATCAATAACATGATTTATCAAAATAAAACAACATGATTTATAAAAAAAAAATAAAAAAAAAATACTGACTTACGCCTCATTTCGATTGGCTGCAAGACATATACAGTAATACCTCCTTAACACGAAATCCCTTACATGGAACCACGGTTATGCCGAAAGTAAAGANAAAAAAATACTGACTTACGCCTCATTTCGATTGGCTGCAAGACATATACAGTAATACCTCCTTAACACGAAATCCCTTACATGGAACTTCGGTTATGCCGAAAGTAAAGATGGTCAACGTCCAAAGAGTGTTTTTTTTTTTTTTGTAGAATACCCTTGATAACACAATAATGACCTACAAGGAACCTTTCATAATAGGAAAACTGTTTCGCCAGCAAGATTTACTTAAAGACTTGTTCATGAAATTAAACGAAAACAAGCCTGTGTGTCCCCCTCCCCCTCTCCTCTCTCTCTCTCTCTCTCTCTCTCTCTCTCTCTCTCTCTCTTTCTCTCTCTCTTTTCTATCTCTCTTTCTCTCTCTCTTTTCTCTCTCTCTCTCTCTCTCTCTTTTCTCTCTCTCTTTCTCTCTCTCTTTTCTCTCTCTCTCTCTCTCTCTCTCTCTCTCTCTCTCCTGTAAAATGTGTGAAACGAAGGCAGCTATGTAAATAATATGAGTGTGACAATTATCTCAACTCCACAACTCACAATACTGACAGGAGGGGCCAAACCAACCCTGTTCACACACGGCACCATCTTGACAGATTCCGTTGGTGGCGGCACATGAATTGTCTATGCAGTGACATTTAAACAAGCACTTTTCTCCAAACCAGCCAGGACATGCTATAGCAAGAACAGAACATACAAGAGTGAGGGTGGCAAATAGTGACAACTCTAAACACGTCCCAAATTTAAAAAAAAAAAAAAAAGACAAAAAAATATACAGAGGTTGAGGACTGTAAATGCAGTGGCTTTTTAGATATCAATTTTTTTGAAAATGGAAATTTGAGTTAAAATGATTGAATTTAACCATTTTTGTCAAAATTTTGCTCAAAAGTTGGGACCTTATAACACATTTTGTGTGAGCGAAAAAAAAATTGATCTAGTGCTTGGATATACAAGTAAACAATTTTTAGTACAGATAAGGTAAGGTTCCGTGACAGTTTGTACTAATTCAACCCACCTCCATCCCTTCCCCCCCCCCCCCCCCCCCCCNCCTCCAAATTCCGTGTTTTCCATATCATTACTTTGCTGACCCTCCAGTCACGGCACTGTCATTACCGTTACCCTGTAGTCCATCCCGTTACTATCAACACTTGAGGGTAGTGTGAACTTATTACTAGGCTGTTGGCAGACGTTTTATATCTAGGATTTCTGCAGTCAATGACCATAATATGTATGAAATCAGTTGGCTAAGAAAACCTTGTTGCTGATACCAAGATATAGGGTTTGATAGCTAAACAAATTACCGACAATTTACATTTTAAAAATCACTGACGTCTGACGACGTGATATCACGTCTTCCGGTAATATTCGCCTGGAGTCCGACCACGTGATATCACGTCTTCCGGTAATATTGCCTCGTTTCTGACCACGTGATATCACGCCTCCAGCAAAATAATCATTCTAACATGAATCCCATCCACCTTTACCACGTTTAAGTTTGTACAACTCTTTTATGGGAAACTGGATGGACGAACAAGCGGATATATGTATGGATGGATGGATGAATGGCTGGATAGGTGACTGGANTATATATATATATATATATTCACACGACCAACACACCTGTCTGACAGTCCTGACCTAACCAACCAGCTTTGCATTGGCTGCCATCCTGACAGCGTCCATTTACTGCACAAGCCAGAGTTTTGCAGTTACATTTTTTGCTGCAGTCTTTTCCGAAATAATCATACGGGCAAACTGTAATGATATGAAAACACACAATAGTGGAAGTTAGAGAAACAAATGTCACTTTAATTTGAAATGAAATATTTATGTGATCCAAAAATGTCCGGACAGTTAAAATAAGAGCTGAGTATGTATTTTGCTCCCGTGGGAGATGCAGTTTATTAGGCGGCAGGGAATTGGGTGGAGATTAAAGATTTGTTAGAAAATGTGGAATTTCTTGCCTTACATTGAAAGTGGAAGCTCAGCATAAATTGCGGCCGTCACTTATGACTTCAAGTTTGTTAGTGGACATTTTTTTTTTGCAACGGCGTTGTGCTGGTATGTATGATACTTGCCATCTAGCAGAGAAAGAAAGAAAGATGGTGAAGAGGAAAGGAGAAAGAGGAGGAGAGCAAGAAGGCAGAGTAACAGAAAAAAAATGAATATTTAAAAAAAAAAAGCACAATTTAATGATCTTTTTGTCGGACAAAAGAAAAGATGAAGAGGAGAGGGGCTGAGTATGCGATTACTAAGAAAAATGTGAATGAAATTCTCTCCCAAGGCACAACATGACCGTGATTGGGGTTCGAACTCACTCTTGACTCCAACGCCGTAACCACTCGGCCACCGCGCTGCTTACCGGCGCACGCTCCACTAAAAGGGCTGCAACCAGCACAATCCTGTTCATCACATCTCCATTTCGTACACTTTTGTCTGCAGCGCTTGGTACAATTTCGGCACGGTCTGGAACATTCCAATCCAACTTTGCCTGTAGGACAATCTACCAAAGACAAGAGGGCGGCTTATCAAAAGTAAACTCTTTTCATGAAGCCCTCCTTGTCTAGTAAAAACAGAGATAAAATGTCGAAATAATACATCAAGTACAACGTGAACGCCAAATCTATTAGTATCAGCAATAACTTATCTGTAATTAGTCTCTAACCTATGAAGTTGTTAAGGTTTAAATATGTCTTCTGTTAGGTTATTAATATGTCTATTTGTCTCTATGCTTCTCAGTATATATATTTTTTTTGTCTGTTAATGTGTCCATTTGTCTACTTATGGTAGCTACATTCCCCACATTTTGTGACATTCTTACAATGGAAACAAACGTGTGAACTGCAAATTGTGTACTGATTCCATGTCTTATTGAGTCCTCTAATTGTAACAGAAATATTGTTGTTGTTGTTGTTGTTGTTGTTGTTGTTGTTGTTGTTGTTGTTGTTTTTCTTTCATAGAGAACGGTTTGATGAATGCTTTGCTTCATCTGTGAAGAGAAAGAGAGAGAGAGAGAGGGAAAGAGAGAAAGAGAGAAAGAGAGAGAGAGTAAGAGAGAGAGAGAGAGAAAGAGAGAAAGAGCGAGAGAGAGAACGAGCGAGAGAGAGAAAGAGAAAGAGAGAAGAGAGACAAAGAGGGAGAAAGAGAGAGAGGGAGAGAGAGTAGTTTGCAGTATGGTGCAATGGCAGTCACGCTTTTATTATTACTCGGTCAGCATTTGGAAAATGAAAGTAAATTTACCTGAGTCGAGACATTATTTACTGCCATTTGTAGCAGGTGGGGACTGCATTTGTCCGTCCATAACAATCGGAAGGCGCAGCTTTAAGCCACTGAAGTCTGGGGCATTTACCTCTGATATACATGCCCTCGGGGCAAAGAACTAAGAGTCTTGTGTGACTGCTATCTCACCGTGCACATTACTCTCTCTCTCTCTCTCTCTCTCTCTCTCTCTCTCTCTCTCTTTCTCTCTCTCTCTCTCTCTCTCTCTCTCTCTCTCTCTCTCGCTGTCCTATCTCTTTTTTTCATCTCCCTTCTACCCTGTCGGACTCTCTCACCCTCTCTCCCTTTCTCTTCTCTCTCTCTCTCTCTCTCTCTCTCTCTCTCTNTCTCTCTCTCTCTCTCTCTCTCTCTCTCTCTCTCTCTCTATCTCTATCTCTATCTCAGACTGTGCAGATTTCCCCGATGCAGCAAAATATTCATTAAACCGTCCTCTATGAAAAAAAAACAACAAAACAACGATTGGGCCTCGTACAGTTCCATCTTTTGTTACAAGTATAGGCCACTATGATAAGACCCGCAATCAACTGACAACTTTCAATTTACACATTTAGTTCCATTTAGTAACAATGTTCCACAATATGGACAGAAAGCTACCATAAGCAGACAATTGGACTAAATTTTAATGAACAGGAAACAAGTTACAGACAATCAGAAAGACGAATAGACATATCTAAAACCTAACAGAAGACATATATCTAAACTTACATAGCTCCATAGGTCAGAGTGAAATTATAGCGTTTACGATGGTACTAATAGTTTAGGATGTTCTCCTGCATGCTCAAATGAAGCTCAAAAGATATTTATAACAAGTTAACTCCCATGCAAGAATTTACGCAGGGATTACCCCTGACAAGTACACATTTACCCAGCACGACAAAAGCGACAACAACACGTCACACCTTATTCAATACACTAAGTGCACTGTCACCATCACCAGTGACCGTTTGTATAATCCATCCGTTAGTTAACGCAGTGCAGTAACCACGGAAAACTCCCAAAACATTGATAGTATTCACTATAGTTAAAGCAATACGTTAGTTAACGTATGGATTATGCATACGACCAGAGCTAACAACAAACGGATTTATTGAGTCTGGCTTGGCCAGTGCATTAACCACGGAAAACTCCCAAAACATTGGTAGTATTCACAATGGTTAAAGCAATACGTTAACATTAATTAACGTATAGATTATGCATACGACAAGAGCTAAAAACAAACGGATTTATTGAGTCTGGCTTGGCCAGTGCATTAACCACGGAAAACTCCCAAAACATTGGTAGTATTCACCATGGTTAAAGCAATACGTTAACGTTAATTAACGTATAGATTATGCATACGACCAGAGCTAAAAACAAACGGAATTATTGAGTCTGGCTTGGCCAGTCAGAACACGGCTTGATGGATCTCGCGATTAACTGAAAAACCTCACCACGGCAGACGATCAAAATTTAAAAAAAAAAAAGAAGTTGAGAAGTACCCTAAATGACGATAAGCTCACAAAAATCACAGAGAACATATTTTTTATTCGACTTTATAATTATATAATATAATATATATTATGTATAAAGTCATTATGACTAAAACATAGTCTAGGATAATATCATAATTAGTTTTATTTACCCTCAAAGTTTGTTTACCCTACTGTATAACGAGGAGTAGAGAAAAGCAGATTCTCAAGTCGAACTTCATATAATAATTTAGATAGCCGTGGAGCACGTAATTTAAACATTTTCATAGATGATGGGACATTAGACTCGAGAGGGATAACTTCGTTAACGTAATATCATCTCAGGTTTGCTTGACCCCCGGCACGCATGATCTGCTGTATCCGGATACGCGCTGAGCAGTTTACCGTGCTTTTACTACGGAAGCATTTTGAGTGTTCCCTCTTGTCATATACAGTAAAGCATCGATATTAAAGAATGTTCAATTAGGCATACACTGTTGTTAAGTTCGAACTTCGCAAGCACAGCTTTATTACTATTCTATTATGTGATTATCCAGGTGGATCTCGATATTAAGTATGCCGTCTTATTGAGTGCATACTTTTTTTTTCCATTCACGAAGGCAGGCATACTTTTTATGGAGGCACATACTTTTTTCTGTCTACTCACCGGCATACACTTCCACTTCACACAGACGAAGTGTGGTGTTAGGAAGACTTTCTATCCGCATACGATTCATTTCATGCGGTGGAGGCCACAAAGTAAATTTGGCGGATCCTGTAGTACTGGTATCTGTGTATTTGAATGTCTCTCTATCAGACGAGTCGTAGCTTGTAAGAGTGAACCCATTCAGCTGCCACTGCAAGTCAGCTGAGGAAAAATCAATACATCTCACATTCATTCCACATTTGCCTAAGTTTTTTTTTTCTTTAATTTTGAGAAACTGAGCGCTCTCAACCTGTTGATCAAAGCAAAACAATGAGGCAGAGTGGCTTAGCTTGTAAAACTGGGATACACGAGCAAGTCAAAACTTTACATTGTTCTACTACTATTAATATGAAGAAGAATGGGCTATAATATATATATGAGGAACTCAAGTCTCAAAAAAAAAAAAAAAAGAAACAACAAACTATTAGGCAAATGTGGAATGAGTGTAACGACATATAATGGTATGACTGTAGCAGGTGTTTGATACCTTCAGTACAAACTGAGGCACGTTTATAAAAAAAAAAAAAAATGCTACATCAGATCAACTTCAGTTCACTAAGGAAAATAAATAAAAACAAAAAAAAACCTAACAAAACCCAGATGAAGCTTAGCTCAGTTCCATGAAAACTGAGTAGTTTTGCGATCAGATCAGGTCAATCCCTTTTACTTTTCGAAACTGACATTATGTCCTAATTTTTGAGGTAGATGTCCACTTAACTGAAATGTAGGTAGAAAACTAAAGTTCATATCAAGCACTCAAAACAGCTACACTTCAGATTCAGATCAGTTCGTTCAAAAACCCATTCAAAAATGATTTGCCTTCCAGGAAACCCCAAAGAAGGGCAAAGAAAAAGGAAACTTTAACAAAATAACCATTGGTGAAGCGATACGAACATTTTTAACTCAGTTGTGAAACAAAACCAACATAATGACACGTAGGTATAGACCAGCCCATTTTGAGTGCCAGAAAGTCACATGGCCGAAAGACTAGCAAGATAAAGGGTATCATTCTCACAAAATCTCATGTATATGCAACGATTCATTATTTTTCTGTCATTTCATCATTCAGGTGGACCTGGTCACTTAATATACTTAGACACTAAGTATACATTTTTTCCTTCCATGAACATGAAGTGTAATTAACCATTATAGGTTCCGCTTTGTATACACAGATGCCAAAATGTGATTTTGATCTAATTTGGCTTAAAATATCGTATTCGCTAAAAGACTATATATAGAGGTTCAACATTATATTCAAGGGTGCCAACAAGTAAGTTGATCTACTTTGAGTAAAAAAAAAAATGTGTTCGTAGAGCGGCAGTTTGTTATGTCGAGGTTCTGCCTTATCCACAGGGACCAAAAGGTGATTTAGTTATAACTTGGCGTAAAAAAAACCAAAAAAAACTTGTTCGTAAAGCATTAGTATGTTATATCGAGATACGACTTCGCATACAAGGGTTCTAAAATGGGCTGCAAAAAAAAAAAAAAAACTTGATCAGTCTCGCGAACATATAACTTGCCTTTATCAACATTATATATCACATATCTGATGACCTTATGCGTCCGGGGCAAGTACAGATTCCATTCGTTCTGCTGAGGGATTTCATCCGTGCTGGTTGAGGAACACATCTTCTCATGTTCAAATCTCACTCCGTCCACAGCAAGGCTGGCTTCATGATTCCCAGATGTGCTTAGCTGTACGGCAGTTTGCTTCATGGCAACATTGCGACCTATAATCATACACATATATATAAGTGGGAGTTGTGGCAAAACAGACCAGATTCAAAGCATATTTTTATGTGAAAGGCGAAATTTAAGTCTCAAATAATGTAGATCAAATGTCCTTCTATGGAATGGAAATAAACATGTATACGAAATACTCCTACTGCTACATGATGTATGTAGAATACGCTAAAAATTCATATTGGTGGATAACGCGTTTTGCCATAAAACCCTTCACGTAGACAACCAGTAATACTAATTTGATCTGATACATCATATAGTGCTGTTTCACCGAGTGCGTGATTATCGATCGATGTTTTTTTTAACGCTGTTGCTCCCGTCCGACATTATCTTTAATCGGTCGTTGGGTTGATCTTTACAATACACAGCCTTACATATCTACCACCTCCTGCCCCCTCAGGCACTAACTTGTATATTTTACGCCCGTGTCACATGGAGTCCAGCAAATTATTGAGACATCTTTCACAAGCTTCTGTGGGTAGTTTTATGCGCACATTACACACTAAAATAGAGGGTGAGGGTAACATAAAGCTATGTAGAAGCCTCCAAAACTGACAGTAAGGAAAGCATGGATGGAATAATCCTCGTAATTCTATGATAGAATTTATTTTATCGTTCGCTCGCTTAGTTTGTGAGCGGCAAAAAACATAATTCCGCATCTCCTTACCGAGCTCTGAGCACGGCAGTAGAGTTTTACGCCCTAGTGCCATCTGACCGACCGGCAGACAACACTAGCGATGATCATTATCGGTAACAACGGTATCGCAGCCAGCGGGCGGCTCGATCAAAGGAGCCTGGCCCTACGGGAGTTAAGAGTCATTCTTAGACTTAGATTGCAGACTTGTTTTTTTTTTCAACTCAACTTTATTTGTCTGTTAAGCATAACAATCAAATACAATACACTTTTCATGACATTGAATACAACCATAACAAATCATATAATGACGATCAGTATTATATGAACGGACAAAATGATGATGTTGCATTGGTAAGATGATGATGCTGGGGACAACAATGATGCACGTGATGAAAGTCACAAGAGGAAAAAAAAGCTTTTAACATTTTGTAGTAAAATCTTGACAAAATTAAAAAAAAATAGAATAAACAGGTCTTTGATAATCCCAATTAGATTGCAGTGATAGTTTTGTAGACTTGGTTTACTGTGGGGTGTGAGGTATAAATACTGTTCTACCTACCTCCACTAACATGTAGTGTGCAAAGATCTAAAGGCTGCGTCCATGTTATCTCCATTTTCTTCACAAAATGATCGTTATCGCAATAGGCGTACACAAACATCTTGCTATTGCTGATGGTGAACTGTCTTGGATTTTTGCAAGGATGCACCGTTCCATCAGGAGTTGTGAATTTGAAGATGAATCGCTCAGTATACGCGACTATGTCAAATAAGATAGAGAGATATTATGAGTAATGGGCTCGAACACGTGTTTGCGTGTGAACATATCGGTTAAGCTGCATTAAAAAAAAAAAATGCAAAACGATTTTGCTTGACGCCAGCCTCTTTGAAAAAAAAAAACCGCCCTTTTCGAGAAATTTGGCTTCAAAACACTACCTTGACTGCAGACATCACAACAGTAATGACGTCATGAACTTGGACGCCAATTTAGAAAAAAAAAAAAAGAGGTCTTTCGGAAATCGGGTAATAATTCATTTTCTATACTTTTTAACGACAATCGGAAACAGCCCTGCTCACTAATTAAAAAAAAAAAAAAAGAGATGATTTGTGACTTACACGGTAATTTTAATAAAATTGGTGAAGCAATTAATCTCCAAGGCGTGAATGGGAGGAAGTGTTACTTGGCTACTATTCCTGAACGTGCGTCTTTCTACCGGAAAGCATCCGTTTTCGCATGATACGATGTAAGTAATGTTCATTCTATTGAATCTGTTTATTTTCGTACCGATGTTTATGTGAACTCTGGCGATCGACTTTGCGACCAAAGTATTCTCGATCGATCATCTGATACGAATGTCGTCAGTGATTGGTTTCAATTTCGGGGACCGGAAGTAAACATTTCACGGCAAATCGCCAAAACTATGTATGGCCACATATGGCAATTTAAAAAAAAAACACCATATTATTGGGACCCTATCCATGAAACAAAGGAAATTTACATCATAATCAAAGTAATATTTATGGACCATTTACAGTTAAGAATTTTACCAAAAAAAAAAGAAAAAAAAACACATTTAGGCTCTAAGGAGGGTGTATGCAAACGATCGATATATATATATATATATATATATATATATATATATATATATATATA
>JAWQUT010000637.1:219382-239967 GCA_033807755.1 Ellobium chinense
ACACACACACACACACACACACACACACACACACACACACACACACACACACACACACACACACACACTGACAAATGCACCACGCACACACACACATACACCCATACAAATACACCACACACAGATACACTACACACACTGACAGAAACACCACACACACACAGACAGATACATCACGCGAGCACGTACACACACCCACACACACACACACACAGAGGCACACGCATATTTAGAAGCTAAAAGAGTTCAAGCTGCACACTAACATGATGATGAAAATTTACTAAGCTTTGAAATTAAGTAAACTTTCTGGAGATCTCCCGATATCATGTTGATGTGCATTAACTCTCCTGATGCGGTGATATAATTTATTCTACCGTCCGCTCGCTTTACTTTAATGCGGCAACAGGATATAACTATACTCACCTCGTTGCCATGTTTTAAGCAGGGCGGTAACATTTTGTTTGCCATTTTCATTTGACCCGCCGGCAGACAACACCTGCAACGATAAATAATTCGTCGCCTTGCACACGAAAGGGCGTATCCCGATTTTTGACGGTTTTGAATTATCACCACCAGTACGTACTGCTATCTCAGAACTATGTTCACACGAAACGGCGCATCCCTATCTCAAATCGTAACGAAGATATAGCATAAAATTCCTAAGGGCTTAAGCTAATTATCAATATGATCGAATCAGACGTAAATCGCTCTCCCTATAAACGTGAAAAACAGGGATACGCCCTTTCGTGTGAAAGGCGACGAACTGTAATAACGACTACGCAGCCAGTGGAAGGCTGGACCCGCTAAGCTCGCAATACGAGAGTTACTTCAATGGTACAAAATAGATTTCTTTTTGAGGACCAAAAGTAAAAAAAAAAAAAAAGGACCATGGCAAAACGCGTTTTCCACCAATATGAATTTTTAACTTATTCTACATACTTCATGTAGCAGTAGGAGTATTTAGTATACATGTATATTTCCATTCCATAGAAGGATATTTGATCTATACTATTTAAGACTTAAATTTCGCCTTTCACATAAAAAATATGCTTTGAATCTGGTCTGTTTTGCCACAACCCCCAATTGGTGTATAATGCGTTTTGCCATGAAGCCCTTCATTTTATGTTATCATATCTTATCCTGTCCTAACAACTTACACTGTTGGCATTCTGTGCCAAACCAGCCTATCTCACATGTTGTACGACTTTCACATTGACCGTTCATTCTACATTTCATATACCGGCAGTGACACTTGTACTCACACCTCTTTCCAAACCAGCCCTTAGGACATGCTATAAAGGACAAAAACATATTTAAAAAAAAAAGAAAAAAATGCACATTGGTAATATCATGGATCACGAACTCTGAAAAACGGTTAAAGTTAATTTAAAAAAAAAAAAGATCATTTCAGGGATATAATATGATGCTCATTCTCAGTGGTTGTAATGCAGATTACATAAATGGTACGCAGTGATCATCAAAAGTTCGTTGGCGTCGCTTTGTAAAGCTGCACATCGAAGAGATGATTTTTTATTTGTTGTGTGCATGATTTTCCTTTAAAGAAGCAGGGGAATTATTTGCCACACAGCCTGCATATCCAGATTTTTTTTTTTACGTTTGAACCGCGTAGTTTTTTCCTTTCGCCTAAACGTTTATGAGAAAACACTGCAGGTCAGGATTTTCACCATGCGCGTGACCATTACCCGTTATATGTGACGTCAGAAAGCGAGATAGGCTGGTAGAAAAATTGATCGAAACAGTTTTGCACATGATTGTGTCTGCACCAGTTGTCTGCTGGCTTTTCTCGCTTTATGACTTGGCCAGTAACGTTTCCTCACAAATGATCAGGCGGAAGAAATGTCAACAATTTAAAGGTTTTCATGTTTTTTGTTGTTGTTTTTTTTTGTATGGAGATATGAATCAAAAAGCTGCTCCTCTCCTTTACCCTCGTGGTGCTATGATAGAATGAATTCTACCGTCCCCTCTCTACGCTTGAATGCAGCAATAGAATTCATACGCATCACTCTACCGAACGTTGGGTGCGGCGGTCGATTTTTCAGCCTAGTGTCAGCTGATTGGTCGACAGACATAGTCACGCAGCCAACGGGAAGCTGCAGCCGACGCCTCTCGCGCTGATACGGTGCATAAGAAACATGATGTGTTTTGGTTCTTTGTATTTATTGCAGCATTCAGTATTCTGTGTGCAATTTTGCTTAGAAAGCCCAGCTCGTACATGGTGATCTGCATTTTAATCTGTGGGAAAGGGTGGTGCCTACCCTTAAAACTATTTTCTTCTTTTAATTTTTAGAGGCGATCGCGATATATATTTTGAACTTCCACATGTCTTCATGCCTCATGAAAATTTAACTAAAAGTATTAACACGTGTTAGTATATCACCATTTATAATAAAGAGGTCGAGTTCATGACCGTATGGCCTAGACAAAACTTCTAACCTTGATGAAATCCTGGTTTCTTCAATGCCAAGTTGCCTAGGTGCCTTAAGTTACTATGGTAGTTACTTTACTGCAATATTTCACACATATATCTGAGATACACTGTTGTAAACAGTCACAGAGAGATTTTCAATATCCATGTCTCAATGATGCGTTGTCTGAATCCAAAAAAAGCGATTGTCTCTCAGCGGGATATAGTGACATTCAAGCTTAGAAAAAAAAATCTTCACTATGTTCATTAATGTGTCCTAAATAATATATGTGTAAAATTTGGTTGTCAGGTAAGGAATGTAGTTTGAGATACAGCTTTCCTCAGATCACCATCCACAACAGTAATTTTTTTTTTTTAATGCACTATTTAATACTTTGATGCGCAATCTGCATGCCAAATCTACTGAATTTTAAAAGAGCAGTGGGCACTTCAGTAATGCTCTATAATCTCGGATATAACGGTAGTCTACATCCCTAATTGCGACACTAAGATAATGTGTGTATGCATTATGATTAACTTATTGGGTGTCAAATATTTAGTGAATTTTCTATCTAGACAGTACCAGCACTGCGAGTCCCATATTCAGTAGATAAGAAATCAAGTGCCTCGGGAGAAAAACAACATTAACATTGAGCAGACCTTTTTTTTTTTAATTTGCATCAAGGTCTTCTTCCAAGTCAAACTCAGCTCTCAAAATGCGAGAAAATTAACTCGTTTTGAAAAAATACAACCTCACAGTATATGAACCTGGGCTTTACCACTTTAGGTAGCCTATCTTGTTTAGAAAATCACAACCAGCCTGTCATTGCTGTGTGGAGCAACTTGACTAGATGATTATGGGGTTAGACTAAACATTCTATTCTGAAGGTCGTGAGTTCGATTCCAGATCACAGTCCTGCTGTAAACAACTTGGGAAGACATTTTCCAGTGGATCATGGATTACAATTTAGTCTAAAATTCATCGAATAATCTGATTGAATGATGCAGTTTGAATCGGTAACATAATAATTATAATGGCAGATATACAGTAGAATTCTTCATTCCCGACCTAACTGGGATTGATTGATTGATTGAGTTTGTGTTTTACGGCGTGTCAGCACGATTACGGCTATATTACGCCCTCATGGTTACTGTGAACGTATTTAGTAGAATTTTCCTATCAATTTTGCCCGGACAGCGACCGCTAGGCCTACTCTTTTACGATTTTAAAACTGCCAAGGGATTTGTAACGTGCGCAACGTGCACACGGGACCTCCTAGTTTTTCGTCCGTATCCGAGAAGACTAGACGCCGGCTTTCCTACTCTAGAAGCCAGAGTGTGACCGTCCTATCGGCTTCAAAACTGCAACGGGCGTCACCGTTGCAGGGTCACACTCCTAAAATGTGCAGAGACCATGTTTTAGGTAAAAACGTTGTAGTACACAAATATGTTCGTTGTATGTTATGATATTATATGTTCGTTGTATGTTATGATTTTATATCCTTTCGTATAGACCTATGTCTTTAATAAAGTTTAAGATGTTGTGTGTTGTATTATTATTAAATAGTTCTTTCATTGAGGATGAATGTTTAAGATTTTTGCGAGCATCGGTGTATGGCTGTATGGGTATGTGTGAAGGTGTGGTTGCGTGTGTGGTCAGGGATA
Organism: Ellobium chinense; assembly: GCA_033807755.1. Lineage (NCBI taxonomy): Eukaryota > Metazoa > Mollusca > Gastropoda > Ellobiida > Ellobiidae > Ellobium > Ellobium chinense. Next base: position 223,473 of record JAWQUT010000637.1, read on the forward strand.
GGCTGCTGTGAAGGACAATCACCACACAAACTTACTGCATTCACCCGTTTGCCAGTAGCAGCCGTGTTTGCAGGTCTTGCTGCAGGTTTTCTGGCAATACTCACCCCAGAAACCGGTACGGCAGGCTTTAAAATAAAAACAGAGAGATTATCCAGACAGGGAACCAAGTGGCTTGTGCCACATATTAAATTGGTGCCTGTGTCTCTGTAAATGAGAGTACAATCTGCCTGGGAAATAAAAACCGGGGGTTGAACCCCCTCCGTCTCATTCACAGACCTGAGATAACTGTTCTTAGGGACCACAACAATAGAGTGTGTATGTGCTCTCTAAGATGCGCTTTCTTGTAAATGTGTGTGTGTGTGTGTGTGTGTGTGTGTGTGTGTGTGTGTGTGTGTGTGTGTGTGTGTGTGTGTGTGTGTGTGTGTGTGTGTGTNGTGTGTGTGTGTGTGTGTGTGTGTGTACATGCGTGTATACGTCTGTGTGTTTTAGACTGGGGCGGGGGGCACTGTATACTATGTCTGAACTCGATTTCACTTGTAATTATAAGTCATTGCTTATTGTATTTCCTGCAATGCACTTGTTCAAGACAAATTTCCAAATAGATAAACACCGTTTGTTTTATATTTTTGTATCTTATTATCATTATCGTCATCATCAACATCATCACCACCATCACCATCATTTCCCATGTCATTATGTGCCTCCCTGATTGTCTCGGTTATGCATGTAGTCATCATGAAAATGCTCATAATATCTTTTTGGTGGATTGCATTATGTAAATAATGAATATGTAGATCCAAAGTGACCCGGCTTCCCAGTAGATACTCTCAGCTATCATTCATGCAGAACAAACCACAAATCCAACAATCATGACTTCGGCATTCCACTTTTCTATTGTCAGGTGAATATGATTGGCTGATAATAGTCTATTACACTGGCTTTTACTGGCTGGGCCATCATGTCCTCTCGAAACGATAGTTAATGACGTAATCACATAACTTTTTTTTTTTTTTTTGGCCAAATATCGGAAGTGATTTTCTTTGGCGTTGACTATATAAACATGGTCTATAAAAACAAAATGAGGAAGGGTGAGCACTGCACAAGACTCAAATAGATATAATTAGATGGAATAATATATTGCAACAGCCAGCTTTTTTCCGCACACCCAAGGGTACATAAGATGAATGGTGTAACGATTTAGAACTTTTTTGTCCAGTCTTAGTCATCCCTCTAAATTCCGCATCTGCGTCAAAACGCGTGGACGAGTTTTGCACCATATCTCACCTCACTAAATATAACTTGAGTGCATGGAGCTATAAAGAACACTGGAGTGCGTACACCCCTTTTCGCGTACACCGCCGGCGCGCAACTAACATGGCGGACGACCTAGGGCAAGGTCAGTGTTGCCACTCTGGACTGATGGTTCTCCCCTACAGCGAGGCTAATTTTTCCTACATTCCCCTACGCGCGAAGTGTATGATTGGCCATCATTTTATTCTTTGCAATGTTGTGTCCAATCTTATGAGCACTTTCCCCTACATGTGACAGTTTTCCCCATAGGATTCCCCTACCCCCTACGCTAAGCCATTTTCCCCTACAGTAGGGGAAAATCCCTACGAGTGGCCACTGTGCAAGGTACGAGCGGGCGGCTGCTTTGCTGCCTATAGTATTAGTAGGCCTACCCTTATCTAGCGCCCTCTCTCCTTCTCTCTCTCTCTCTTTCTCTCTATCTCTATCTCTAGCTAGGCTTTCGTTTTGTGGTGGCGATTACAAGTGGTAAATAAAATACAGTGTTAGGAAATTAAAGAATAAATAAACAATTACAATAGTAATAATTAAACAGCAGTTTTAGTATCGTACTGTGGTGGTGCTAGGTTCTTTGTAAAGTTTCCTTGGTATATCTGTTGTTGCAGTTCACAGCAGGTCTGTACCATGGTTACGACGTAGTCTGGCGAGAAACAAAATTGAAAATCCCTCTCTCCGCCTTCATTCGCCGCTGCACTCATCCCTAGCCAAGATGGCGTCTATTGTCTTCAACCTCGCATGGCCATAATCACGTGATACGCACTCCAGTGTTCTTTATAGCTCCATGCTTGAGTGACATCCCATTACTTGTGCACCAAAATGTTTGTGATGCTCCATATCGCACCGTAGCGCACCACTCATTTCACTGGAGGAGTTTTTTGTGGTTTTTTTGTGTTTTTTTTTTAATTAAAAGGAAAATGAGCTAGAGTGATCTGTAATTAGATTTAGATTACGTTTGTGTTGAGAGATAGATAAATATACTTGAAATATTGCCTGAATCAACCTTGGTGGCCCTGCATTGCAAACCAACGGCTTACTTTACACTGTGTGCAAAGGGAACTGAGAGTTCGCGAGCCTCTGGACATGTAATACAGTGGCTAAATTGTAATTTCCCGTTTTCAATGGTAAAATCGAAAGGTATGCGGCGACCAAACTTGTGGGGTCTATCCAGTCTCTAAAATGTGAACTCTTTGAAATGCTATCGCCCTTTGATTTTTATCTTGAAAGGTTTTATTTACTTACTCTAGTTTTCCATCTGAAAGGTATATTATTATATTCTATATCTATCTATCTATCTATCAATCTCTCTATCTATCTATCTATCTATCTATCTATCTATCTATCTATCTATCTATCTATATATATATAGTGTATTAATTATAAGGTCTCACAAGTCAATATTTATGACCGTTTAAAGTTTCCTTCAAAGGGAAATCACTCAAACGTGTTGATGTCATGTATGTGATGTATGTGGCATCTAATTGCCGACGAATTTTGCCAAACATCCTCGCTTACTTGGGTGTAATGCATTATGTGAGAACGGAATTTGTCATTATTAATCCACGTGTGTGCCCTGTACTGTAGATAGTGTGATAGAATGAATCGACTGAATAACTGATTCATAACTAAAATGATTGATCGATGGACTGATGTGTTGACTAAGGGAGTGATTTTTTTTTTTATTGCTAAATTGTGGATGTTCTATCTTTACTATTGTTTGCTATATGTATGCCCATATACTTTTTTTTTAAATCAATAAAACCTTGTTAAACATTGGAACCATTCTTTCCAACCACAGTCCTCTTTACGGACAGTCACAGATTCGGTGATGGTTTACGGCAGAGACGTTGTACTTACGGCATTTTCCTCCATTGTAACACCACCCATCACATCCACGGGGACAGGACAGGTTACAGTTATATATTGGCCCGAGGCCATGGTACATCTTCTTGCAGGCTGTGATGGGCAAGAGAGAGGCCAGAAAAAAAAATAGATAATCTCTCAGTAATCAATGTAAACTGAATTATATCTACGTATAACTAAATAAATATATATACAGGTAAATAAATAAATAAGATGGATAAATAAATAAATAATACAACAGTGCCAGACCAGTCTACTTATCAGCTACCTCAGAGTTCACTGTGTCATGAACCCACAGGATGAACTTATTACAGTAACATGACATTTATCATCGGTACATGGGTTACAAGTTATTTGTGTCTATTCTTGGGTACGTGTTTTGCAAATTATTTTCAGAGCTTAGTTATTCATAGAAAGTGGATTTTGTTTTTGTTTTTGTTTTTGTTTTTGGGTTTACCAGAAATCGGAGCTGGGCACACTGGCAGCCACCATCTATAATATCAGATTTGACAGTGCACTTTTTTTTTTTTTAACGACTTATTTGAAGAGATTATGGGGAGAATTAATTCTGACCTGATCACAGAGGGGTCTGGAAAAAAATGATACAAACCGATTACTTACCGCAGTATTTCATGCAAAGAGAGTTCTAATTGTGCGCGATGGCTACAGTAAAGCACGGATAATGCGTACACGTTTGCACCGACCAAAAATGTACCTATTAACAGAAATACGTAACACGTCTCCATAGAGAAGGAACATTAGGGCCAAAAATACTGTACGAAGTTTCCATATGTACGTAGTAATCCCGTTCATATCACGTTTGCTCCTCTTTATTTTAATTATGTCATGTTGTTATGTATTAGGTGTGTTCGTATTAAAATGTGCTCCAGGCTGGTGTGATTATGTTGTGGCGTTACATATTGAGCCTGTCTGTATTATTAATGTACTTCGCTGTATTGTGTGTTATGCAATGTTGTAGCTGTTTATCTTTGGCTCTTTTCAAATACTTACTACAACATAATCGTTTTTTTTTTGTTTTTTTTTTTTTTATCGCAGCAATCCCAGCACTTGCTGGAGTGTGTTCCACTGTATTGTGGCTATAATTATTATCATGGCTTTGTTCTTGATATGGGACGTGACTCTTTAGGCACATCTTCCCTGGTACATAGATGTATTGTGTTCAGTTCTGTTCCTTTGGTGTTTCAGGTATGTTCCTTCGCTGTATTGTATTTGTGACATTATGTAATGTTACACGTTATACATCGTCATGTTCACTGTGAGTGCTGTCAGTATATTGAATAGTATAGAATGCATGTATAAGTAACGTCATCAGTGTTCATGTTGTCTATGTTATATATTCATAATGTACATATATTCATTACCTTGAAACATCAATAGAGTGTATTATAAATCCCTTAATAAACTATTCCACTGCTTGTTTGATCAGTTCGGGAAACACCTCACACTCTGGCTTGTCAAGTCTATTGTGTATGATGCATGGTTTGATGTGAACACAACAATTCTTACCTTTGACTCCTTCTCTAAACGTACCTGAACATAATCCTGTTTTTGGATCGCACGGGCCTCTGCACCTAACGGAGCAGATATTTTTACATTCTGGCCCATAGTAGAACCACGGGCAACCTAATAGATAATAACACTAATAATAATAATGCATGTCATAAATCTCATGTCTGCTCAAATGACTTTACACTATGATTACCCCCAACAGGCCTGATCCCTCTAGAGCCTTCTCAGTTTCCTAGGGAGCATACAATGCCACTGCCATTTACATGCCCTGATCACGAACATTCTGACAATATATTCCACTGCCTACAGCCATGTACCCATTTTTACAGAGAGGTGGACTAGGAAAAATGTGAATGAAATGCTTTTCCAACATGACCTACTCTCCGCAAGCCCAGAGCCAGGCCTATGTTAGCACGAAATTGCATATCGATCTCTCGAATAGTTCTGGAGATATTGATTAATTACTTATAGGCTTTGTAATCAATTCTAAATCCCATTAAAACTTTAAAACCTTCTCCTAAAACACTAGCAAAAAATCTCATGTGTGCCCTTTTGTCAGATGGGCGACGATATTGTAAATAACTTGGGCGGAATTCAACCTTACTAATTATCTGAGGTAGTCACAAGCGAAGTAATCGTGGTTTTGTAGTCGCTATAGTAACAGTAATAAAGACGATGGAAGGAGATTGGAGACAGGAAGGGAAGAGGGACTGGTGTGGGGAAGAGAAGAGTGACAGACGTGGGGAAGAGAAGAGAGACAGACGTGGGGAAGAGAAGAGTGACAGACGTGGGGAAGAGAAGAGTGACAGACGTGGGGAAGAGAAGAGTGACAGATGTGGGGAAGAGAAGAGTGACAGACGTGGGGAAGAGAGAAGAGACAGACGTGGAAAAGGGAAGAGTGACAGACATGGGGAAGAGAAGAGTGACTGGCGTGAGGATTTTAAAAGAGACAGAAGTGAGGAAGGGAAATGATCCATTTAGAGAGAGAGAGAGAGAGAGAGAGAGAGAGAGAGAGAGAGAGAGAGAGAGAGAGAGATAGAGAGAGAGAGAGATGGGGATGCCTTCTCAATGTCTGTATTTGATTGGTTAACATCAGATACGATTTAAACCGGAGTACTAATTGTGTGTTGGTAGCTCTTGAATTGATTAAGGGAATCGACTAGTTTTTTTTTTTGTTTTTTTTTACTGTAGGTTCTAGACATTACCGTGATGAAAACTGCCCGTTTCCATTCCAGTGTATGTTCATGAACAAATACGCACATAGTGTAACATAGTGCGTTATTTTATTTAGTGGGTGCTGTTCTGAGAAAAGTGTTATCTTCAAATACAGTCAGTTGTTACTTCACGGCCTGATTCTACACATGTATCAGACACACCAATGCACGCACACATCGAGGCATTTTACTCTTTAAAGTTGAATTCTCATTATATCTCTATAGAGACAACCTTTTTCCGTTTTCCGTTGTCTCTTGCGACATATATAATGAAAACCTATATGTAGGTATATATTTATGCACTAATGTGTGCTAAATGCATGTGTGACTTAAGTAACGAATAGTATGCTGAGATGTAGATTTCATGAGATCAAGGCCCATAATAGAAACGACGCGCACTGTTACTGTTAGGCACACTGGTGTAGAATTTTGCATGCAAAATGCACTGAATAAGAGAAGGGCAGTGGGCACCACACTACAGTGGGAATGTATTGGATCCCCTTCAGGTAGGCATGTCACACTAAAAATAGCTTGCTGAGAAGGTTACGCACACTAGATCTAGTACGACTTAACACACTGACCCACTGGTAGGGACAGGTCCCATAATCTGGGGTGGGGATCGGAAGACCGTAATGACAGGTTCATTATAGGAGCGGGCTAAACAAAACCACCAGGGCTGAGTTAGATTGGCTCCTGCAATTTGACAAAATGGTAAGCCACACCTCTTCCTTACCAGAAGAGGTATCAGTCTCTAAGCAAGCCAAGATGGCTGGCACTAATGCAGGAGGTATGAAACAATGCACTGACTTGCGAGTGGTGTCTGTAATACTTAGATCTTTGCCTCATTCAATCTGCATACAGACCATCGTCGATTCTTGCTACATCCTCCACTGACACAAAGCCATCAATAAGATATCTTGTTGCCGAGCTTGTTCTTCCGATTTTGTACAAAATGCCACACATTTCTCAAAAAACAACAACAACAACAACAACAACATCTAGCCAAGTCTGCACCCGTTCTCACTGTAAATGACGCGCACCAACCAGCAGCATAAATTTTATCAAGGACTGTCCACAGAATACAGACAAGGATAATAGCTTCCCATTTTTTTTAAAATATCAGCGACAAAACAAACACAGCCTTGTCCCTTTCTTTTCGGTTCTTTGCCACTCTCGCACCATGTAGGCTCTATCCCTTCAGTTCAATGCCGTGTATTAAAGTGTACTTCTTTTTTAGGGTATTGTGGGTCATAACGAGCTGTCTGGGAGGCGATGTGGGAGGGTGGAGGGGGGGTGGAAAAAAAAGAAGGAGGCTTTGATGCCATTTAGGAATGAGCACTTAAATAATAAATGTAAAGCTGTCTCATACAGTTAGGTTTACATTTGGCACAGTGGGTGACGTTAATCTTCGTGACACTGACACTGACAGAATGACAACTGTCTGCCTAGGAGTTACTAGCGAGACCACGGCACCATGTTTGTTTGTTTTTTTCCTGAGAGCACACAAACTTCTCCTGACTCTTATGATGCTGTGTTAGACCAGAAGATATATTCTCCCATCCCCTCGCTACATTTGAGTGTGGCAATAGAATATATATATACGCATCTCCTTGCAGAACTGAGGGGGTGACGGTAGAATTTTGCACTTTAGTGGCAGCTGGTCAGTCGGCTGACAATACATTCAACTGGCACTATATAGAAGCTGGCACGCACTTAAACTAGTTCTAACCTTCACTCCACTACATACCTACATACCGATCACTCACTCAACGACATACCAACAACATTGCTTACCCATTGACACTAGAACAAGAATAGACCAGGTAACCAGGATCAAATGCAGGCTCCCCATTGTACCAGGAGAGGATTTCTACAAAGGCTGAAGAACAGAAAGGATGCATTTAATAGTGAGCATGACAGCAAACATCTTTTATATGATGATGTCGCAATGTTCAGACGCTGGCTGCATTTCGTTGATCCCTGCGGCGTTGACGGGGCCTTTATTGTATTCCGTAGGCGGTCTGATGTTTGCTATACTTACCTCTTTGCTTTATTCATTAGCATACATACCGCCACTGATATTTGACACATCCTCCTCTGACACTTGACAAGCGCTCTCTTATGATGATCGCAACTGACGAAACAGTTTGAAAAAATTATAGAAGCTGTGCACCATTTCTCACCACGGCACTTTCCAGCCAAAAACGTCCCCCATGTCACATTCACATTTCATCAGATAGGACGTCATACATTCTGGTTTAAAGAGTAGTTTAGCTTTATCCCACAAGTTATAGATACATGCTATTGTATTCTAGTGAGATAGCTTAAAGCTCGAAACCTTACCGTACCTTATCATATCAACAGGATCTCTTTCCGGTGACATAAAAGTGTGTAGTATTTTTTTTTATTTTGGTCATGTCACAAGTTACTCAAATTTGTCCTTTGACCTGCTTACAAACACTTTAATTGGAAGTCTGGAAACCTCTAGGCGTACGAATATGTGACGGCGTTTGTTTTGAACTTATTGTCACTGTCGCAGGCTTTCCTTCGATCTAGATTTTTACAAAACAAAACAAACAAAAAGGTTACTCGGTCTTTCTTATCGGTCTCCTCAAGTTTCAGTTTCCTTTTAAGTTAAATATTTGAAGTAAAAAATACTTGAAATATTATAGTGTTTTTGTAGCCTAAAGCTAGCTGCACCAATGATTGTCAGCTATTTTGGATCTACGTTGTGTTGCGGACTTGTTTGGTCCATTCGGTTCAGTTGTGAGTGATGTTTTTGAAGCAGGGCGAGAGCTCAAACAGGGTCCTTTTCATGATTAATAATTTCAATTTAGTTTAAAAATTGATTATTTGGATGATAAAGAGGCTCGCAAATGTGATAGATCTGATATCAAACAAACATTCACTGCAGATCCTCTATTTACCCTAAACATTTATATATGCTGAAAATTACATTGCCATAATATTACTGTTTAGCTTACACCGGTAATAGTAAAAGCAAAATACATTAAAACAGGGAAATTTTTTTTTTGTTTAATACTAGCATTGACACCCATGACCAGGACACTTAATTAAGTGACTAAAATAAGATTTTCTACAAGAAGCTCCCTACATTATCACTGTGTGGGGTGCAGTAGTTTTATATCGAACCAGCGTGCATCCCCGCTCAATGAACGGTACACACTGGCAGACTCCATTTACGGGTTTACCCGATGATCAGGTGCTCGATGGCTTAACACTGCGAGACGCCATCAGTGAAAGGAGACGGTATCCAAAAGTTTAACCTCATTGTTGAATGGACGAAATGGAAGAAACGGCACACACCTTTAGTAATGGATTCTTGCATCTTCGCTATACAGACATTGAAACTAAACCTATACTATGGACTTTCATGCAGACTGACTGTTCAGACAAATTTTACCCTCAGTGATTTTGGGGTGTATTGCGTTCTTTAATAGTGTGCCACGTCCCGGCCCATTCTTATAATATAATACTGATTTCACCCCAGCGTGCATCTACTATAAAATGGTTAAAAAAAAGAATGTAATGAAATAGTGTCCCAGCTTTCCCCAAAAGGTGGTCATTTAAAATAACGAATATTTGGTTCGCACCTTCAAATATTTCATCGGGAGTATCAGGAACACAAGGCCATTCATTTCATGACCTATTTAAATTAAGTTGATCTTATCCATTTGGAGATACATTCGATGTTGAATACGCTTGCCTTCATATGGGTGGACACATCGACGCCTAGATATAAGTATATCGATATTCTTTTAATCATGGGTAAAGACCAGTGTTCTCATAAAACATCTATTATCATATGTTTTTAGAGAATGTATTGCAGTGGTACTGTCTAAACATAAACACTGGTTAACACAATACTCGGCTTAGCATTACTTTTATTCAGTAGTCCTAACCGCTTTATTTCTTATATGACAACAACAAAAACGCTCTGTATAACATGAAACCTCTGATAACATGCCCTCAGTAGCTTGGTCTGAAAGGTAGGTCTGTACAAACCGAAAAAAAAAATAAATGCTCTGCAACATAGCGGCATACATCTTCGGTTTCAAACTTTTTAGTGAAACATCAGTGGCATTGTGTCGAAGGAGGATATGGCAGGAATTAACAGTAGTTGTATGTTATTAAATGAGGCAAAGATATGAGCAGAATATGCATCGCTCATAAGTCATTGCACTGTTTTCTGTCCCTTCCGTAGAAGTCATAGCCATCCTGACTAGAGACAGTTTCTTCCATTTTTATTAAATGGCAACTTGCAAGAACCAAACAAGCGTAATCCTAGATCTAAAGTGTTTTGTACATGTTCTTTTTTTAAGGGAAGGCACTAGCTTTTTCCAGAGACAGTGATGCCCATAACATGGTGTGCAGCTTATTACCATGAATGCATTTTATTTCTATATGGAATGACACACCAGAGTACTGAATGGTACAGTCTTCTTCCTCAACGTTTATGATCTTAGAATATGACGTGTCAGTAATTCTTGATATTTTGTGTGTGTTTATTTGCTTTTTTTTTTTTGAGACTTTCTGTCTTGGCTCAGATTATCAGAAACTAGGCACACCTTTTGATGTTAGATAGAATGACGTTATGTTTAGACAGAAAAACGACAAAAGTCTCCATAAGATAATGCATAACGTGTCTAGGAGACAGTTATCTCCCAGAGTTCCGTATTGTTTATTCCTGAGACATAAGTATTGAACGCCCTGAGTAAGTTTGCGCATGAATGTATTCTAGATAGCTGTGTTAATTCGGGTTGTGATGTAAGAACTCTATTTTGAAAATGTCTGCCTATGAACAGCAACAAGTAATGTTTGGCATTTTGGTGTACAATTTTGCATGCAAAATGTACTATTTCAACTTCAAAACGAATCCAGGTTACATAGTAAGATATGGGTCGTCAGATATTGCTAAAGGATGGCACACAAATCCATAACCATAACAGTGTTTACACTGGCAAATAGTAGGCCCACCAAGAGGTTCAATTATATTATCGTAATATGCACTGACAACTATTTCCACTCTCAAACAAACATTCTTCGATGTCGCAGTTAATGTCAAGTGGCCGTAAGCATAATCCATAAGCTAGTTAACGTATTGCTTTAATCACACTGAACACAACTTAATGTTTTGGGGAGTTTCCCGTGGATACCGCAGTGCGTTTACTAACGTAAGGATTATGTATACTGCCACAGCTGACGTTATTGGATAATGTGTGGGCGGTCACTGTACTGTTTTTACTATCAGCGTCGATGTGTCTAAAATAGAAAGGGACAGTGCACACCACCGTAATGCATTAACACGAGTAGTGCTAGCTGACCACGCTCAATGATGCTCGTGGCTGTGTGACCTAGTTTTACCAATGTTATAGCGGATCAGCGGATACTGCCTGACGGTTAGCACCCGGTGCCAGGATATACGGCTGCATAATACGATCGTCGCAGGTAGAGATTGGTTGGGCGATGCGTGTACTATATACCGCACTGAACGGTAGCGAGCGCACGGTAATATACTATCACCGCATCACGAGGGTTAACATGTATAAGAGATAGGTAGTGGATCACCATTAGGGAAACAGCATAGAATCCTTGGTTGGATGATTGAATGTATTTGATGTTGTCCCAAATGTGCACATACGAATTTGTTACTCCGGTGACCCTCTCAGAACAGCATTACATAGGTATTGTTTACAGCTTTCAAACCGTTTTCATGTTGTTTGCCTGATTGTTTGTCCGAGAACCATGCTGGCAGAGTGGCTGTGCGTCATTATGTCCCCAAAGAAGGAAGGCAGAAGGTCCGACATTTCCAAATAAAAAAAAATAAATCTGAAAGGTCTCTATAAAAGTATCCTTTTCAAGGATATCAAGGGTATAGAGAAGTACCCACATATCGATATATATATTTTTTTTTTTTGGTTCTCACAAAAGTATCAAGTTAACATCGATGATTTCGGGTTTACTAGATATCGCCCAACTTATTCCTAGATAACGCTACGTCACTTTGTCGCTACGCGACGGCAAGTACAAATTCATTTCCTATAGTATCAGCAATGGAACTAACAAGCGACAGCAAAAGCAAAACAAAAACAAAACAAAAACAAGAAAGGGGGGAGGGGGGAGGGGTAGATATGCATGCAAATGGAAAGTAAACTCCGATTTATGCTTCTGCTCTCCCTTTTTTAAACACAGACGCTAGCTTGCGGGCGATAACTCAGAGGTTCCATGCATGCATTATCACTCAAACGGCCCCGGTTAGATTCCGGTACACTATCCCGAATTTTGTTCTGTTAGAAGTGTACATTTTGGATTTCCTTACGATTGGTAGCATACATGTTAGTGAAAAAAATAATCATTCTATAGCTTCTATGACAGTATAATTGAAAAAAAAAATCTCTTTTCAAAATCCAATGACCTATTCGAAAGAAGGTTTGCATGAGACCTTTTTTTAGATAACTGTACATAACTTTTTTTTTTTTTTCAGCCACACGGTCTCAGTAGTAACGATTTTTCCTTATACCCTCCTATGCCAGTTATATCAAAGATGATAAGACCGTGTGATCCGGAAAGTGATAGATTTACTGTATAATGCACTTCATGCGCATAGCGTCATTACTTTTTGTGCTGTTTGCAGCCAGATAATTATGAGGGGTGAAGCAGCAGACTCCTCCCCCAAAGTATGAAGCCAATGAGCTGATTAAACGCCGGGGACATGTCTGTAACTGGTCTGGGGGAAAATCAAAGGTGAAGTCGCGGACCAAAACTACTGCTTCAAGCTGCATGATACACAAGTGTTGACAGAAAATGCCATAAGAAATGTTAACGTAGGATATTGGGAGAAGTGTGTTGGTCACGACATCGAAATTGAAAATAAATACTAGCAGAATGATTGCATACAAGAACCTAACGAAAGAATCGTCATCAATCTACAAAGCAGGTCTTCTTTTTCTTCCTCATATTCGAGCCATGAGTCGTCAGACGTGTAATGTGCAGTTCTGTGTAGTTTAGTAACATTTTTTTTTGTATGTGTTTGTTGTTTTAAAAAAATGTCATTAGTCTTCAATATTTAGATTTTGCAATTTCCAAAACAACGTAAGTTTATTACATCGTTTTAAATAAAAACTATTTACTCGGACCTAAACACACTGAAGTACCGATACTTCAATAATTCTAAAGATATTTTAAAAAGTGATGGCCAATAAAACGCCACCATTTTCTTCAATGTGTGGGGTATTTTGAAACGACCCTTCAAAAATGTATTTCAGTTTATGTAAGCATGTCAATCTTTCTTTTGCTTACTTTTTTTTTTGTTTGTTCGAAAATGACAGAGAATTATAAAAAAAATCGTTCTTACTAATAATTGATTAAAATGTCTCACGTGCTCTAGTTAATCACTATTATTGCATGAGTGCATGCACGAAATTAAAAGAAACTAATGAAACTTGCCAAAGTTATCGCATTTTTTCAACTCTACTTTCGTCGTGAACGAGCTCTACAACGTTGCTAAGTTACTTCACGTCATAACTAGTGACGGAAGTTCACCTTGAGAAACACTTCTTTTTTGGCAACAACAAAGACGGTTAGCCAGATTAACCAATCCAGCAAGATAAATCTACGACTATTTCAAGAGTGGGCCCCTGTAGCGCTTATGTTCAGGATTGACAACTCTTTGTAAGCTCATTTGAAATATCACTTTTAACACTTTTTTTGTGTGTGTTTTGCGATTATAACTTCCCTTTTTTTTTTNNNNGGGGGGGGGGATGGGGAGTGGCAGACGGGGGCAGTATCGCGAATCTCTCGCATCTGGTGCTTGGTGTAATGTGAAGGACTGAGTTTATGAAATTGTGAATGAAATTGTGAATGAGACCCACACTTTACCAGACCTGATGTCAATTAATACAACCCTAACCATATCCCAAATGTTACTCCTATACCTAACCCTGCCTATAACCCAAACCCTAACACCCTTCGAGACAGGAGCGTCAGCTGAAGTGAGTTCCTAACTCTAAAATATACACGGCATGAGACATTTTTAATAGATCCCCATAGCAAGTTGAATTTCCTTTCTTCTTCGCCTCCTCATCATCTTCTCATTTCTTTCTTCTTCTTCTTCTACTCCTTCTTCCTTTCTTCTTCTTCTTCTTGTGTTTCCCTAAAGATCGTACTTTCATTATCATCATGGCTAAAGACTGTTATATCATCTAGACAACAGCATGGCCAAAGCAAAACATGTTATGTTTACTACTTATTCTCGCTTTCTTTTCAGCTGGTTTTAGTGGTTCTGGAATCTTATTTAGACTATTAACGTTATCAATGGCATACGAGGGCAACTGCGATATTTGAAAAAACTCCTATGTTACGAATTTATGCGACATTTTGAGAAGATTCATCTGAGTAACATATTTGGTCAATATACATACGGAACGTCGAGAAACCAATCGCTTTGCGCATTAATCCTGTAACGAAGATATTTCATATTTACAAGACCGCCGACATTTTTTTTTTATTATACATTAAATTTTGTTGTTGTTGAAAACTGGAAAACAAAAAGCAGACCCAAGGCCATTTCATTGGGACAACAAAACGCGTGTTCTCAAAATTGATAATGTTGAATACATTATTGATTCCTTCTAGGATGTACATTGTAAGCTTTATTCCCCGTTTTTCCCCACAGAATGAAGAAGGAAGATGGGAGAGAGGTTTCAAAATACCTCCAGTGCGCTTCACATTGATCTCTGTATGTGATACCAACACCATGAGACATTCAGTTGTCATCGTTCCTACCTTGGCAGTCCTAGTCTCTTTTGTCAAAATCAATGGTACGTTCTATTTAAATTACGATTCACATATGCATTTCTTCATACTGAATCCCTTCATCCATTCCAGCTAAGACCTTGAAGAGTCAACAAGCCGAGGCCTTTATCCAGGCTCTGCTTTACAGCAATTCGAGTTCAGGCATCCGTTGTAGTCATGTCTCGCAGCAGCGCTGCCTCAGAATTTCTTTGAATTTAGCTACACAGAGACAAATTCAATACACACCGTGTCACAACAGCTACTCGTAATGGTGTTTCAGAGGTGATCGTGAGTTTGCGTGATAAAGGCGTCGTCTATGCACCGGTGCATACCACACACAATTAACCTGGTGCGAAATAAGAATATGAAATTGTCAGTTTTCAAACGATTCATTTTGGTGGAATTTTAGTATGTCGCTTAACAAATTTACAGCTTGACTAAAAAAAAAAAAAAATCTCGTGTTCCAGTTACATACACGTCAAAACTAGATTCCCCGGCCTATCAACAATGATTCGGCTTAAGGTTGCCGACAGGTTTTGGTAATGAAGAACTATACAAACCACGTATGCCGTTAAGCAAGCAAATGGCGTATCTTGCAGATAAGAATAATTCACGAGATCCGTGTAAATTTGATTCTGAACAAATCAAACAAGTTTTAGTCCAATCAGAGAACACTTTGTCTACGTGTACATGAAACCTCTGTGAACGACATTACCAAGAAATATGTGTGTTGTGACGCGCACGTGATTTTTCTTTCCACTGGAATTCAAGAAAATTGAAATTGGTCGCATTTCTTGCGATATCGACTATGTTTGGTATTGTCAGAGCATACATCCTCACGACTTAGAACAAAAATTAAAAAAAAATAATCCAGGCTTTATACTACTCATTTTTATGAAGATGGTTTTCAATGCAAGCAGAAGAAAATCCTTGATGGCCTAGAGCATGTATTTCAATCGTAACCTTGCTCATATGGCTCGCTTTGAAGATGAATTCAAAGCGGTCGAGGAGGGAGACTTACCTATGCAAAGATCCATATTAAATTTTAACAGCACTAAAAGTATCTGTGAACGAGCAAACTGCTTACATGTTGAAGCAAGTGATAAGTATAGTCTACATAATATTAAGAATTAATATTCCAACAAGAGAATGATATCAGATGTCATCACGCTCAGATGGCTATGTCTGATTCCATGCACGGAAATCGTTGATTTTCATTTGTTGTTGTTGCTGTTGGTGTTGCTGTTGTTATTATTATTGTTTTTGTTATTATTGTTGTTGTTGTTGTTGCTGTTGTTGTTGTTTTTCTTGTAGTTGTGTTATTGTTGCTACTACTTTTGTTGTTGTTGTTGTTGTTGTTGTTACTGTTATTATTATTGTTTTTGTTATTGTTGTTGTCTTGGTGTTGTTGCTGTTGTTTTTCTTGTAGTTGTTGTTGTTGTTGTTGTTATTGCTGTTGATGCTGTTGTCATTGTTGTTTTTGTTGTGTTGTTGTTGTTGTTCTTGCTGCTGTTGTTGTTGTTGTTTGCCGCTGCTGCTGCTGCTGCTGTTTTATTCTGTTTCTGTTGTTGCTTCTGTTGTTGTTGTTGTTGTTGTTGTTTTTGTTGTTGTTGTTCTTGTTGTTGTTTCAGGAGCATCCTACAAACATTCCCCACGCACATGCCAGAATTGGCCACTGTGAATAGTAGTCTGTCATCTCTAGTTGGCCTTGATCTTTAGTTCAGAAACACATCATTCTTTTATTCCCACAACCCCTGCTTCCTCTTCCC
>JAWQUT010000637.1:239986-273635 GCA_033807755.1 Ellobium chinense
CGAAAAAAAAGCTGAACTAGATTTTAATCTATTAAACTCTGCTGGGCTTCCATCCCATTATATAAATT
The DNA here is from genome assembly GCA_033807755.1 of Ellobium chinense. Classification (NCBI taxonomy): domain Eukaryota; kingdom Metazoa; phylum Mollusca; class Gastropoda; order Ellobiida; family Ellobiidae; genus Ellobium; species Ellobium chinense. The sequence continues at coordinate 240,055 of JAWQUT010000637.1, forward strand.
ACAGGAAAAAAAAAGGAAAACATGGACAGCGTCCACTATAACTATCAAGTAGATGTGGACATACTCTATTACACATTCCCATTCTATATTTAGATCAGCCTGCTGGTACTCAAAGTTTGAAAAAAAAAATAAATCAACATGAAATCATCATATATCTAGAGTGTAGATGCTCCCACTATTGAAAAGGAAACAAAAGGAAACACACCACACAATACTTTCGCACATCTAGGTCGAATCGATATAAATCTTACTAGAAAAAAAAAAGTTAATCTTGGGTCGGAATAAACCGTTGAAGACAGAGTAATTTGATCCATTAGTCTAGACAAGCCTGAGTTCACCATTGCATGCCCAGAACGATCTGAGTCAAACTTGAAGGGCTAGATCTAGATGTAGAGATCTGGAGAGACTAGTCTGGAATCTGCAATGGCAATTTTCACTTAACATTCCCTTAGAAGTCTTTACCTAGCAAACAGATCTAGATCTGATGTAAAGGATCTCACTGTGACCGGTATCTCGTTCCCAGCACCCATTCTTTTTTTCATTTCAAACACATCCAGATCTATATTTGTACAAAATGTGCTCACTCTTTACTCCCTTTTGTACAGACGGATCTCGTGAGAACAGTCGTTTTCGTTGATTTTTTTTTCTTCAGAATTTACAATTGTTTGTGCCAACCACAAACTTGACATCCAAAACAATCGCAAAATTCATTGGCCATGTAAACGTTAATAAGGTGAGGATAATGAAAAATAAAAATACGACTTTATTTACCTCGTTCGGAATTTGTTTTACAATGTCATACAATGTCACACATCTCATTCATAATACACACACATAGAACAATACACATCATATAATTTATTAAATGCATAATAATACACATGAAATACATAACAAAGTCAACGCTGCAGAGATCCAACACACTGTCTTGACAGAGTAAACTTCTACTGTAAGTAAATTATTAGGATTACGAGTGCAGCTTATGCTTTCTAATCCCGACAAAAAACCCATTAATGCGCATTGGCATATTCCAGTCGCTATTTTGCCCCAGAAGACATTTATTGGTTTTTTTTTTTCGCTTCAAGTCTACTGAGGGCATGTTTTTAGTCTAATTTATATCAGTAGGAGTGACATCCATTGTTTTCCACGTGCTTTGGGGTAGCCATTTTTTGTGTAGATGAGACAAAACATGTCAGCACCGACTACAAGTACACGAAGGTAAGTGCAGAATACTTATTCAGTGCTTTTTTAAAGAACAAATCAGTTTTATAAGAAGTTTATATATTAAGGATCTCAACTATGTTATCACGTAAGAAAATCCCATAACTTTCCATTGAACTTTTGGGTCACAAAAGTGTGCACCCTGTGACTGTGAGGGTGCGGGTGGCGTGAGAGGGTACGTGTCAGTTTCAAGGCTGAATTACTGTAAATAGATAAACGTACTTCCAGTGCAGAACTGTGTGAATGTTCTTTGGTGAATGGAAAGTAGATCATATCTAGCATTGTGCTTTAATGTTGATTAACTACACAGAGGTGGGCGGTATCGATACCACCCAATTAGACAACCTCATCAAATAAAAGGCAGATCTAATGAAAAATGAATATGTAGACTGCACAGTATGCACAGATTCCTAAATGAGATACTTATTAAATGTGTATACTCTAATAATTGTTTGAGCCTTTGCTTTTTCTCTAAGTTTACCTAACTTGATTATCCTTTCTCCCCCCACCCCCTCACACACTTTCTCCATCCCGGCATGCATTGATTGCACATTATGTGAGTAAGTGTGTGTGCCTGTGCTTCGTTTTTATCTGCATGGACTTCATTTGATTTTTTATGTCTTTTTCAGATTCACTGCCCATGAGGTCATGTCCATGTTAGAGGATGAAAACTTTGCTGACGCTGAGTTGTATTTGACACTGCCTTGTGCTGACTCCGATGGTGACAGTGGGCAAGAGGATGGTGGTACTTTTGACAATATTGGTCCGATTTAGTTGTGCAGAGGTTGAGTATGTGGCTCATTTAGATGACGTAACTCAGCATCGGGTCGGTGATGGTGATGATGAGATGATAATGAAGAAGATGAGACTGTTCCTGATACCAGTAACACAGCCCGAGAATATCCTTGAACAAGAAAGGAAGACAGGCGTTGGAGGCTCACGGACATCCACCCTTATCTCCACATGGATGAAGAAAGATGTTCACAGAGAAAGCCAGCGTCTCTGGGCCAGGGCCTGAGCATTGTGGATCTTTTCTGCTTGTTCTTTGATGATGACATGATAGATTTTTTCATTGACGTGACAGTGCAATATGCACAGAGGGACAAGGGTGAACATGGGTGGAGTGTAGACATCGACGAATTGAACGTGTTTGTTGCAATCCCTCTCCTTTCGGGTTATGTATCTTTGCTTCGCAAGCGAATGTATTGGGAACAAAATGATGGCTGTCACATAGATGCCCCAAAGAACGCGGAAAACAAAGGATGTCACTCCTACTGATACAAATTAGACTAAAAACATGTCCTCAGTAGACTTATTGTTGTTCTTGCTGTTGTTGATAATATTGTTGTTGATGGTGGTGGTGGTTGTGGTGGTGGTGGTGGTGGTGGTGGTGGTAGTGATAATATTTGTGGTGGTAAAAGTGGATAAAATACGTGGACGAAGATCACTACCTGAAAAGTATGAATAAAATAATCCTGACTGTCAGGTACCCTCTCGTGCCATCGGCACCCCTCTAGGGTGAAGTCTACAAAAACCTTACTGTACACAGGTAGTGTAAAAAACAAATTGAAATGTCATGATAGGACTCAATTTGTCACAAACGTGCAAAAATCACAAACATTAAGTAACTATTTCTATATGTGGGCATTAATGGGTTAACTTGACATTACTGTGAGCGGTGATCCAACTAAATTGAAAATCTGCCAGCCTTTCGATCATGACGCACGCTGCATGCAACCGCTTCTTTCTTTGTTCGAATGGGAGGGGGGAAGAGGGAACGCACTGAACTGGCGTGTGTTTTGGGACCCAGAAATAACTTTGCGAACAAAAATGACATTATTATTATTATTATTATTATTACTATTATTATTATTATTATTATTGCTGTTGTCTTTGTTGTTATCATGCATTTTATCAGTGTCGTATCCAAGTTAATACTTTCCCACGCGGCTTCATACTATTATTATCCCCAGCAGGCCAGATACTTTTTTTAACTCCCCAAGAAGTATACTGTGCATCTGCCATTTACAGGTGTTGATAATTAGTTGATTTCGACAATATGTTTCACTGAATATAGCCAGGCTCCACTTTTATTGACAGGTGCACTGAACAAAATATGATTGACATGCCTGAACCCAAGATATTTAGATCGTGAGTCAAACACTGCAACGACTCTACCAGGCTACTCCACATGAGATCAAATTATTCTACACGAGAACTACCTCACTAAGACTGCAGTCCATGATGCGGTTCCAGTCCATGTCAGATACGCAAATTCCAAACGCTTTTTCGTATTATAAACCACCTAAACATATACCCTGTTTATGAAATGACTAATGTGCGACATAAATACACGTTATTCCTCCAATCGCGAAAATTATTTTTGTATGCTCCATTTAATATTATTTGTAACTTCTTACATATAGCTCAGGAAGCCTGTGACGCTGGCTTCTTTGGTTCCAAATGCCAGTTCCCATGCAGATGTAAAAATTCCAGAGTATGTGACAAAGAGACCGGCGAATGTCCTGATGGAATATGTACGGATACCTTTACTGATATGGGATGTCAATATGGTAAGCATAGCACAGCCTACTTTCATATATTAAGTGTCCTGCAACCAGTCATATTGAGACAGTAAGTAACAATATTTTGATGACTTCAGCTTATTGCCATGAAATAGAAGCTAGTGTGTTTACTTTTATAGTATTTTGTATTTATTGAACCATTTTCATTTTCTGACCTGTTTTGATTTACTCAGTTGTAAATCTGCACTTTCACAGCCTCCTAATCAAGAGGTGGTCCAATATAGTCCTTAGTCTCTACGCAGATCATCCCTCCCGTCACTCCCCTCTCTACCCCCCCCCCCCCCCCCCCCCCCCCCCCCCCCCNGTCACACAGCCGCATTTGACACTGTGCTTCTCGTAAAGCTTGGAGGGGTTTTGAAGGTGACTGCACTGTAACACTTGTAGATGATAAAGTTGCCGAAAAACAGAACTCTGTAATGCTTGTAGATTATGAAGTTGCAGGAAAACAGAGCACTGTAATGCTTGTAGATTATAAAGTTGCAGGATTACAGAACACTGTAACGCTAGTAGATTATAAAGTTGCAGGATTACAGCGGGATGACAACTAGGACAAATTATAGTTTGGAAACGAGTTGGTGTGTGCAATGTATGAATGCAATTTAATGCTTGTAAATAATGCAGCTTTACAGCCACCAAAACATTTCATGCAAAAAGGTATAAGAAAAGTACAATGGCAAAAGGCTGAGAGGTGCATGGACAGACTAAGGACCAGACTGGGCTGAAAGAAAGATTTTGACTATGACCATGCTGGGCTGAAAAAAGGATTATGACTACAGCCAAGACATGTTAACATTAGTCAGGTTACTAAAAACACAATGACCCATTCCTGCTAGGGTGTAGAGGGAGGAGGGGGGTCCAAGGACGGACAAAGTACTATAAGTCATTACGGTGGATATCTTTTTTTTTAGCGTTTTTTTGACTTACGTTTGTCAGAGAACAAAAGAATAGCATTGGAATAGGTCTCCAATAAGACGTACATTTATGATGTTAACGATTTTTGTACTCCTATAATATTGCAGAAACAATCAAAGTGATTGAAAAGGCTGTTAGGCATCAAACGCCGTTTAAACAAGCGGAGCTGAAGTTGAACGGACTATAGTTAGCGGTAGCTGCATACAATTATAATAGATCATACTGTTTTTCCTCTTTACAGAGCTAGCTGAACAGTATCCTACCCCTGACATCGAGTGGGCAGTGGATGGATCGCACTCTACTTGCGGAAATCCAAAAGACAATTACCTAAAAATACCAACCAGGAAGTCCACTGTTCTCGCCAAATACACGCTGGTTGGAAAACCAAATTGTATGTATATAAACAGTGCCCCAGATCTATTAATTGTCTAATAATACTGTTCTGTGAAATGTTGCATAATTATTAACACGTTGCGATCAAAAGTAAAATAATTAGTCAAATGCTAAAATATGGAAGCCACAGTCAGGCTGTGTCACAGTATGGGCACAAATATTTGAAGAGAGCCAGGACTGGTGGCCAACACGAATTTAATATTGCACACGGTGGACACTACAGCTCGCACATGATGCACAGCATTTTCCCAAACTCGATAAAGACCAAAACTGCTTAAAGAAAAATCAGGTCGAAATAATAAACCACTTTGAAATACGTTGGAGGAAGTTTTGCATCAATGACGTCCTTATCGCAGATGTGAGATTCCACTGAATCTACATGGGCACTTAGGTTTTTTTATTTTTTTTTTTTTATTTTGCCATTTGCCCCGTTGCGTCCTTTTCCTGGTTGGATTTAAACTTTCCAATTGTACTATCTAATTCACGGGTGACGTTTTGCAGTGTAAAGTCTTTCAACACAATATGAATGAGCAAATGAGTAAATGCACATCTCCAGTAATATTCCGTTCATAGAGCAAAAGTACACGGTGATTCACAACACTGCTATTCTACCACAGTGATAATGTAAGGAAGCCTGTGACAGTAGTTAATCCTATCACCGTCTTACTGTATCGTATTGTCAGTGTCTCAACATCTCATTCTATCACTGTATCACCATCTCACTATATCACAATCTCACTGTGTTGATTGTGCCTCTTTTAGCCGCAGACAGCCTGATTAAGCTAAAAGTGATTGTTCAATCTGGTGAGAAGAACACGCCTGATCCCTATAGGAAAATAACCGATCACAGGGTGGATTTTTTTCCGAGGATTGTAACGGTGACAGATTATTTTGCACTGAGTGGAGCCGCTGTGGGACTGCTCTGCGAAGTATACGTGATACAAGGTAAGGATATAATACACAAATTATACATTCTGGAGAGAGGGACTGTAGAGGCTGGAAGAACCACTGGGTCAAGCTCATTTTCATAAAGGCTGGAGGTCATTAAATGTAATCTAGGTTAAGCAAACTGAAAAGGTGCTTGGCATGCCCGTCGCTTATAAGACAAGGTTGACTCGTTATCATGTTGCTCCAATTTGGAGTTTAGCATGTCACTGAGCCCCTCCAGCACAGCCCACTGGCGATAGCGAACGAGTGTGTCCACAAAGAGATCAATACGTTTTGTTGTTGTTGTTATGTCATAAATAATGGATTGTTTCAAAATTTGTCTTAGATTTGTAAACAAATTCGTCTTGACTAAAACTGTATGTGTGTATGTTTGTGTGTGTGTGTGTGTGTGTGTGTGTGTGTGTGTGTGTGTGTGTGTGTGTGTGTGTGTGTGTGTGTGTGTGCAAATATACTAAAATATTCAATGAATTAATGCTTGTTAATAGATTGCGAAAAAGGCTAAACCTGTGTGCATTGAGTATTTAGTGGTTATGTAGCTGATCCTTAGTACGTATATTGATATTTTCTGTGTCGTGTACTGTCCAGCTACCAATGTATTATATACTTTGTTATTCGCACATGTACCACAGTTGTGGTCTGGGTTTTAGATACGTTTTCTTGTTAAACTTGTGGATAGTACAATTCCAGGGTAGAGTTGAGATGGCGGTTAGTTGGGACGAATGATGTTGGTGTGTGTGTGTGTGTGGGNGGGGGGGGGGGGGAGGAGGAATGTGACCCTTCGGCAAGAAAAGCATCGATAGAAGTGCTTAACCGACGTCATCAATTTTAGGTCGCGATATGACACACGGGGTGAAGACACAGCTCTCTAGTCAACTGAACAAAGGCACTGACAAGTCGGATGCCTTCTACGCTGTTGATTTAAACTATGGAGGAAATTACAAGAAGGACGGGTGTGCCCACTCAGCCTTCTCCGACCCCAATGCAACGCTCACGATTACCTTTGAACAACCAATACGTTTGTACAAATATCATCATTCCTCATACGACGTTCGCGGCAGTAAGTAAATAAGTAAATGCTGTTATTTTGTTGACATTTTTGTTTTTGTTGTCTGAACTGATGGAATGGTATTCAGCCAATGTCTTCATTGTAGCATGTGATTACAAGGGTCGACCTTTGATTCCGTCCATTTCTAATTTTGGTAAAGCAACGAACATTGTTCATTGACAAACTTCAAACATATTTTTAATAACGATTGATATACATGCAGTTAAACAAACAAACAAAAAAACATGGGCTCAACTCTTCAGAGTGAATATTAAAACCCTTGTGATGCTACGGTAGAACCAGTTGTCATCCTCACGCCAAGTCACCGTTTAGCCAAGTGTCCGTTCGGCCAAGTGTCCGTTCGGCCAAGTGTCCGTTCGGCCAAGTGTCCGTTCGGCCAAGTGTCCGGGAACCAATAATACATTGCCAGATAGAGGGTCTGTAGCTGCTGGAACGTAAGTGACGTCAGCGTTTTTGCCACAGGCTTCTGCTGATCAGGGAATGGGAATAATTCTGGACATAAGGGCAAAATCCGATAACTCTAGCTCTCCTTAATGCTTCATATTACATAATGATCTCTTTCTTCGCAGAATTAACTCGGTGGGCATCATAGATAGTTTTTAGAGAGAGAAAGTATCTAAAAACCGGAAAATTATCTGTTATGTGCGTGTCCCTCTTAAACGATAGAGAGGGACGACCGTTGTCTGCTAGTGGAAATGAGTTGTTCGTTGTGTGCCCAGGGATATACTTTTTAATGGTTCTACCCAGACATTGATAGCGGCCACATTTCGATTAATCTGTACATTTTAGTTCTCATTAACAGAGCCATGAATCAGATTTTAGCAGTTACAAAAGATTTGGAAAGCCATGAGGGCAACATGTGAAATTTTGATAAATCCTACAATTTCAGTCATGCTAAACCTGGAGTTGTCGAAGCAGACCCTTCAATAGATAGCGTATATTGTAGCTTCTGGGGTTTTACAAAGGCTCAAAAGGTTGATATGGCTAACATTTGTTTGTAAACCTCAAGATACTACCCGCAGTCTTGCCAGAATTATCATTATTGGAGTCATGAAATGAAATTGCTAAGTATGGGTTCTACTGATCTTCGTAGGATTTGAATATTGATAATACAATATATTGATCACCTCAGGCTATTAATTACAATGTAGGCATATCCAGACTTGTCGGTATATTGTAAAATGTAGATTCTGGGGGTTTCCAGAGCATCTGCAAATTGATAAAGGGAGCATTTTTCAGAACCAAATATATATATATNTATATATATATATATATATATATATATACCACCCTCTTTACACCACTCCGAAAACAGAACGGTGAGGATTATATCTTTACTATTTAGAGCCTTGTTATGGTATTCTACTGTTTTGTTTTTTTTTCACAGAATGCCCCCCGGGCTTTGACTTATCAGCAGACATGGCAAAGTGCCACTGGAACAACGCAGAAATATATAATTATGAGCAAGGTCGAGAAAAGTGTCAAGAAATGGGCGCTGAACTAGCTATTTTCAAATCGAGTGATGAGTTCAATCAAGTGAAAGAAATCGGGTGAGTAAGTTCACAGTAAAACCTGATTTCCACGCACTGACAATGCACTGACAAGCCAGTGGTTTTTGCTATACTTACACACAAATATATATATATATCCATTGATTTTAACACAACTTCCTCTGGCACAAGGTCGTTGATAATACGTTTGTCAAACAAAACTAAAACCGTAGATAGTTGCTATCATATTGTCGAGCTTTCTCTTCCCATTATGACAAAGAAAGGCACATGTCTAACAGACCTCTACTAGATGTGCATCCTTCCTTACTAAGACTGTCGTGCACCAAAGTCACAATGCTGCAGGGACAAAACAAACAAACATAGTTCCAGGCCGATTTGTCTTTTCTCTTTTGGTCACCAGTAAATAAATTAATGTAGACACAGATGTGGTCCGCAACGCGAGGCTGGTTTTGATTGAATTTCATTAAGATAAATGTCACGGAGTAAACAACCGTTGTTTAGTCCACTGCACTGAGCTTAGCTCACTACTTAGACTGAAGTTATATTTATTATTAGAACACTAAGTAGATAAAGGCGCATCTCGGAGTACTCACTCCGTATTTAGTGTACTAATTTAGTGAGAGCTTGTAGTCCTGCAGCGATTGGGATAGAGTTAGTCTTGGGACAGTAGTCGCCCAATCGCAGGTAGAATAAAAAACTAGAAAGTGTAATGAAAGATGTACAAGGGATAGATCGAAGGCGATTCAGTAGTAATTGAAAATTGTAGAGCTGGTAGAAGATTATTTTTAAGTTGATTAGGATCTTAATCGTCTTGTACTTCTGGAACACGACTCACCGCCAGTTGTTATAGTGATGTGAATCACTCCTAGGCTGTTACTCACTTCCAGCGGATATTATTATAGTGGTGTGACTAACTCTCAGTCATTACACGGATGTGACTCACTTACAGAGTACTATATTAACGTAGTCCATACCCTGTAGCATCTCGCCATGTGCAGGACCATGTATTATTGATCCACGACTTACTATAGTAACTGGGTATGACCTATGGCCTTTATTATAACAGTATCCCGATTGTTGTAAACACTAAAGTAAATAACCAGTTCGCCGGAATATTGCCTCGGCCTAAGCGCCACTAAGCGTGAACAGTATCACCCTCAGGGAAAGCCTACATCACATTGATGAACCAGGAGAACGATCTAGCCAGTGCCACCTTATCGACCCATAGAGTCGCCTTCCTAGCGGAATACCCCTGGGACCACAGGGGCACAAAAACTACTACTACTACTACTACTAGGTGCGAGTTACATTATATGTCTATATTGTATACTTACTACAGATACTTAGAGATAACTGTGTGAACGTATGTTTGTTTCTTCCCTGTGTGTTTATTATACATTGTGCTTTTCAGAATTGAATCCAGGTCTTAACTTCAGTCTTCATATATTCGCTGTGCTGTCTTAAAATATCGTAATTGTCGACCTTCGTGAACTCAGGATCCAGTAAATGCACTTATTACATTCACCCTTTGGACATGTTGAACCGCTTTTCATCAGTCTGTTACAGTGACCCTTTTGATTGCGTCTTCGGCCAAGGAAAATGTGGCCTTCAAAGTGAACTGGCAGTTTTTCCGTGAGACAGTTCCTTTCACCTGAGCCCATACCAATTCTACTGGGTTTAAATCGGCGCGAATTGGTGTCGAATCATACAGTCAGCACTGTAGATGGGTGACGTCTTGCGCTTTTTAACGAGAGCATACAGCTCTGGTTTTAGCATGCCTTCGTCAAAGGGTATGTCATTCTTGCGCAGCCACGTCCTTATGGTCTCATTCAAACTGTCTGATGTGGGAGCTCTCAGGTTTGCTGGCTGGGTAGAATGGTAGGTCGCATTGTCCATCATAATACAGGACGGTTCAGTCAGGGCAGGCAACAAGTGAGTGCCTAACCAGACTTGAAAAATGCTGGCATTCATCTCGGAATGAAAATATCGGCCATCCAGATGCACTGACGAAAATATGAGCTCGCAGCCTTCGATAAACCCAGTATCCTCGCCACCAGCATGCAAGATGATGATTCTCTGACCTTTGCCGAGAGGAATCTTCCTTCCGCGATTCTGACCTGGAGAAGCCCATTCTTTTCCTGGTTGGTGATTAACATTAATCCAAGTTTCGTCAAGGTTGACGATTCTAAATCCCTGTTGCCTCATATCTGAGATCTCTCGTAGGTACCGGCATCTCGTCACGATGAGATCGGTCCTGTCTTGTAAATATCTGGGAACGAGAGAGTATTGTACAAGTATTGTTGTCATAATGATGAAAAACATCAAGCTGGGTGTCTGATACAGACGTCATAATTGAAATTGGCATAACTGCACAGCAAGACATCAATACTGGCTGGAAGAGTGTGCAAGTTGATGTGCATTCAGTGTGTGTTCTGCATTTTTTTTTGGGGGGGGGAGGGGGCAGGGAGGGCTGCGGGGGCTTAGTTGACGCTTCATTTTTGCACATAATGACGTGACGTATCGACATGGTCGTCCCACGGGCAGTGCGGCGTTCATATTATTGCATATTGTTACTGGAAGTGTTTTGTGTGTTACTCTCATTGTCATTCTCTCTCTCCCTATCTTTAGACTAACTGTTACTCTCTCTCTCTCTCCCTCTCTATCTCTATCTCTCTCTCTTTCTCTCTCTCTCCCTCTCTCTCTCTCTCTCTCTCGCTCTCTCTAATTGTTTGATATCGGCTCACCTTTTGCCGCTTTCTGTCTGTTTAAATTGAAAGCCAAGTGGCTTCACAGCACGGTGAAGCGTCGGCCGTCTCACGTGGAGGTCGTGATACTCAGCGAGCTGTTGCTGAAGTCGTCGAATGGTGACATAAATACCGTTGTCAAACATTGTATAGAGTCTTCTATTGACAATATCTAGGTCGAAGTTATCCAGTGTACATTTTCTTCCACGGTTTTCTGGGCATGTCCCTATCTGTGTACCGTCTCTCCAGCGGCAAAGTGTAGATTGGGGAATGCCGAGCAGTTCACTTGTTCTCTTCAGGGGCTGGTGGATTGAGGTCAGGAGAGACTTTTTTGTGGCTTCTCTAGTGTAACACTGCAATGCTCTCACTGCAATATTCTTTAAATTATCACTGTAGTGGTCTGACATAACTGATCTGGACACATAACGAAAGGGGTGATGTTCCGTTCTTTGTAAGCTTGTTATGATGCGTGGCGTTCACATGATTTGTCAGTGCAAAAAAAAAAAAAAATGAAGGCACTTTCTTCACCAGTGTACTTACATTTTAGCCTTGCTGCTAGCGTTGTAAAGAAATATACACATCTTTCAAATATGAAAGCCCAGATTTTGTGCACATATTTCTGGGAGTGACCAATTCTAAGATAAAAATATGTTCCAAGTAAGACAAACGGAGAGGGACTCTTTGCCAAAGTTTGAATAATTTCTGTCCGGCAGTTTCGGGGCAAATCTCAAAAAAACCTGTTCCATTTATTTTGGGACGCACTATAGTTATCTAAAATAAGACAGCCCCAAATATGCAAATGACTTTTTGCCTGTGAAATTGGGGTAATTCGAAAGGAGCTGACGTGGGCAGCAGTGTCATGGCCTGATACTAGGTCGACTGACTGCTACATGTTGTCATCTTCCATTTCACAAATGATCCAAGTCGACATAGCTCAGATTCGGCACTAGAAAATTTCTCCCTTTCAGTATATTAAAACACGGTCAACTAGAATTCGCAACCTCCTGCGGTTGAAATGTGCTGGGGAATGACAAGATGAGCAGAGCTCGCCTGTTGTTGGCAACATGGGCTTCGCACTACTATTTGCCATCCTTTAACAGAAAATGTCATGATCTGCCATGGCATGATTCGATTCGGGTCTTATCCAAAGTAGATTAAAGAGAAATAGGATTCTTCCAGATCATAAATAAAACGTAGGTCTCTTGTCTAATAGCTTCAGTACGTATGCCTTTCCAATGAAACCGATTCATTACATACCACCATTTCATAAATGAGGCAAAACATCAAAACTAAATAGATGCCAATAGTAGTTGCATATGCACTTGTTACATCCATCAAGGCATCAAGGCCTACTGTTGTTTAGTGAAGCTTTATTTGCATAATATTGTTTTGAAATGTGCCAGTGACCAGCCAGCCACGGCAGAGTTCTATTACATAGTGTAGCCTATCGTAATGGGGATTTCCCCAAATACTGGCCTTGACAGTCACAAACCGCAACCTAAGTCTTTTCAGTATCAGTACTACTTATATTCCGGGCCAGCACAGAAGAGAGGAGAGGAGACAGGAAAGGAGAGGAGATGAGAGGAGAACAGAGGTGAGGAGAGGAGAGGAAAGAGAGGAGAGGTGAGGAGAGGAGAGGAGAGGAGAGGACAGGAGATGAGAAGAGAGGAAAGGACAGGACAGGACAGGACAGGACAGGACAGGACAGGACAGGACAGGACAGGACAGGACAGGACAGGACAGGACAGGACAGGACAGGACAGGACAGGACAGGACAGGACAGGACNGAGAGGAGAGGAGAGGAGAGGAGAGGAGAGGAGAGGAGAGGGAATGGAATAAGAACTAACATATTAGTTCGTTTGTTTGTATGCGTATTTGGTTGTTTCTATGCTCATCAATTATCTGCTTGTGTGTATGTTTGTATGCTTTTTTGTTTGTTTGTTTGTTTGTTTGTTTGTATGTTTGTATATGTGTATGTTGGTGTGTTTTTTTTTTACTTTATTTATTTTGTATGTTTGTTCATTTATTGATTTTTGTTCAGTGTGTTTATTTGTTTCTTTGTACATACGTACATACGAGAGATGAAGTCATGTCACTGTGCACAGCTCCATATTTACCCAGTATATGACATGGCAGGCCAGCGAGAGAGGAGTGCTGCTACTGATTCCCCATGGTTTTGTTACAGGACACACCTTTTATGAAAAATATCATTGTTGTCTTTAAGCGAGCTTTGTTATCGCTAAACTCTACTCAAAACACGACTGTATGGAGTTCTCAAAAAGATAAACTATGTTTTTTAAAAAGTTTACCAAGCCTATAAGACTGTCATAATGGAGGTTACCAAGCCTACAAGACTATCATTTTGGAGGTTACCAAGCCTACACTAACGCACTTTGACAAAACGCTTTTTAAAAATTGTTTCATTCTAGCGCGAACAATTTTTATTAGATCATTGGATACTTCTCCACAACCTTCATCTTATGGTCAGATCAGGTTCTGAGAAAGCAAAGTTATTTTTGAATTGTTTAAAATAAATGCTTTTTCAAAAAGCAATTTTTCTGCTGACCGACGACAAAATGCCTTTACTTTGACAAAACGCATTTATTTCAGGAAAATGACGTTCGCCCGAAGCCTAGTAGGATGACAAAACGTTTTTATTTCCACAACACATCTTGATAATCAGCAAAAAAAGGCGTTTGCGGGATGTTTTGTACCATGACAAAACGCCTTTGATTTCACAATATACATTGATAGTCATTGTGTTTAAATTTCCTTTCCCTGATCTTTTTTTTTTTTGTGGAATACTGCAATGCCTATTAAATCTAAATAAACTATTTCTTAGCATTTCTCCTAACTAAATATATACTGAAATCCACAACTTTCTGCATTGTATTTACTGTCGATAGTTGTTAAAGGTGCCTTCACGAATAAAATCATGCGGATGTGGGAAAAAATCTAACCTAATCATTTCAACGAATGCCTAAAACATTGGAATTATGTAGCATTCATTTGGGACAGGTAATAAAATCTCAGACCGGTGACCATCCACTAAATGACAAAACCTTCCAAACTGTGGATTCCCGCATTTTATTCCTTTCACCTCTCGTGCAGCTACTACCAACAGAATAATGCACCTCACTGTGATAATATTAATCTGTAGAGCTACATATCCGAGATATGTTTATCTAATTTATGGAAGATTATCCACATGTGAAAATCGGATACGATGCTTACAGGCTGTAGGTGCCAAAATGGGAAATAGATGTTAGATATCTGGGACCATCAGGCGGATGTGTTGAACAACTCACACTGAACTTCAAGAAGAGGAACAGAGACCACTACTATTTACTACCCACAAAGAATGTCAGAAATAGCTGCTAACGAAGATGTACGATTGCAGGAAGCTCAGGACGAATACACATACCGTCAACAACAAAGACGATCAGCAGCGGGATACTTCTCGTTTAACGAGGGAACGAAACATATTCAATCATTTTAATGCATTTTTCTGGAGTGCAGTGATACTGTTTCATTCTGCAGGTAAACTAATAAACGAAGTGTACATGAATGTTGTAAATACATTAACGTGTATCTATTTTCTTAGAAATTTTCAACACGACTGCCTAATTGGATTGAACGATATAGAAACAGAAGGAAAGTATGTCTGGCTAGATGGAATAGAAGATGAGAGTACTCTATCCACAGACAACTGGGTGCCTGGTAAGCTCTCGATGTTTGTTCTGGGCACCATGGGTTGACGTTGTCGTTGTTGTTATTATTATTGTTCTTTTTGTTGTTATCATCGTTGTTGTTGATGTACTTGCATTTGCTGTTTTTATTGTTGTTGTTGTTGTTGTTGTTGTTTGTAGCTTGCAACTGCTGATCAATTCCTCTAAGTTAAGATGCCAATACACCGATTTTTGTTTTCCTTTAAAAAGCCCCTTACATCTGTTACCGGGAATAAAATGATCCACTAAGTTCAAACATGCCAGAATCATATGCCAGGAAAGAATGGCTCATTCACAATACACAAACATGGGTCTTTACGATAGGATTTATGTGCTACAGTGAAATTGTTATTTCACAAACCTTGATAATCTGTGGACAGATACCAGCACACAGTGTCACTCTCTTGATTTTTGTCATAAGGCATGGAACTTCTAGCGCATATTATAATATACAGTCTCACTGCCGATATATCCTTAGTGAAGGAACTTGTAATGCATGTGACTACTGACTAGAAACGAGGTGTGCTGGGCTGAGATAGAGTACTCATATACGTATAATGAAAACTGGGGTTTGAACCCACGCCTTCTGCAATGTTCGTGCTTAAGTTATTTTTGTTCAGTGTAGACTACATTAGCCAGACCTAGTGTCATTAATGTATTTACAATATAAAAATCGCTTCTAATTTTTACATGATATGATGACTATCGTGCATTATTTAAAACTCTATATCAAAAACAATAAAAGTGGTTTTATTTAAATCATATATGAGCATCCAATATTCAATATATCTAAGAGTGCATAGGTCATATTCAATAAAAATATATCTTTAAATCCTCAAAGAATTGGTTACTACTACTAGTCGTTATTTCTTGATTTAGAAATTTTACATACTTGTATATCTAATTTGATACTGCCCATGTCATCTAAGGTTATATTTTTTTGTTTGGTCTTTAAGAAGTTTAATTATACATGAAAATACTTCCCTTACCATAATTTTTAATAATATGAGTCTTTCTCCCTGGTCAAACCGCTCAAATTTGACGGGCGTAACGGCCTTTGGCCGGCGTCACATACGTCTTTTATAATTAATTGGGAATTCAATAAAAACAAGAACAATAACAACAATTTCTGACAGCTCGAACTATGCCAAGATATTGAAAGCAAAGCGGAAATAGAGTTACATGAAGGGATTCGAAAAGGGGGGGNNAAAGGGGGGGGGGGAGGGAGGAGGGGGAATATTCTCCCTTCGTCTTTTGAAATGAAAATTACTTTGAGTTTAAAAGAACATTCTGACAAGGGCAGCTCGATCTAGGGCATTAAAGAATGCAACCAAGCAATCAACCAACCAACCAAGCAATCCACGAACCAACTAACCAACCAACCAACCAACCAACCAACCAACCAACCAACCAACCAACCAACCAACAACAAATTAACCATACACTGACAGACTGACTAACCGAAGGATCAATCAACCAAGCAGCCAACCAAGCAACCAGCCAACCATCCAATCAACTAACCAACCAACCAGCCAGCCAGCAGCGAGGTGGTTAAGAGAAAAAAAAAAAAGAAGAAGAAAAGACCTCATACCTTTCGGCTGTCTATAGCCATTAAAAATATTGAAGATTTCGTTCAAAATTTGGAACCTAGTCCTCCCTTCTTTTTAAGACACTGTTTTGCTCATTCATATAAATCCCAGGTCGATACCAAGTGGGCTTCTACATAGCACAAGTATGAGACCTGTTCACTTGCAAAAGCATGGATTTCTTGGAAACAAAACGGGATCTACGAAACACGGCCGATTAGTCATTTTGCCATTATTAATGGGATCACCTGTGGTTCTACTTTTAGTGGGCTTATATTTTTTCATCGTCTAGATCTAATTTTATTCTACAGTACTTCTTGCCTAAGATTGTTGGTGCTGTTGCTGTTGTTGTTGTTGTTGTCGTTGTTGTTGTTGTTGGTGGTGGTGTTATTGCTGTTGTTGTTGTTGTTGTTCATTAGCGGTCATTGATACAGGTGAAAATATGACCTACAAGTATACAATGATATGGCCTACAAGTATACAATGATATGACATTCTGCTGTACAAACAACTCATATTGCAACTGTTTTTTGTTCACATTTTCCCTCCATTTTGTCTCACGTGACAAAAACGTGTACCTTAAAATTCATATTTGCTGTATTTACTGTAAATTATGAACCACAATACACTAATATAGCTTATCACTGTAAATAGAAACCATCTGCAGTGCCTATAGTCATCAGCACGATGCTATTTCTGAGCAGCTACGTATGCGTCCTAGCCTGCACTAATAGCTCATATCAGTCTAAATACAAATTCAAGCTGAGTTTATTAGGCATTATGCTGGTTACATAGTCTCATGATCCCATTCATACATTTATTTGCTATTGCTCATTTGCACGTGACTTACTTGCGGTTCTTGCGTTCTCGTCTCTCTTTCTCTCTCTCAGTCGCTCGGTCTTTCGTGTACTCACACAACCATCTCCTTACAAAAAAAAAATCATTACACACAAACACACATACACGCACACACACACACACACACACACACACACACACACACACACACACACACACACACACACACACACACACACACAAACACACACACGCATACACACACACATTAAAATCCGAATCATATTTTGGCATAAAGAGAACAATGACCTCTGTAAACAATGGCACCTTCCTGAAACTGTCGCAGGGATTCACCATGCAAAAACTGAAAAGGCCCATAGTAGCGGCTAAGCTATACGAAGCCGTTGTGGCAGTTGATTAGAGAGATATCTGGGGATCAGCTGTCAGCAACTTTTGCATAAGTTTGACTATTTGCCCTGCTTTCTATGGCGTCAAGGTTGAGAAATATTTTGGTCCTACGGAAAAATGAGTAAATTCTGTTCAGTACATACTCTCACCACTCCCACTGCCTCCTCAGCTTCAATGTCGTTTTATACTCATATGATTTTCTTCTTCCCCTCCCCTTTTCAGGTCAGCCAGATAACTATTATAACGAGGATTGCGTGCACCTTTCTGAGTTCAAGCTCAATGACCTTGGTTGTGCAAAGGATAAAGAACGACTTTGCTGCGAAATAGGTAACAAAAACACACTTTCTCAAACAGAAAGATAATATTAAGGAAAGCATTTCAATCACATTTCCCTCAGTTCACCCGGCTTAAAAATGGATACCTGGCTAAAGGTAGTAAAAGATAATGTCAGAGTGCTAGTGGTCATGCCTGTGATGGCAGCGGCACTGTATACTTCCCAGGAAATTGAGGAAAAAAAGTCTGTTGTAATTGGATGGCAGTAGCGAATAACAGAAGATAATAGAAAACAATAGGTCTGGAACAAGAATAGTCAAGTAGCCTATCATATTTTGACATGTATTCCATTGGAGATTTTATAGTCGATGCATTTCCAAGTGTAATAATAACTTTCTTTCTTTCATTTTTGTGGTCAAACAAAAGAAAAAAAACAAAACAAAAAAAAACAAACAAACAAACAAACACACACACACACACACACACACACACACACACACACACACACATACACACGCGCACACGCACACGCACACGCACACGCACACGCACACACACACACACACAACAATAACAAAATGGCAAAAATATTGCATAAAAAACAAACAAACCAGCAAACAAAAACTTCATTCATTTCACAAATTGTAACGTGATTGCAATTTAAGAATAGCACTGGATATTTAAAAGCAAACTATGATATTAAAATACTGGACAATGATTAACATTGTTATATGACTTAAAGTCGTGCCAGTCCAACGAATGGTAATATTACGTACATATAAAGAAAATAATGTTTCAAAAGGTTGCAACAAATGTTATTTCAATTCTTCCTTTGACTTTTTTTCGGATTAACAAAGTGTAATATAACATCAATAAATATAATTTCCCAATGTTGAAATTCGGAATCGGAAGCACGGATGTCAGTATTCCCGAATTATTTCTTCAGTTGAGCGTGTTTTCCGGTTTGCTGATTTTAGTTCAATAAACGAGATCTGACTGGGTGTCAAGTTCGCTTTCAGGTATGGCCTGGGATTATGAATATACTGTCTTCATTGCCCACCTATCACAGCTGTTGTCTGGCTGTCAGTTCAATAAACTTGCTAAGCTTGTTAGACTTTCATTAAGGAAACAGATAGCTTTTTTTTTCTTTTTTTTTCGGGGGGGGGGGGGGGGGGGGGNGGAGAGTCCCTTCACACCCTCCCCCCTTCTCTCAGCAATCACTTTGCTTAGGAACTCTGAATGTCTCCGACGATAGTAAGATGGCCTGCTTGTGTATTTGTGTGTAAGCTTATGTGTAGGGTGAAGTTCGTGGTGCCGTAGTACAGCGCATTGCTAAGAAGAAACATTAAACATACATAAAGTATCAATGATCTGGGACATTGTTATCCGGAGATAATTTGCAATTCAAAAGCAAAAAGAATGCATAAAAGTACACAAGCATGTTTGGAAGTTATAACGAAGATCCGCTACAATTTTTATCCTCTCAAAAGTGACTCGTTCATTGAATAATTGTCATGTGATGTGTATTATAAGAATGGATCCAGCAAGCATAGCACGCTGTTTTCTAACGCACCAAGCCCTGAAACCGCTGAACGTAAAAATCGATCGAAAATTCTACAAAGGAGATTTAGCGTAATGTCTGCTCACCCAAGATGCAATATTTGATTAATTAACTTACAAAGTTTGTGCCGCTGCCTTCTCGTTGTCTTTGTTCCGTCATTTCGGCATTTTGGTTAAGATTTTGTATGTCCTATCCCATCTGATTAGTTCACATTCAACCAGCATCTGTGTATAAGTTTTGTATTATGGTTAGGTCACAGTTTTCTTCCGTGGGCCCATCTTCCGATTTGCAATCTATCGCACTCCAAAGCACCAATCTTTCTTCTTCGTGTCAACCATAGCGTGAAATAATACACTTTGCATGAGTTCTTGCATCTGCTAAAACGGTATAAATCTATTTTTAATCTGACAGACGTGTTCGCGATAGTGAATTTCGCTACTTACGACTTATGAAATATAAAACCTCTATTCTTGTTCACCTCTATACGAATATTAGAAGGTATACAGGCTTTCCTTGTTGTGTTCTTCCGTGTTCACAATTAATGCGCATCAGATTCACGCTTACTGCAAGTACGCCGCATTTTATTTTTCTGATGCAAAGGCTTAGACTGTCAGAATGTAATGTAATTCACAATGTATCACAGAGTTGTGCTGTGCTGACGTAAATGTGTTGTTACACAATGAGTTTAAGTCACTTCTTTTTCATTATTTGTGTACATGTCTTAATTCATGGTTAAGTATTATGGTTGTGCAAAACAAAAAACAAAAAAAAAGGATGTGTCAAGATGGCTATGATGTTATATATTATATCTTGACGAATCCTGGATAAAAACACACCATACAAAAGAGAAAGAATGGATGTCACTTTGTAGCGAGCAAGTGTCAATCAGTATTGGCGTGTAGTGAAGAGGCACTGAAAACGTAAGCTTCTCCTTAGAAACGCCACTGACGTTGCTACTTTAATTCACAAACCAAGTCCACTGTGCAGGAAACAGAATACTTCTTTACTGGTAACAAGGTGTAACCAGCAAATGATTCACTATGCACAGACCATAACAGCCAACTCTCTCAATTCTCTCACTCTCATGCCTTTTATAATAATTTCAATAGAAATTCTGGAATAAATGACGTCACCATCATATGATGCGCCCAAACAAACATGCTAGTCTAGAAGGTACGAACAGAAACTTCTAGACTAATTAGAATCAAAACATTCCGATCGCGGCCTCACTCGAACCCTCGGGAAGGCTAATACTGCGTTCACTCAAAGCACTATACGGCTGACCTTGACACTAGACAATCTCAATACTAGCGCACTGCCGCCCTTGTTAAAAGAGAGGAAAAAAAAAACAACAACTGATCCCAACAAGGTCAGCCGCTACTAACTGCAACATTCTTGAATCATGAAGGACCGGAGCCGCGGTCCAGGACCGTATAGCAAAGAAAGAAGGGGGGGGGCACTAGCCCAAACAAACAACAAGCATCACAAATGTTACATAATCCCCCTTTTAAGTTGAGCATATCTAGGATCAACTAAGATTTTAAGGAACATTTGTGGGCCAGATATCTGACAAGACCTTTGTCCGCTCTATATGACTATTAAGCCAATAATTTCCTTATCAAAACCACTACATTAACCAATAGCAAAATATTCAAATGAAGTATATTCATTATGAAAATGTAGAATGTACAACCATAAAATAAAAATACAATGCTTAAAGTTTCTGGGACATACAATCCCATACAGTGAGAGCACAACCAACAGACCACTGCGCAGGGTCACTTCCTCATACAGCACGTATGGTCAAAAGGTTAAAATACATTTCCATAATACATTCCACATCATGATCGAACAATTAGAGAATTCTTAGGTCCTAAGACCTTAGACATGTACCATGGACATTTGTTGTTACAAGAGTCTAAAATATAAACTGCAGTGATAAAATATGGTTCCATAACAATTTCAACGGTCATTAAAACTTGACTGTCTCTCATGCAGCAAATTAGTCACCCACACGACTCAGAAAATGAGCACCGACATTATCTTTGCCTTTCACATGCTGGATTCTGAATCTATAAGACTGGAGGAATAAACTCCATCTTAACAGCTTTGGGCTATCAAACTTGGCTGTGTTCAAGTACTCTAATGAGTGATGGTCAGTTTGTAGCACGAACTCCTTTCCATACAAGTACAATGCAAACTTCTTCACGGCCCAGACAATAGCCTAAATACTCACATCGGAGACTGAGTATTTCATCTCACAGGGCGACAGTTTACGACTGGCATAGGCTATGGGGTACAACTTTCCACCATCATTTTGCATAAGAGCAGCCCCCAAACCTCGATCTGAAGCATCAGTTGTCAATATAAAATCTTTAGAGAAATCAGGTAGGCGCAAAACAGGCTTAGACACAAGGCTATTTTTCAAAGATGTGTATGCCTTTTCCTGAGCTTCACCCCACTGAACAACATTAGGTTGACCTTTTCTGAGCAAGTCCGACAATGGTGCTGCGATGGCCGCAAAATTGGGTACAAACTTCTAATAATATCCAACTAGCCCCAAGAATGATTTTACATCTTTCTTCGTGTTGGGTCTGGGAACATCTCTTATCTTGCAAATATTGTCATCCAAAAGACCAACTGTTCCCTTACTAATGGAATGTCCTATGAAGTCTACCTCGAATGTCCCAAGGAGTCCAGTCTGGTCCATTCGTCGGAGCTGTTCCTTCAGGACCTCCACATGTGCGTCAAATGTCTCTGTGTACACCAGCAGATCGTCTACGTATGCCGTCACCCTGTCCATGCCCTGAAACAGAGGCTTTTGTTCAAGGTGGCTCCTGAGTTCATCATCCCGAATGGCATCCGAACGAACTCGTAATGTTCACCCATGGTCACAAATGCTGTCCTACCAACGTCCTCTTCTGTAACTCGAACCTGCCAGTATCCCTTGGTGAGGTCTATCCGGGAAAACATTTTTCCCTCGGCCAGGTTCTGGAACACATCCGATGGGGTGGCTGTCGGATGAGGGTCAAAGACCGTGATCTTGTTTACTTTCCTGTAGTCAATACAGATGCGGTTAGAGCCATCTTTCTTCTTGACAACGACGACTGGCGAAGCATATGCCGACGAACTCCTCCGAATAATGCCCAGTTTTTCCATGGTGCGCAGTTCTTCCCTCAGCGACTCACCTCACGCATGGTATACGGCACTGGATACGGGCGTTGACGAACCGGCACATCCGACGTTAAGTCGACCCAGTACTCAGTGAGTCGACAGCATCCAGGAAGTTCGGTGAATATATGCCGGCATTCCCATACAACGCACCAGTCGCACCAGCAGATCGTGTCACGATATTTCCGTCGACCATGGCGTCATCAGTCCTCGACTTTCCGTTGGTGAAAGGACTGACATCTTCCGCAGCGCTTCCATCATTATCTTGCGGACTGATGTCGATAGGGGCTGGTCCCGCACCACGTGGGGTCACGTCACACTCTCCCTCCATCTGAGATCCAACATCCACCGTCGATTCCGCGGCTGTTATTGCAGCGGCTACTCGGTCCGTTGTTGGTTCAGATTCACCTCTCATTCTCGGGACGTACCTTTTAAGTATGTTGGCGTGCAGGGTCTTCTCCTTCGCACCCATCTTGACTCTGTAATCGTTGATCCCGACAATTGATACAACCTTGTACGGCCCCTTCCACTGAACCAGGAGCTTGTTGGTGTCCGTGGCTAAAAGCACCAACACTTCATCACCTGGGCGAAACTTCCTCTTTCGACTTCCGGTCAAAATAGGCCTTTTGTCTGCCTTGCGCTTTGGAGAGCTCTTCGGTCGCCAGCTTCCAGGTGTCCTCTAGCCTCTCACGTAACTCCATCACGTACTGGTAGCTGGTCTTCATCTCGGGTTGCTCTGCCTCCTTCGTCCACAGCTGCCTGAGGGTTTTTTCATGCATGGGTCCCTGTATAATCCTCCCGTAGAGTGATTCAAACGGGGAAAACTTGGTAGATTCCTGCGGCACCTCTCTGTAAGCTAATAGCAGCGGGTTGATATAACGATGCCACTGCCTGGGTTACTCTATACACAGTCGCCGCAATGTCTTCTTCAGTGTTCCGTTGAACCTCTCAACTAGTCAACAAATCTCTCAACAAATCTTATTATATACCAGGTTAATCGTGTGTGGTATGCACCGGTGCATAGACGACGCCCTTATCAGGCAAACTCTGATGACGATCAGCGCTGAAACGTCATTACGAGTTGACACTGTGTGTATTGAAATTAAAGAAATTCTGAGGGCAGAGCTGCAGCGAGAAATAATTACAACGGATGCCGAAAATCGCATTGCCACAAAACAGAGTCTGGGTTATGGCCTTGGCTTGTTGACTCTCCAAAGTCTCCGCTGGAAAGGATGGGGCGGATTCAGAGTGAAGAAATGGGCTGTTGGGATGCACTTGAGATCCTCCTCCCTGGCTTCTTCAAAAACGCCTATGGCTTTAGGTTGTGACGTACACTCATATTGTCTGGATCTACCCTGACTACATGCCTCGCCTTTATTAGCAGCTGCAATTGTCTATGGTGACTAAAGTGACCCCAAAAAAACTACTAAAAGTTAACCCAAAAAGATAAACGAAATAAAAAAATCCGCAGCTTGCCCAATACTCAGATTTATTTTCACTTTCCTTTTCCCTTTCCATTTACTTTTGCCTACTCTACCACCAGAAGGTCTTCATTTCAAATACTTTAAAAAAAAAACCGTTTATTTCATTGAAAAGCAGGAAAATAACCAAGCTTTCATTGATTTGATTAGCGACAATCTGCAACACACGGGGTGCTCATCACACGTACTTGCAGTAATACTGATGTCTTAATATTAAACACGATGGTTCAGGTGATCAAACTCACAGCAAGAGTGGTCGTTGATGAAGAGAATCTCTTCCCGTTGACAGACCTTGTCGTCAAGTACCTCACATGTAAGCCTTGCCATGTGATCAAACCATGCACCTAAATTGCATACAACAAAGAAAAATAGGAACGTATGGAGCTACAACATGTGCACGCAAAAATCAGTGAAAAATGTGCAGAACCATTTTTAATTGTCCCGTTTTTTCTGAGAAAAGTGCTTTGCTGGTCTTTAAATCGAAATACTTGGGTTTGCTATTCGATTTGCAAGAATAACAGAAGAATAACTATTATGCCACTTCTGTCAAAGTATTGACAGATACACTCCGATATAACGTCAATGACAATACTCATACATAATTACATCCTTTAAAGCATCAAGCTCAGTAAGCGACTGTCAACAAATCAGACCAGCAATTTTTTTCATAAGCAAGGCAAAACCCGTCTGCTGTATTCATTAGATGGTCAAACTTTTTATTTTATTCATGTTATTCTTCTACGATACTGGAGTCGAGATTATAGTATCATCGAACCTAGTCAAGATGTAAATATACATCAAAACAAATGTTCAATTAACCTTCTTTGACTTCGGTTTTTCCCGTTGCCACGATGCTCGATGGCCTTAGGTGATATCAACAAATTCGAATCTCGTAAACTTCTCTTGGTTGTGATGTTTTTCTTAAAACAAAAACAAAAAAAAAACACAAAAAATCCCTGGATCTAACAGAATTCGCTCTGCCATCAAACCCACACGGAGAATACGGAAGTCTCCCATCGTTACTTTCCGAAATTAGCCCTCATTTAAATTGTAATGCCTGTGCTATTCTGCGATGTAAGAATGTGTAGTACGTTGTGTGATGCAAAAGCGTACGCAAATGACGTAGCTGACATGGCCCGCTGACCAGTGACCACTAGCGCGTGGGATGAAGCGGCGAGCTCTTGTAAATCAATCATCTGCGATCAGGCGCTCCGAAAATGTAATTAAAATGGAGAAATGACGGAGCGGAAACAAACAAAATGCAAGCGACACAGACTTTGCAAAACTTATAAACAAACTATCGCACTTTCGACGAGGAGACACTGATGCTTAGCTTCTTCTATTGAATTTTGTGCATATTAATGGTTCCGACATAATTTTAAATGTACAGTTTCCGGAGTTAATCACGGTGGAAAATTGCAAAGCCCTTGATCCGTTCTTATTAAATGGATGACAGGACGTGAATTCAGTGTTTCCGTGTTTCATGATCATGTAAACGAGTAAGAAGGTCAACGAAGCAACAAGTAAACAAGTAAACATTCTATGTGTTTGTGGAAACTAGTTCTTATTANATTGTCTGTTTTGATCGCATATTTTGTCTATACGCAATAAAAATAGACCTATCTTGTTGCATACCGTTGGAAAGGAAATTTTCTCCTCTACAAGGTCAAACTCTCATCGGCTAGCCAATGAAAATGTCAGAACGACGGTATCTCCCGAAAGCGAAACATAAATTATGTCTGGCCTTATTTACATCGCTGAAAATAGCTAGGTCACAGCCTATTTTCATTCGGAACAAGTCATGCTGATGTTTCATTCACTCGTTTGTTTCCGGCAAGCGTGACCTAGTTATGTGATTGGATTTCTTCGGTTCGGGTGGCCTCATTTCTATCTGTATGTAAACAGCAGCATGCAGGTTAGCACGTGAATACCTGACAGGAAGGAGGTGACCAAGACATGAGCAGCCTAATTTTTCTTTGTGATCCTGAATTGTTGTGATTATCATAATGCCGACAAGAAAAAGAGGCTGAGGAAGGTGGCCCAGCCTATCAGCCGGGCATGTATTGATGTAAGAACAGTTTTTCGGACGTATTTTGTGTGTGAAATTTTCAAACGGATTTTTCTCAAAACTATACTTTTCAACACATAATTCGAAACTCCATCATAATTTACGAACCAATCTTTGCAAAATTTGGTATGTAAGCAGTTTATAGGTGTACAAAAAAAGAAAAAAAGTAACAGGGAGACATTTGGACTTTTTTTTTTATTTTTCAGGAAATATGTTGGCGAAGGCCAAAAAATGGGGGGAAATCGATATTCTGATACATACCAATTTTGAAAATTCATAAAATATTTTTTTTTATCATTTTATACAAAATAACTCTCTGTTACTTTGTAGAAAAGGTGTATAAAAATGCATGTGTGGAATTTCAGTTGGATGGCATTTTATCTGGAGGAGGAGTTACCTGTTGAAGTTGACGGTTTTCTAGTTAGAAAATTCAAGATGGCGGCCGTTTCCATAGCAACCATAATAAAATGTAAAAAAAATTTGACTGTTTTCCACTAATTTGAACCTGCTGAGTCCAAAAATCAAGGTTAAAATCATGTGGCACCAAGCATTTAGAAAAAGGCCCTCAGGTGGCGCCCCCCACCCCCCTTAATTTACACAAAATGCAAGGCTACTCGTCATTATCATTTCATGTATGCGCTAAAGACCATCGACCCCGGCCGTAGTCTCTTATTCATTAATTCCTTTACATTTTTTTAAATTTTTCATTGTATATGTTTAAACACTGTTTGAAGTATATTATTCTATGTTCTATGGAATGGTTTACTATTATTTCATGTAAGCTGCCAAAACTCTGCCGCTTGTAAATTTAGCGTTGCAATGGTTTTTCTGTGTTCAGAAACCTCCCGCCAAATATAACCTTATTGACTTCCTTTTTGTCTGTGGTTGACTTTTCCTTCAGATGGAACTTTGTCGTATAAAGGGATGTCAGTCGACGGATACATGGATAACACGAGGGAATTCAACACTATTTTTGGCATGGCTTTTCATAGACACTTTTACTCTGCCATGAAAGAAGAAATTGTCTTTGTGAATAAAATCGTAATGAGGGCCTCACCGATATATAAAGTGCTACACGTGTGTGAAATCCGTGTCACTGGTGGTATGTATACTCCACTAATCATGCACAACTGTGTTCAACATCGCATCTTCAAATTCAATGGTTGTAATTAAACTGGAATATTCCGTGTGAAACTTGATCTCCATGTATGCAGTGTGTGAAGTAGTTATTAGACTTCCTCAAACAATATACGGTTATGGTTGTTGTTGTTTTTAAATTCCGGTTTGCTTTGATTAATCTTGATCAAATTTTGCGTAGCCTTCTCTTTAAATTGTATTACCTAAAAACTATTTTTTGAACATTGATGTAGTTTTAAATAAAAAATGTTTCTTTTTTGTTTTGTTCATAAAGTTAAAGAAAAATAGAACTCGGCGGCAGTCAACATTAACTTATTACAGCTTTATAGAGTGTAACGTACAGAGGCAAGCAAACTTATTGTGGATAACTCCAGTGCATGTTTAAAGTGAGGTGTTGTACTGCATAGGTTTGAATTGTGATCTAACGTTAAGGTGGGCAATGGATTCCTTCCAATGCCACCCATTCTCCAAACAAGACGTCACAGAAATGGACGTTCAAACCCCTCATGACCTTGTTTCTTGATCATCATCTCTCATTTTAATGTTGGTTTTCTATTCTATAGAATCCGCTGGAAATTGACGTGCCAATATTGTTAGATCTACTGCTCTTTTGCAGACAATTTATAACAAACTGTAAGACGGGTGGGACATAGTTCACATCACAAGACGCGAGTGCCACCAGAAAATGTGACTTCGCGACGGCCATATAATCATTGATCTGCACATTCACGTTAAAAAAAAAACAAACAACAACAACAACATAGGATTTATGGACGTCTGTGACAACATCTTCACAACGTGTCATGCTGGCATTCATGAAATGAACACCAAATAAAAAATCGTGGACTAGTTAGTTCTCTACCCCGTCTCGAAAATCCAACGGTCATCATGGATAATGATCCCTACCACTCCGAGAAACACTTTGACCTCAAAGTCACAGTATTATTCAGTACAAATGCTGGTGAAAGAGAAAATTGATTTCAGGAATATCCCATAACTTGTTCGAACGATTATGAAAATAGTAGGTTCATAATAAAATAATATAGTCATGCATGTTCTATGTTGGACACGCCGGCGACGAGGTTCATTTGCCACCCCCCTCAATCCCCACGCCGTTCCTCCCCNCCCCACTACCCGATTTAGTCTGGCTTAATCCTATAGAACTTCTCTGGGCCCGGTTATGAAATGATTTTGCCGTTTCAAGACAGATTTAAGCGTTTAACAAAGAACACAGTTCACATCAAGGATGTTTCCATCTGGGAAATCCCGAAGTAGCTCTAAACTAAGTTCCCATAAGACAGATGTTCACGTCACTGCATTTCTTTGCGTAGCAACTTACAGCATTATATGACCATCCTGTAATTTTGCGACCTCACGTTTAAGGTTGTTGTTGTTTTTAGAGTTGTTTATTTTATTTTTTTGTGTAAACATTTGGGGTGGGTTGAAAATTGAAGTATTATAAATACAAATTACCCTGAGGGCTATAAATGAATTCAAATGTAACGACGTAAAACACAAAGTGGCAAAGAATTCTTTCTTAAGTGCAGTATTAGACCTCGCTTGAAACTTGCAGTCCATGTATCCACATACAAAAAAATGATTGCTTCAACGAAAGCCATACGTCAGCACGTCATATTCCGTGAAGCTGTAAGCAGTCTTATTTTTCACCGTTTCGTTTCGGCCTTGTTTTTTATATAACTTTATCAAGATTTTATTTTTTTATAGTTTAAAGTATGTCAGTGTGGAAAAAAAAAGTTGTTTTGTTATTGCAACTTGAAAGAGGAGGCTATGCAAACTTTGATTGAGACTAAACAACGAAAACCGTATATCGATGGACAGGCAATAGTCAATGCTTTCTCTATCGGCAAATTTCGACCTCGGCAAAGATATTGGATTTATAGCTAACTTCGCGTGAGTTGGCCCAAAGCGGGAAATATACAAAAATGTGCATTTCAACACCCCTTCCCCCTTTTCTCCCCCTAAAATGAGTGCAGTGAAATGCTGCAATGAAAAGGAGTGTCTGGGAATATTGTGCATGATGTGTCATTATGGTAATGGTTAGTGCTAATATTTTGACCGTTACTGTGCATGATGTGTCATTATGGCGATGGTTAGTGTTAATATTCTGGTCATTAATATCTCCTTTGAGTCATAGGATCAACTTTGCTTCTATTCAGATTCATAATTAGGATGTTCAGGAATACGAGTCACAGTATAAATTATGCTTAAAACCGTGAGTTGATAGTGAGGTTGGTCAAAGCTAGACTGAAGTCAGTTAACACGAAAACTCCTCACTCACAGCAGACACTTATTAAGTTCTCAGAACATGTTGAAAAGTGGATAAACTAGATTGACGGATAACTCGTATGAATCAGGCTTTGGCCAATTTGCTTTCTTGTTCTTGTTATGTAAGGTATTCTTCATCTATTTTCGTTTGTGTGTTTATCCGTCTGTTTGTTGCTTTCTTTGTTAATTCGACTGATATTTTTTTTCATTTGCTTGTTTATTCATTGTTGTATTTATTTATTATTTTATCTGCTTATCTCTTTATGTGTTTATTTATTTATTTATTTATTTATTTATTTATTTATTTATTTATTTATTTATTTATCTATTACTTTATTTATTCATCTATTCATTACATATTTATTTATTTTATTAACTTATTTTATTTATTTACCACTGATAATGTTAAAAGCATTTTCTGTTACTGGCTTCATGTGATTTTTCCTTTCTAGAACCCAAATGTCCAACTGGTCATTTTGGATTGGAGTGCCAGTATCGGTGTCACTGTAAAGAGGGAGATTGCACCGCCAATGGCTTTTGTGAAGAGGGTTGTGCTCCTGGTTACTTTGAACCATATTGCACAGGTCAGACTTTCCTCCTTTCAGTCACATACCAACACTGCAAACAACAATGTTACTTTACATGCTTTCTTCTTCTTTGGTTTCTGCAACCATTGTTGTTGTTGTTGTTGTTGTTGTTGTTGTTGCAGAGATATCATGCCCATCGTGCTCTCATGTTTGTATCTGCCACTGTGAATCGTAGTTTGCGACCCTAGATTAGTTTTAATGTCTACGTATGAATGTGCATGTTTGAGCACTCTCTGTGCCTGTATGTAAATATCTCACAAGACGTAAAGTTTTCCTTCTAGCTTCTCAGAAACTGCAATATTATTGTCTGTCCCAGGCACCAAGTAGAAGTAGCATGAATAATCCCTTTAAGTCACTCGCAAGGATTATTTGCGAGGCAATCATAGCTGAGTCGTGACAAACCCTAGTTGACACAGAATTCCTTTATAGTTAAAAGTTACTGTGTTAAAAAAAGAAACAGGAAAAAAAAAGAAACATGAGCCAACTTTAAAAATAAGAAGCTAAACCAGAAATTTAATTATATTGGAAGTAAAATACATTGTTGTTGTTGGTTTCAATATTGTAGGTGTTGGTGTTACTTAGATGTCAAAACTAGTTGGACTGATTTGTTTTATTTTTGCTATCGATGGGAATCTTGGTGTTGATGTTGCCGTTGATTTTTATTTGTTTAAGGATAGTCTATTGCTCGTTGAAGAATCACGACCATAACTGAAATGACAAATGGTTTTCATTGTTGACTCTTGTTTTGACGATGTTGACTTTAATGATGATCATGTTGGTCGGGTAAGTCCTTGTGACCATCTCGTCAGTTTTATAATCAATTTCGCCTACAGTCTGATGCAAGGGTTACAGATTTTAAGGGTGTTTCGGCGATCTCTTTGATGGGACCTGACCTCTTCAGAGACCGACTTTGTCGATTAGGCGACATAGAAAAGGATAAATTGATAACGCCTTTCTCCCCTAATGTCGATAGCAAAAATTATGTAAACGTAAAATGGCATACGTCTGTGGTAGTTTGGGTGTATATACGTAAGTCATTTCGAACCTTTGATATTAGGGACATTGATTTAAACTGAAGAGATCGTCTCAAGACATTCCCGGCGTCCCATAAACATCATCATCATCATCAACAACAACAACAACAACAATAAAAACCACTCCCGTGTTCACGGCTATGATCACTGTTTTCATAACAAAGAGAAAAAGTAACCATACCAATCTCCTCCATGACTATTTGAAAAAAAAAAAAATCCTCAACAGTAACAATGCCAACACTATCAACTACAGCTAGTCTACTGTAATAATTTTAATAATATCACCACCAATAACACTGTATTGTACTTCTAATAAATTCTCGTTCGGCTTCTTATTTTAAATTTGGTTCATATTTCTTTTTTTCTTGTTTCTTTATTTCCTGTGTCTTTTTTTTTCTTGTTTCTTTTTTTTTCCTGTTTCTTTATTTCTTGTTTCTTTTTTTTTTCCTGTTTCTTTTTTTCTTGTTTCTTTTTTTCTGTTTCTTTTTGTCCTGTTTCCTTTTTTCCAGTGACTTTTTTCCGGGCTCCGTAGGGCACTTGTAAGCCATTGAAATATTTCCTTTGCACCGCTGAACTCTATTAGCGTTTTCCATCCGCTCTCAGGGCAATGCCCTTCCCTGAGGCGTGTTCAGTAGCCGTGGCTTAAGACGCCTCAAGGGGGTGAGTTCAGTAGCCGAGGTGAAGTGAAGGCGGCAGGCGCGGCGCCACATGGCGAAGCGAGTCAGCCAACCGAGGTGCCTTCTTGGTTAGGCAATCAAAATGGCGGTTCCTGTGGGCTTCAAAACACAGCGGGGTTTTTGCTTTAACGAGCTCCTTACTGATACGCGCTCCTTATCTTTAATTATCTAGACAAATTTTCTCTAGTTTAGGAAACAGACTGGGAAATATAGTAGTAGAACATTAATATCAGGATCTCAGAATACAAAACAAATTTAATGTTTGTACCCATCCAATGTAATATCGGAGACTGAGTTATACGATTATTAGTTGATTAATAGAGTACTTATTCTCTATTTACATACGAAATGATAAGGTAAACATAACATTGAAAAACAACAAGACTTGTAAAGCTGACTGTACTGCTTGTCTTGGGGAAAAAAAATTGATCTCTTTGTCTTGGTCTTCAATCAACAACCAACGGATGAAGTAAAATGCTGCCTCTAACAAGTAACAACTGACTGCAAAGCTCAAGCCTCTTCCATTTATACGGTAGACAAAGGCTTGGCAAGTAAGAGTCACGCCTGAAGTGATTTCACATTAATATGTTGAGCTGAAAGAAGTCGGTGGTCAGCTTCATTTGTTCCCCCAAATCCACCCGGAACATGCCATTTCGCACCTAAATGATAGATGAGGACTCGCGGGCGAATACACCGCTTATTTCCCCTGTTGTTCCTAATTTACGTGATTATCCCCCTTGTCGCAGGAATTTCACACTTCTTTGTCGACATAGTTGCGCGCCCCTTTTCTTGCCTTGCATAGACGAGGCGCTCCGTTCAAGAACAAGGTGCAATAAATCCAGAGCGTCGCGAAGGCGGTAGCGTTAAAATGCCGCGGTTTCTGAACATGCCTCTGGTGACCTAGTATCGACCATCATTGCGCCCGCCCCATCTTGAAGATTGTTACCCATCTGACTGTGAGACACCAAGCAGCGAAAATAAATTAACCCTCACTTTTAAATGGCTAGCGTATTATTGAGACATGTTCCCACGCTCGCTTCATACGGGTTAATCAGTTCATTTTCTAGTCATATCATTTGTTTGTCTCAGAACTTTGCCCGGAGGGAACCTATGCACCGCCAACTTGCTCCAGAAACTGCTCATCCAATTGTGTGGGAGGCACCTGCTCCTTTGTGGACGGCGTCTGCGAGCAAGGTGAGTTGATGGACACATTTATCGGACACTTGCATGACAGCCTTCTGACTGAGACATACAACAATACATTGCAAGAACAATCCTGTTATTATGAAAATGTGTATTAGTTTTAATATTTGCATACTTGCAACCTACAAGTACTGCATCTCATATCTAGTAAACAACACTGAACCCCTGCTTATCTCTCTCTCTCTCTCTCTCTCTCTCTCTCT
>JAWQUT010000637.1:276221-294995 GCA_033807755.1 Ellobium chinense
GTACAGTTTTTCGGACGTATTTTGTGTGTGAAATTTTCAAACGCATTTTTCTCAAAACTATACTTTTCAACACATAATTCAAAACTCCATCATAATTTACGAACCAATCTTTGCAAAATTTGGTATGTAAGCAGTTTATAGGTGTACAAAAAAGTAACAGGGAGACATTTGGACTTTTTTTTTAAATTTTTCAGGAAGGCAAAGGCAAAAAAATGGGGGAAAATCGATATTCTGATACATACCAATTTTGAAAATTCATAAAATGTTTTTGTATCATTTTATCAAAAATAACTCTCTGTTACATTGTAGAAAAGGTGTATAAAAATGCATGTGTGGAGTTTCCGATGGATTGCATTTCATCTGGAGGAGGAGTTTTCTTTTAAAGTTGACGGTTTTCTAAGTAGAAAATTCAAGATGGCGGCAGGTTTCCATAGCAACCATAATAAAATGTAAAAAAATAAATGACTGTTTTCCACTAATTTGAACCTGCTGAGTCCAAAAATCAAGGTTAAAATCATGTGGCACCNCCCCCCCCTTAAATGATTAAATGTCGTCTACATTTACTGCCTACATTCACTATTAGCTGTAACATTTTTTTTTTTTTCTATGCTCTTAAAAAGTTCGGCTATGTCGAAGGACAGCACCGCAACGATAATGACGCAGTTCATTTAGTCATAAGGCCAAAAGTTCATACTGGAAAGAGGGTTGGGGGGGGGGGGNGGGGGGGGGGGGGGGGGGGGGGTCGGGTCATTTTTAACTCTATTGATTGCAGTACTTTTTTTGCCCATTCTTATCAGATTTCCTTTGTATTTTATTTTCCTATGCAGATATATCCACTATGCCTAGAAAGCGTAGAGGACTTGGCCATGGGAGAAGCATTCCTTACCAGACCTACCTAGGCCAATGGTGACTCTTCCTTGAGCCTCTCCTCCAGCTGCTCCAGCTGTCACCACAATCTTACCAGCTGTGCTAAGCTAAGATACACTCCAGCAGGTTTTCATGCTACACGCCATGTAGGATAATGACGGTCAGATATGAGCATTGCCAAGCAACAAAATTTCCTGGAAAGACTAAGACCAGATGTTGCAGTAACGATAAGGTAGATCTTGATCCACTGCCTCCTCTACCAGCATATTTCAGGGCCTTATACTTCAGCCATTCCCCTGAATCGGAGCACTTCCTTTCCAATCTGAGGAAATATAACTACTGTGCTTTTCAGACGACTTCTTTTGGATGTAATGAAGTGACTCTTCGAGATTGGCATCCAACTTTTCGAGTGTAAAGTCAAGTGTGTCACCTAATTGACTCACTGACACCTGCCCCAAATGAAACTGCCAAATTTTTGCAAGTTTACTTCATTGATGGAGAGACGACTCAGCTCAACACCAGAATAAATATAACTGATGGTTTTAAAGCTACACTTAATGAACAGAATTCAAGATGTTCTCATAGATAATAATTTTTACATCAGAGAGCTTAAAAAAATAGTAATGGAATTCGGCAGACGCAACCACATCAACAACTTTAGCATTGCCATACATGAAAATCGTCGTCCTCTTGGTGAACATCAGAGAAGATTTAATGCACCAGAAACCAATGAGGTGGCCATATTGATGACTACAGATCCTGTTGGCCAACGGGACATCGTATTGCTCTTACATGATGACTCCCTTAAACAAATACGGATGTGGTCTGCAACTTTAACTGACAAGCAAACACAGAATTACTCAGCTGCAGTTTCCACTTTTTTCAACGAAACGACAACTATCTCATTCTAGCGAGATGGTTGTTCCAGCAGTATATTGTCAATGCTTATGCAAAGATTGAAACCGAACGCCTGTGTTTTTTTTACGCAGAGAGCAAGGCAGGCTCAGGGCTGACAGCCGTGGTGCCCTGTGTCACGAGGTCACCCAAGGCTAGAGCGCTCACTCGAAAAATATAATTTTGGGGTCAGTGTCTAGACTACTGACTACTTTTAAGCAATGTACGTGGAGCACGAGATAGCGGGAGAATCAGGGAGTGAAAGGACGAGAGAAAGGAGTGGTATAAAGGCTCGGTAGAAGGTTCAGTCGAGCAGCTCCCCAGTGCTCGTATGTGCTTGCGCATGAGACGATATGCACGACAGAGTGATATTGTGACCAAGTGTGCGCGTGTGACTGATTATTCAGGCCTTCTCGTAAGTGTGTTCTTAAACTTATAGAGAGGATAAGATAGGCCTAGATATTTAACCTATGATGTAACCTGGGCTTAGAAACATAGCGAGAGTAATGATCTGATGTTAACCCATGTGTTAAATGAAATGCTGATGTGAACTAGGAGCAGCGACTAAAGAGCGATGCGTAGTCAGTGAGAAAGTATTGATGATATTATGATATGATATATATTACATGACATTGGTAATACTGTGAGAGTGAAAAGAGAAGTGTTGCAGTGTTAGCGTATTGTACCATGATGGGAATGTCGGGAAGAAGGTATTATTTGTACTTTATAAGTAGCTGGGAGTGCACAACAAGAATAATAGGAGGGTAGAAATAAAGACAGCACTGGAGGCATGACAGCCAGGGTATGAATGTCATAAATAATCAACTACCTATTTCAGCAGATGGAGATTATCCTATTTTAGCAAGAGATTACTTAAATATGGTTTTATTACTAAAGGGTCCCAAGATGAGGAGCTCCGTGTCGGCAGACACGAGACCCGGCTTGTAGCCTTACGGTGTCAGTGCCAGCCCAGACTGAAATATATGTTGGGCCAGTTTCGTGACCCCATGCTGAGTCAGTGACAGTCGGGAATCTAAGGCGGAGAAAGTACATGAAGAGGAGAGTCAGGAATCTCGACCCGCATTTTGCCAGTAATAGCATACCCAGGTGCGGCCCTTCACTAGATCGAAGCTCTACCGAACGTATTAGTACTATCTACTTAGGTTTCCTGAAACCTTGATATTGCTTATAGAATGAGTGAATGAAGTGAGATTATGATGAGTGAGGTGATGTTATAGGGATCTCATAGGACCTCATAGGAGATACTTACTGTGGAGCCTTTACCCCAGTGGGAATTATAGGATGCAATTATTGTGAGACTAATTACTACCTAGATGATGGATTATTACCTATACTTTTAGTTATTATTGTAATCTTGTATTCTTCATTGTTGATAGCCTGTCGGGCTTTAGATTAAACTAATTGAATGATCCTCTTTTGTCTTTTATGTATGTATGAAGTAGTTAGGACGAGGGGGACCTTATAACAAGGGAGACAGAGAGAAAGGGAGAGCAAAGGGAAGGGAAGGAAGCCTACTTTAAGTCCAATCAATTAGATGAATAAACCAAACTCATAAACTTGAAAACTCACTAGCTCAGACTCAAACATAATATTAATATATCATTTAATTACACAGTTCTTGTTTATATTATAGGCCACATAAACACTTCTTTACTTTTACATCCCAACCAATCTACTCCATATGGCAACTACAAGTCAGTAATGATTCTCCGCCAGATGGCAACTACACGTTAGGAGTACTTATCCGCCCTATGTGTAACTGCAATAATAATGTCCGCCCTGTGGGCACATACAACTAAGGCTTTCATAACTCATCTTATGGTATAAGCCTCCAGTTGCAGACCCTGGCAGCATGAGACATAATGAATTGAGATAAATATATTTAATCGACAAGTCATCAGTATATATTCCTAATAAATAGTGTACTTACTTCCCCTTGCTACCTCCCTTTAAGGTTTGTGACACCTATTATAAGGAGAAATCACTCATAGTGTACAACCCAATTAATCCGCTAATATATAAAATCCCCCTTTTTTGGGGCCCTGCCAGCCAGTGTTAGGATGTTAAAATGTGTAAAATGACCTGTGATCTAAATAAAGCATCCAACTTTAAAGTTTCAGGTACAATTTGAGCCTTCTTGATAAAAAAAATAAAATGTGTAGACCTATGTATTCGCACGCGGTCAAACCCAGCCAAATGAAAAATTGGGGACCAAATCAGAATTTGAGGCGACCTTTTTCAAAAGACATTTGTGAAAAATTTTGGGCGTTGACCCCCCTTTTTGTTCCCGTTAAAAGGTCGGGCAAAAGAAGTACTTTAACCTCCATGGAAGAAATTTCCCCAGATCACAGTGGTATAGTTAGAATGACACAAATTGTTAATAGGGCCAAATGAAGAAAAAACAATAGGTCAGTCAAAGTGCGACCAATTTAAATTAACCTAATTCCAGTTCCCAAGCATGTTTTCTAAACATCACCAATAACTTATAGAAAAGAACTTTGAGCATTTGTTTATTTGGACTATGTGACGCCGAGGTTATTTGAAATGGGCATAAATTGTCCATCATATGTCCAGCAACTTGTCTTACGATTCATCCTTTTTCGGAAATAGAGTTAACCTTTCTCATCAGGATACTCTGATAAGACCACGTAATATAATTTGAAAGTCCCCTGCTTGAAAAGGCAACTCTGTAACAAACAGACACAATAATAGATAACCAGACATATTTATACAAATGATTAGACAAAAATCAATCTTTCTCTCGGTCAGAGCCCGTTTCTTCCACTTGCCCATCTCTTCTGGGTGGTAATAATTCGATGTTTCAAAATGATCCAGATTAAAGTGTTCTTTTTTGTTGCGCAGAGACAGATACACCTGAAGAGAAAATTAATAGATTTATAAAAGTAACAAGCATAATTACCCGTTCCATGAACGGATAGGTACATGTGTGGATTTGGGAGAGAGTTCAGGGGAAAGGAAGGAGAAAAGAGGATAACAAAGAAAGGACTGCAATATAGCGAAAAAAAAACAACATATGATTTCTAACCTTAGATAAGATAAGATAAGATAAGATAAGATAAGGGAAGATAAGGTAAGATAAGGTAAGGTAAGGTAAGATAAGATAAGATATTTATCCCCGTGGGGAAATTTTTCTTTGTTTCAGTGATGCATACAATTATACATACATTAACAGACACAGACTCACACATCATGCGCCGCCCCAGTCACTCACTCTGTCACGCTCCCGTCTTCACCATTCACTGCTCACACAACTTACACACTGCAGTTCACTGTGCACTTTAGAAACACTCTAATGGCCCTAACCTATGGAAAAGAGGAGTCCCACATTATTCCAAGTGACAACAGAAGATCGGCAAACTGCCCTGCTTCTGCATCACCGGTCATTAGAACACGCATGTTAGTCCTAAGCGTGTATACGTTTGCATGTGGCCACAGGGAAGACTTCTTGAGGCATGCATTCACCATGTTTGCTCTCGTGCCATTCCGGATAACTGGCAATACTTGTCGAAAATCACCGCACAATAAAGTGGCAGTGCCTCCCATGGGTAAATCAGTACTTCTAAGCACGTAAGCGCAATGCGATGTCCCGTTGGCCAACAGGATCTGTAGTCATCAATATGGCCACATCACTGGTTTCTGGTGCATTAAATCTTCTCTGATGTTCACCAAGAGGACGAAGATTTTTATGTATGGCAATGCTAAAGTTGTTGATGTGGTTGCGCCTGCCGAATTCCATTACTATTTTTTTAAGCTCTCTGATGTAAACATTGCTATCCATGAGAACATCTTGAATTCTGTTCACTAAGTGTAGCTTTAAACCATCAGTTATATTTATTCTGGTGTTGAGCTGAGTAATCTCTCCATCAATGAAGTAAACTTGCAAAAAATTGGCAGTTTCATTTGGGGCAGGTGTCAGTGAGCCAATTAGGTGACACACTTGACCTTGCACTCGAAAAGTTGGATGCCAATCTCGAAGAGTCACTTCATCATATCCAAAAGAAGTCATCTGAAAAGCACAGTAGTTATATTTCCTCAGATTGGAAAGGAAGTGCTCCGATTCAGGGGAATGGCTGAAGTAACCTGAAAACTTTCTGGAGTGTATATTAGCTTAGCAGAGCTGGTAAGATTGTGGTGACAGCTGGAGCCGCTGGAGGAGAGGCTCAAGATAGAGTCACCATTGGCACAGGTAGGTTTGGTAAGTCAGTGGCAATGGCAGGAAGAGGATCATCACTTGTATTTATGACGTGTTCATCAACAGCTTCGGCCACATCAGGCAGTTGGTTTTCATCTGCAAGATGATTTGCTCGCATGCGTTTAGCTGCAGGAATGCTCCTCCCATGGCCAAGTCCTCTACGCTATCTCAGCATAGTGGAGATAATATACCTACAGAGGAAATAAAATGCAAAGGAAATCTGAAGAAAAATGGGGAAAAAAAAGTACTGCAATTAATAGAGTTAAAAATGACCNGCCTCCCCTCTTTCCAGTATGAATTTTTGACCTTCTCTAACAACAGCACTGATTTAGTTGAAATATCGATATAGTCCATGACCTTTCTATGACTAAATGAACTGTGTCATTATCGTTGCGGTTCTGTCCTTCGACATAGCCGAACTTTTTAAGAGCATAGAAAAAACAAAAAGTAGAAAAACGTTGCAGCAAATAGTGAATGTAGGCAGTAAATGTAGATGACATTTAATCACGTAAAAAAAAAAAAAAAAAATTCTAACCCACACAAATTTACACGGACTCGTGGATGACCTGATATATCGACACAAACACAAAAGGCCAGTTAGACCTATGTGACCTAGATAAAGATCTACTCATCCAGTCTAGATTCTGATGAATCAGCGGTTAGGAGTTTAACAAAGGGTAGGAAAACATGCAGAAGAAACAAAAAGAACACAGTATATCAGCACTGAATCTGGTTAATGCAGATTGGATGAAGTGAACTAAAAGATAAATTCCCAAGACACGCACTCACGGCACTCACGCTTGGCAGACATGACATTATTGACATGACCTGATCTCGACACAAAAACACACATGTCCAGTTTGACTTAGAGATGGATACAATCTAAATTAGAGATGAAGTATTCACTACTTACCTTCACCGCATCTTGATCCGCAACATAAATTCACTCGTTTGCTGTAAATGATCTCGCTTTCTGCGATCTTGTTTGATGACAGAAATCAACTCGATTCGCAAAGCAGCGCGTCTGCTTGAACCCGATTGAGAACGACTTCCGGTTCAAACAAAAACAACAGTGGCATTAAAATCAACATGTCACGTTTCATGCGGTACAAACAAATTTCTATAAAATCGGGGAAAGCAGTTTGCGTCGATTTTTTTTACATTAGGTCCTGACCACATAGATGCTGTCGACGTCTGCGAAGTTTCAAACGCGTAGGTTAGGTAATAACGGAGGAGTTAGCGAACATAACTCCCCAAGTCCACTTTTATATATATCGATAACTGCTGACCTCAAACTACTTTTCCAGGGCTTTCCTCCCTAGCAAAACAATGTAGAATGCTGTAGGCTTTTTCTGATACGTTTACTTACAATAAATTGTTCATCTATATATTTCTACATTCATACGTTACTTGAAAAGCCGTCCGATTTGTTCCGTAGGTTGTGTTGGTAGTTTATTTGGACTCAGCTGTGAGCAGGAATGTCCAGAGAACTGCTCTGGCACATGTGACTTCCTCAATGGAACATGCAATGGTTCGTATACTTGGAATGTGTGGTGTGCTACACTACAGTTTGAAAAAAAAAGTCAACTTTGAAAAGAGAACAAACAATCATAAACCATCAATTTTCCATATGTCCTCTCCAAGGACCAGTTCCACGTATCATGGTTTTGGCAACTTTTACAGAAGAGCCCCTCGCCCCCTCCCCCCTGTCTCTTNAAACAAAACAAAAAAAAACCGATGAAGTCGGTTCTGATATGGGTTACGGGTGTTTTAAATTAAAAAAGCCTTTCATGATACGCTTCTACATGCTACGGTTGCATTTGGAGGGGGAAAGTTGTAGCAATATGGTTGGAAATATTAATGTCACGCATTTGGGTTGGTAATATTCGACAGCTTGCGCAATTGCGTTCCTGACATTAACGAACGTGAAACTAATGATCATGAAAAATAAATTTGCACAATACCATTCGTAACAATTCCACCACAAAACATACGTTCGTAGACAATCAAGGGCAGGTAAGCCTTCTTTTTTTTTTTCCCGGACAGCGGCGCAACTTGTAGCGTTGGGCCGATACAACATGTTACATATATATCGATACGAAACAAGGCATATTAATAGGTACTTACCTTCTACAACCCCATTCAATAAATGTATCTTTTAAATCAGACAAATATAAAGTCCAAAGAAAGTATTAAAACTTTTCATTGGAATGTGCGGACTCTTTGTTTTTTTTTGTTGTTTTTTTTTTTAAAATCCAACATTACACCACTTACATATAATGAATACTGCTGTCTGTGACAGGTTTGCTGCGTCTTGACTAGGTCCTATCAAATCATACAGCAAATCATAAAGCTAGATTATTCCTTGATGTTATTCCTTCCTATAAGTGAGCAAACTATCTGTCTCCTCTGTTTGAAGCCTTTTCCACTTCAGTCTGAATTCTCATTAATGTTGCAGTCTACATTCTATGATACGATTGAAAGACGAAAAACAAAAAAAAAAAAACCAACAAAAAAAAACAAAAAACTACCAAAACTTTACTGACAAAAAAAAAGAAACACTATAAGTCGCTTCATGATAAACACTGGACAACACAACCACTTCCTTCATTGTACCGTCATTAGCACTTTGGACTTAATATACAACTGTAGATAGTAATACCTAAATAATACATGATCGACTTTGCCATGTTTACCTATGTAATGTAAGAAATATTCAAACGACGATCATTATGATCTCACGAAGAGAATGATGCGTTTTTAGGAAGCCATAAAAGAATGCATTGAAGAACTCATGGGTGTAATAGCACAAAATGTGCAGACCTAATTGGTAGGCAGTGGGAGTACAATAATATTGTGTCACTAAGAAACCCGATGATCCTTGACTTATTGTCCCTTTGTCCAGCAACGTGTCTTGCATCTGAGTTTCAATCCTTTTACATTTTCTTTAGAATAACATATCTGAACGTTGAATAAAATTTATAATAGGGCGTTTATGACCCACCCTGATTTCCACTGACGAACCCGTCTAAAGTGCCAACAGTGGCTTCAGCTAAGACTCTGACGAACTCCGCATATCATTGGTAAGAGGAGAAACATATTTGTCCAGGAAATGAAGGAGATGAGATCTTTAGTAAAATCTCAGATCTGACCAGCTCTCTTATTGTAATTTAAAAAGAATGTTGAAATCAGTTTTGTTAATATGTTTTGTATTCTTGTTTCATTATAACTCCTAAAAGAATCAGTTAAACTGAGATTGTATATTCCAGCATTTTGAAGAGTTGATGTAATGAGTAAATAGGAGAGGGCAAATAACTAACAATATCATGGATGAACACTATGGCGAAGACGGTTGTGCTGCAACACTGTCTCTTCCAGCAATGACACTTGAGGCGACAAATGAAGACTGAGAAATACCAAAGGCAAATCGAGTTATGACCTGATTCGTTTAACAGTAACCAAACGAAAATGTTCAGTTATTCGTCTTGTGGTTTTACGAACAGATTTTAAGAAGATGAGGCACACTTCTGTTTAACGGCATGTCTAATGATATCATTGCACCTATTTTTCTCCTTCCATTTCTTCTTCCTTGCTGCTGTACTGTCGTAAATGTGATTATTATATTTCTGTCTTACAAGATATAGACTACTCCCGTATAATGCAGCTTCTCTTGAATGCATTGTTTGATTAGTGCATCCTTAGCGCGCTCTTCTTCAACGAAGTGACGAAATATTGGTCGACGAATTGTCCGTCGATAAATTATCTCTCTAAAAAATGTCCAATTACGGTGTCACAGTTGTGGAAAAAAAAAATCTAATGCATAGGGTCAGTGGAAATAGGCAAATAGATGAAAATACCTGGACTAAATTAACTGTACATAGTAATACCTAAATCGAAGATCGTGGAAATAGGCAAATAGATGAAAATACAACAAATTTCATTTATGACAAACCCTTTTAACGCAAATTTTCTGTTTACACCAATTTAAAAAAAAAAGTACGGTTTTTTTTTTCGCTCTACAATCTATCAATTCCAAATTCCGTTTACACGAATTAAAATTCGAAAGGATCTCGATAACACAAACGACTTTTGTGCCGACCCGTTGTTTTTGCTTGAACTCATCTTTTCGTTTGCATTGCCAGCGCGACGATTTCCACCCACGACACTCCAGCATCACCCCGCTCGCTACGTAATGGCTTTGCCTCCCCCGACCACTTAGCCAGACATGCCCCCCAACTAAGTCTTCTGTAACGTAACCGCCCGGACTGGTTTATCCATTGACGTGTGGTATCAACTGTACCTTGCGCGCCTTTCTTACGTCGTGACGTCACCGGAACAAGTATTTATGTGTAAAAAGGGGCCACCCCCTTATATCCAATCTACTGTTTTTACACAAAGTATTGATAACA
This sequence comes from Ellobium chinense, assembly GCA_033807755.1. Lineage (NCBI taxonomy): Eukaryota > Metazoa > Mollusca > Gastropoda > Ellobiida > Ellobiidae > Ellobium > Ellobium chinense. The sequence continues at coordinate 286,626 of JAWQUT010000637.1, forward strand.
CGATCACATTTCTGTGGTCCCCTGGAATTTATGTTACCAGGTATTTACTGTATATAATATATATATATGACTGACGGTCCCCAGAGACTTTCAAGAATGCTTGATATTTCATGGTCGAGTAGTTTAGAAAATGGAGCTTCTACACAATATGAACAAAATGTTGCCCTTTCCTTTGCCTTGATCATGTGGGAGTATTGTTTAAACCACATGCTGGAGAAAATGTGCGAGGTTAGTGGTGAGCGACTTTTATTTGCCAATGATTGTGTACATTTTGGTTCTTTAGACCACTTCAGATTAAGACCTAAACGGTCATGTGATTTCCGGAAGTTTGGACATCATGGCGGCACAGGGCTACACCCCTATGGAAACAAATAAGATGCTGTCGTCAAGGAAGTAAAACAAGTGCACGATTAGAAGGACCATAACCTTAGGTCCTGGAGTTCAGACATAATTTGGTCCTGTTGAAACATTTGAAGCGTTCTAGCACATTCAGAGGTCGATATAAAGCATTCAGTGCATTCTTGCAAAATGGTGCAAAGTGTACGTCATGAAGGAAGCCGACATTTTGTCCTCCATAAAGTAAACAGAAAATAGAATCTGGAAAGCTACCGGAACGGTAGCCTGAAGTGGTCCATAATAGCATGTTTTTTTGTTTTTTTTTTCTTTCACTCTGCAAACAATGTCCTATGCTGCAGAGTTCTTGGATACCTTTGTTTGCAAAAAAATAGACATTTATATCTACCTACATGCTTAAATAACTTGAAAATCCTTCATAATTCTTCTCTAGGCGGCTGTGTTGATGGTTTTTTTGGAATCATATGTGACCAGGAATGCCCCCGAAACTGCAGTAATGGCATATGTGACTTTCTAAATGGAACGTGCACAGGTTTGTTTACATGGGACATGCGATATACTACACCACACAATAATTACAACAAAAAAAATAGTTTTGAAAATGAAAACAAGCCACCAATTAGGAGTATTTCCATTGTAACAATGTTATAAAACATGGATACATAGCTAGACTAGCATTTGACACTACAAAATTAATATGCAGTGTCTTAGGTCAAAGCTATAATTACAGATAAGTTAATGCTGGCATTTATTATTTAAGACGTTTGTCTTGGAATTCATGCCTTATTTCAACATTCTCTCTCTTGTGTCCCTGTCTCTGTGTCCCTGTCTCTGTTTGTCTGTCTGTCTGTCTGTCTGTCTGTCTGTCTGTCTGTCTGTCTGTCTGTCTGTCTGTCTGTCTCTCTCTCTCTCTCGCTCTCTCTCTCTCTCTCTCTCTCTCTCTCTCTCTCTCTCTCTCTCTCACTCCCTCTCTCTCTCCCTCTCTCTCTCTTTAAAACTGGACAGGTGGTACTTCGTTAAGAGAGTACGGCTTTGATTCATATCAGGAAGTGTCGCATTGTTTGGGGGCATTTTGAATTCAAGAGATCATGCATAAATATTGGGATTTGCCTCTACCGTCGTATATCTAAATTATATTATAGATATTCACTTATAATACAGCTCACCTTCAGCAGAAATGCACACCCTTGCAATGTTAAAATGTTATTTCCTTGGCTGTGTAATAAGCAATTTTGGCTTTTTTAAATGAAATTTCTTTTGACGAAGAGTTCGAGCTACTAAATATCTTTATATCACTCACTCACTCACTCACTCACTCACTCACTCACTCACTCACTCACTCACTCACTCACTCACTTACGAATGGTGACAAAAATATCCAAACATAGAACTTATAAATCCGTAAGTAGACGGAAACATGTTTGACTGAATATCTCCAAAGATGTTTGTGAATGCTTGTTATAGCAATCGTGGGCCAGTTGTTGAGAACAGCACCTTGAGTGTTTGAGAGAATGTGAGTTCTACACATTTCATGTGGAGGTTTCGAAAACCTAAAATCTGGAGAGAATGCGCAGGATTAGTGGTACACAGCTTTCATTCAGCGATATTTTTTTTTTTTTTTGTAATTTCGTTTTTTGTTTTTTTTTTACGCAGACACTCTCCTCTCCAGAGCTACAGAGTTCCCGGAATCTGCGTGCTTGTAATATTTACACATTCATATCTGTTGAACGCTTAAATAACTTGAAAATCCTTTCCGATTTCTTGGTAGGCTGTATTCAAGGTATGTTTGGGCTTACATGTGATCAGGAATGCCTAAAGAATTGCTTGAATGATACATGTGACTTCCTTGGTGGAACGTGTGCAGGTTTGTATACATGCAATATGTCATGGTTTGTAAACTGACACAGCAACAACGACACCACGAGACAAACACGACTAAAAATCCGCGGTTTTTTTTATTATCATTATTATTATTATTGTTAAATCAATATTTAGCTATTTAGATTTTAATCGACGTTTCAAGTTGAACTGTAAAGACCAGACAATCAAAGTTTTTTGTTTTTTTTTTTAATTCAAACTTGAACTGGTGATTGAGAATGTGTATACTCCTCCGTCACTGAATGTTTACAGTAAGCCTAGCCTGATTCAATTTGTGAATAATTTTCAAGAAAAATGCACTCTACAGTATAGGTACGTTATTTTCAGTGAACAGATTCAGGATGGTGGACATGGGAAATCCTCCTCAGTGTTTCTATTTGATGGACTGATCTAGCCGAGGTCGAGGGACTTCGCAATAAGTGAATCAGTGCTTTGGTTTTTACCGAGACTGGGGTTAATCGCTCCAACCAAAACACAGATCAAGATTCCCTTTTTCAGTATCTAACATGTAAAGCAAGATCATATATTATATCATTCTAGACTTCGGCTTTGTCCGCACCTCACAATTGTTAGTACTGGAAGTCAGTTATGCAGCTCATAAAAACTACGGTGACTGGTGATTTTATCAATGTAAACCGTGTTTACTCTTTGCTGCTTAATGCACCACTATGAAAATTGGGTATTCCGAGTGGCTATATCCTTCACCATGGCGAATGGTTATAAACTATTGCCTGGCGGTGTGTATTCAGTAAAAATGTCCTGGGTGTAGATACTCCCCTTTAACGACGTAAATATAGCACGTTTTGTTGATGTAGTCGTCTAGACATACACGAAGTTACGTAATTTAGTAACTCGGAATGTGGACTATCTTTTATTTGTCCGGTAGCCACACGTGTCAAGTATGCTCAGAGTGTCTAGTAGCCACACAGTTGTCTGGTAGCGACACAATAAATTGCCTGACAGCCACTGTTGTCTGATAGCCACACAGTTGTCTAGTAGCCCCACAGTGGCTGGACACTGCACAGTCTTTGGTAGCCTCATAGTTGTCTGGAAGCCTTACAGTGTTTGGTTGCCCCACAGTGTTTATAAGCCTCATTGTGTCTGTTAGATACACAGTGTCTGGTATCCACACAGTTTTCTGGTGACCGCACAGTGTCTGGTAGCCATACAGTGTCAAGTAGCAACTCAAATGTCTGGTAGCCACACGGTGTATGATAAGTATACATTGTTTGGTATCCATACAGTGTCTGGTAGCCACAAGGTGTCTGGTAGCCATACAGTGTCTGGTAGCCATAGCCATACACTGTCTGGTAGCCACACAGTGTCTGGTAGCCACATAGTGTCTGGTAGCCACATAGTGTCTGGTAGCCACACTCCACGAGTCCATGGCGTCTTCAATTGCATTTTTCCATTGTATATTGCTAAGAATGTCTACATAAAATGATCAATATATAAAATTGTCGAAATAGGTTAGCAGTTGACATGCGATGGGGATAACGATTAAGACTATAAATAAAAACAGTCGATAGGTTCAACGGAGAGTGAAGCGATGGCTATATCGGCGGATCAGGAATATGGTAATTGTGATTTTCAGAGTGTGATATTGGCTTCTATGGCGTGCCTACGTGTGAAATGAAATGCTCCTACTGTAACGACGGAGTTTGTGACGGCGAAACTGGCCATTGCTTAACAGGTATTTTTTTTTTTTACTTTCAAACAAGGAGCACGGCCTGTCTCTCTTTCTTGTTATGAGAGTGTTGATTGATGAGTGACAGTGAATACTTTGACAATGATTATTTTGACAATTGTTACCTTATNNNNAAAAAAAAAAAGAAAAAAAAAAGAAAGGCATACTTCATTAGAATAAAATACAGTAGTTTCCGATCGCGCTCGGGGAATGAGAAAAGCGGGAACTTATTCAACAGACAAGCAGAAAGTGGAGTTGGTACAGATACTATAAACAAAATAAAGTAATGCAACTCTTGCTCAAAGATTATGCTGCCGGCAGAAAAAAAAGCTTTGTCATGTCGGTGTGGGTGAGTTACTGGCACCTTGAAGCATTCATGTAGGTGAGGTCTAAGAGAGATGAACGCAATTAAACCTATAGTTTGTTCGTGGGAATCAGAAATCCTGTCGGCAGCGAAAAGAATAAAAATTCCCGCGGTCAGCGAGACTGCAATACCAAGTGAGAAGAAACACAAAACCTGTTGTAGCCGATATTTCTGGTGGATTATTTAATAAAAAGAAGATTCGGGTGAGTCACATGATGTCGGATAGATAATCTGTGATATAAAGTTACATAAGACAGGTGGCAATGTGTTATGTCCGGCGTTTACTAGCCGATATATCGTTTAAAAGGTTTGAATGACTACCAAAAATCGTGTGTACTGACCATCTGTGACTCATTGAGTCTTCTGTACCTTAGCCAGATTTTCATAATCTCTTCATGTCTTGCTCACTAACATGAAAGAGTGGGAAGATATTATAGCATGTCGATGTTTCCATTTTCATTTTAGCGCATTAAAAATGCATGTGGCTACTATTTAGCCGTAACAATTTCATCTTTGTATCTTGATTTATAGCAGGCAGCATGATCAATCTGTTAATATAGGTTATTTCACCCATTAATGCCATCGGCACCCTCATAGGGTGCAAACATAATAATATTATTCCAGTTGCTATTTTGCCCCAGAAGACATTTATTGATTTCTTTTTGCTTCAAGTCTACCGAGGGCATGTTTTTAGTCTAATTTATATAAGTAGGAGTGAGATCCATTGTTTTCCACGTGCTTTGGGGCAGCCATTTTTTGTGTAGATGAGACAAAACATGTCAGCACCGACTACAAGTACACGAAGGTAAGTGCAGAATACATATTCAGTGCTTTTTAAAGAACAAAGCAGTTTTATAAGAAGTTTATATATCAACTATCTTATCACGTAAGAAAATCCCATAACTTTCCTTTGAACTTTTAGGTCACAAAAGTGTGCACCCTGTGAGGGTGCGGGTGGCGTGAGAGGGCACGTGTCAGATTCAAGATTGGATTATTGTAAAGAGATAAAAGTACTTCCAGTGCAGAACTATGTGAATGTTCTTTGGTGAATGGAATGTAGATCAGATCTTGCATTGTGCTTTAGTGTTGATTAGCTACACAGAGGTGGCTGGTATCGATACCACCCAATTATACAATCTCATCAAATAAAAGGCAGATCTAAGTAAAATGAATGTGTAGCCTGCACAGTAGGAACAAATTCCTAAATGAGATACGTATTAAATGTGTATACTCTAATAATTGTTTGTGCCTTTGCTTTTTCTCTAAGTTTACCTAACTTGATTATATCCCCCGCACACACGTTCTCCATCCCGGCATGCATTTATTGCACATAGTGAGTAAGTGTGTGTGCTTGTGCTTTGTTTTTATCTGCATGGACTTTTCAGATTCATGAGGTCATGTCCATGTTAGAGGATGAAAACGTTGCTCACGCTGAGTTGTATTTGACGCTGCCTGGTGCTGACTCCGATGGTGACAGTGGGGAAGAGGATGGTGGTACTTTTGACAATCTTGGTCCGAGTTAGTTGTGCGGAGGCTGAGTATGTGGCTCATTTAGATGAACTCTGCATCGGATTGGTGATTGTGATGATGATGATGATAATGAAGAGGATAAGACTGTTCCTGATACCAGTAACACAGCCCGAGAATATCCTCGAACAAGAAAGAAAGACGGGCGTTGGAGGGTCACGGACATCCACCCTTATCTCCACATGGATGAAGAAAGATCTTCACAGAGAAAGCCAGCGTCTCTGGGCCAGGGCCTGAGCACGGTGGATCTTTTCTGCTTGTTCTTTGATGATGACATGATAGAATTTCTCATTGACGTGACAGTGCAATATGCACAGAGGGACAAGGGTGAACATAATTATGTGGAGTGTAGACATCGACGAACTGAACGTGTTTGTGGCAATCCTTCTCCTTTCGGGTTATGTATCTTTGCCTCGCAAGCAAATGTATTGGGAACAAAATGATGGCTGCCACATAGATGCCCCAAAGAACGTGGAAAACAAAGGATGTCACTCCTACTGATATAAATTAGACTAAAAACATGCCCTCAGTAGACTTATTGTTGTTCTTGCTGTTGTTGTTGATAATGTTGTTGTTGATGGTGACGGTGGTGGTGGTGATGGTGTTGGTGGTGGCAGTGGTGATAATATCTGTGGTGGTAAAAGTGGATAAAATAGGTGGACGAAGATCACTACCTGGAAAGTATGAATAATATAGTTCCGACTGTCAGGCACCCTCTCGTGCCATCGGCACCCCTCTAGGGTGCAGTCTACAAAAACCTTACCGTACACAGGTAGTGTAAAAAAAAATTGAAATGTCATGACAGGACTCAATTTGTCACAAAAGTGCAAAAATCACAAATATTAAGTAACTATTTCTATATGTGGGCATTAATGGGTTAATGATGTATCTTGTTCGATTTGTTTGTAATCGTACAAATAAGTACTCAGGGTGAATAGTCATGAACAATTCCGGTATTTTGCGTTAAAATATAAAACGTTAGGGTTAGGCAGAACTGAGAACGTCAATCCAGTTCTGGTGAATTTCATGTGTGCTTAGTTAATAAATGCTTTGGATGAACCGATCTGGATTTGAACTATGCCTGTTTTGGGTATTTGATATGAAATTGAATTTTCAACCTAAATTTCAGTACAGTCCACATCTACCTCAGAAATCAGAACCGAATGCCAGTTTCAAAATCGAGGAGGAGCTGGTCTGATCTGAAACCTACTATCTGTTCATGAACCTAGCAAAACTTGATCTTAGAGCGTTTTACCCTTAGTTACTTAAATTTGATCTGAACTGACTTTGTTGGTGAACTTGCCTGCTGGAAAGCATTCAATATATCGCGTTGCCTAGCAGCAGACATAAAGCATTGCCCTACGTGACGAGTCCGACAAAACGCTCAGAGTCCGAAATTTCTTTGACGGTTGGTGTGTGATCTTCATCTGAGGGGTATATTACTTCATGTGACTTGAGAATTAAACATGTGTGTTGGTCACTGTGACTGTTAATTGTAATCATCACGTGACATCAGGTTAAAAGTTGAAGCTGTTTGGCCGCTGGCTAAATACTTTCAAATGCTGGGCTGAAAACCAGAAGGTTTAGTTTAGTTTAGTTTGTGGCATAAATTGCAACTATTAGAAACTCCCAAAATATGAATCACGTTTCCCCCCTAGTTATCGCTAGCATGCAAAGTTATACAACAGTGTGTTTTCAGCGCCTAAAGCTAAATGCTGGAAAAATGGTGCAAATGTTCCAGGTACGCAACTCTCATTTGCTCATTCTATTTTAATAGTGTGCTTTCATTAAACAACGCCTTGCAATGTACAGTTTCCGGTTAAGTATGTTGATACATACGTAGTATAGAAACACTACACATCTGAAAGAGCATGTTCATAGTATTATTTGTTTGTTTGTTTGCTTGTTTGTTTGTTTGTTTGTTTGTTTGTTTGTTTGTTTGTTTGTTTGTTCATTCAAAGGGCCCGGAAGCCAGAATAGTTGAAACTGAACTCAGCATGTGAGTAAAAGAAGTTCCAATTATCCAATGCCTTTTAGGTAGAATAATGTAGTACTTTGTTATGCGTAATGTGTTGGGTGGATGTTGCGATAATCCTTATTTCGATTAAACGGATGGTGTGATAATCCTCACTGCGATTAAGCAAAGTAGACAGCACTTATGTTGTGTTTTTTCAGGCTGTCTACACGGGCACTGGGGACGAACTTGTTCAACTCTGTGCAGTAAGTCTTGTGAGGAGGATTGCGACCCGGAGACCGGCGAGTGTTCAGGCTCAGGTACTAGTGACCGTCCAATAACATCGTGTCGGTTTTACAAATTATTGGAATAACACAATACGAGTGTGAGGCAAGTCCACACCATCTTTAACTTATGTGTTACTTTTTCTCTTGCTATTTTGTAATCCCTCATCTAGCTTCTGACATCAAAATCACCGTAGACCAACTAAACATTCAATGATTCGATATAAATTGAGCAACTTATTAAATTCTCGGTATAAACCATGCCACAATACTATAGTTCAACACTGCAGGAAGCCTAGCAAGTGAAAAAAAAATATATATA
>JAWQUT010000638.1:0-16006 GCA_033807755.1 Ellobium chinense
TCCCCCTTTCCCTGGCTATTTACAGACAATATGCACTTCAGCATCATTTGTCAAGATCTTGAACTTCTCCCATACATTGTTTCCTTTAAGGTTCATCAAAGGAATACTCCGAATATGGTAGGTTTTCTCTATTCAAAGTTCTCTATTGCTCTATTTCAGTTGGCATCGGCGATCACGAATCTGTACTTAGTCTCCACCTCAACATTTCTCTAGTACCTTGTGTCCCTTTCCCTTCCAACTTGCCACTGCGTCTACAATCTTTTTCCACTGCTTCATTTATCATTGTTTTCATTAGATGTCATTGTCTTCTCACTGCTGTAACTGGCTTTCATGATTATGGTTCCTTCAAGACCTGTTCATTTTTATGTTCTGTCCATACTTTGAGCATTCTTCTAAGGAACCACATTTCTGTGGCTTCGAACAATTTGCTTTTTAGATGCATTAAAACAGGAACATTCAATAAAAATGAAAGTGCCTAAAACGAGACAGTCTATTTCCTATGTTTATTCCCAAATCCCAACACATCCCACAAGCTTAAAAACATGGAAGCGTCCCTTATTAGAAGTATAATTTGTGATGTCTTATTGTCTGTTCGTACATTGTTTACAGGGACGTATTAAACATCTGAGGGAATAAGCCTTGGATTAGTTGGATCTTCAATGCACTTGCTTGGACCATCTCCCATCAGGACCAGATATCTTAGTAATCGTAATCCGAATGCAAATTAACCTGTGAAAAGTATACCTTCATTTTCCTCAGTTCATCCATAACTGCTAAATGGAATGCCTGGCTATAAGCAATGAAATATTGTCAAGATATTGGTGATCGGCGCCTTTAAAATGGCAGCGGCACTCTGTACACCCTAGAGTTGAAAATATCTTTAAGTGATCGGGTCTCCCGGGATAATAAGTGGGCATTGACTGGTTCTGGGGCTGCAGAACAGCAAGCCCGGACGATAATATCTGTACTTTCATACGAGAAGAAAGAAAAATGCATTTAAATGTTAATGCATTGACAGTATATGCCAATTATTTCCATGCATAAAGAAGGAAAAGACCGTAAACACGGTCCGAAGTGAAATTTAGACATTTAGATAAGTGAATTTTATTTTTTTCTTTAGATGTTTTGATTAGATTTCACAGACAGGAAGAGTACGCTCTGATAGACCAAGAACAACTTGTCTCTTTGGAGAGGCTTAAACATTCCAAAATTAATAGGTTGTGGCCTTTCATATATCACTGTTTATCTTTCAGCCATTTGATGTTCTGAATCTTTTTACAAAACTTGGGAACCATCGGTCATAGTTTCAGCTACATGAAGTGTACCAAATTCCTAACGGTCTCATCGAGCAACAAGGGAAGAGCAAATATATTGACATAATTTTCTCGGCAGTTGCATTACGCGTGTTGCGTCCTTAGCGTTGTTAACAACTGGTCAGAAATAGTCTAGCCATGCAGTCTTTCTCGCATTCGTGTAAAATTCGAGATTTAAGCTTTTGGGTTTAGCCAGAATAAATTTATTTTCTACTAATTTATATTTTATGTGAAATGTTCGAATTGCAAGAAACTGTAACATGGTAAAGATGTAATCTCAAGAATTCATTATTGTTAATGAGTAATATTGGGGGATACTGCTTTCTAAAAATCCCATTTTCTAAACTTGGTGACATTCCATAAGGTGACCCATTCTGCAGAATCGTCATATGAACATTAAAAGAGATTGTAGTACCAGTGGTACTGGTATTGCCCGATTGTCCATGTAGAAGTGTGGAATCTTTTAAATATTTAGGAACGGTTTAGGCCTGGTATTCCCTCCATGTTTGGGCAAGTCTAGTTTGAGCCATCCTGAACCTTCTATTAATTTCATCAGTCACCATTGCTTCACATGTTCTCATTCTCAACACACACTTCAAAGTAGAAAAACAGACAATAACATGGCAACAACATTCACCTGCTGTCTTGTCATCTATTTCCCGGATCGCCCTTGTAAAATAATCAGCATTTCAGTGAGCAGTAATGACTGTCATCTCTCTGCAAATTACCCTTTAATCCCCTCCCGTTTGAGCAATTAAATATCCATGGTTTACCGTTTACATGGTAACCAATTCAAAGAGCATAACATCACAAGGCTATACAAAAGACGCTGCTTGAAAGTTAAAATCTTTGATTCCATTTTTTTTTTAAAAAGAAATTTATAATCCTTCCATTTGCCAACATCTGCGAAATAGATGCTCCCTGTTCACGCGAGGAAGTGGAAGCAGAATTTTGGAAGTCTTTATATTCGTTATGACATCTCGAGTTGGTCGAAAAGATAGTGTAAGGTCTTTGCTGCTTTGCTCTACTAGGAACTTAGCTCCATTCAAGGTGTTGCAAGGCTTCCTCCAGTAAGGTTATTGTTTGTTGGCAGTTTTGGTCGTCAATTTTGTGTTTCAGGTCAAGAGAGCCCAATTCTGATTGCTAACGGCGTCGTAGATTTCATTGACAGTTTTGGCCAGTTCTTCTCTGGAACTTTACGCAGTTGCCCTCAGGTTTTCACCTGCATGGTAGTGCAAGTTTCAAGCTCACCTTGTTACATCTTGTTCCTTGCAGGGCATTATTTGAGGGATCAACGTAATCATGCAGGGGATAAAAATCCTACCGGGAAACCGGGGGAAAAGCACGATGCCAGAGACTACTCCTCCCCCACCCCTTCTCCCCTGCCCCTTCTCCTCCGTCCCCGCCCCTTCTCCCCCTCCTTTCGCCTTTGTTTCATCAGTTGACAGTAACATAATTTATCTTAGGAATTTTATCATCGTTGAGCTCTATTCGCACCCTCTTTACGTTGTTTACGTTCGCGGGTGGCATTTCAAAGGCACTTAATAAAATGATGTCCTTGGCACATGGCGAACACTGCAGTGAGCGGTGAGAATGGAGACATAGTTCAATGTAAAATAACCTGCATTAGGTGGTTAAACATATTCAGTTACTCGCTCATTGCCAAGTAAATGTCGTGGCAACAGCTTATGTATTGAAGGTTCTTGGCACCTATTAGAAGGGCAAATCACTCATTTTGTACAACCCAATTATTCCGCTAATATATAACATAAAACATTGTTTTTGGCCCTGCCAGCCAGTGTCAGGGTGTAGAAATATGTAAAATGATCTGTAATCTAAATAAAACATCCAATTTTTTCAGGTACAATTTAAGCCTTCTAGATAAAAAAAAAAGTGTAGGCCTACGTATAAGCACGCGACCAAAACCAGCCTATTGATAAATTGGGGACCCGATCAGAATTCGAAGGGACCTTTTTCGAGAAAGATTTATGAAATTGTGGGCATTGACCACCACCCCCCNTACTCCATGGGATAAATTTCACGAAGTCACAGTGGTATTTGTAGAATAGAAAAATGAGAGGGCCAAAATGAGAAGAAATACGAGTAAGTTCCAAGAACATGGTTTTGTGCCAAGATTCACGCAACCAGATCCATGTAATGCAACCATCAATTCTATTTGGGGGTGGGGGAGAGGAGGGAGAGGGAAGATATGTATTATATAAATAAAGAACATCAACTGGCTCTTAAACTATGCCGAGGACAAAATGGGCGTGTTGCTTGAATCGTATTCCAAAATATTTATACCGAGGATAGAATTTCTCTATTAGAAGCTCACTGCACAGCTTTTCTTTCGCACATTTTCAGCTCATTTATATTGGATGAGTATCCGAAAACAGTAAAAAGGCAGCTGTCAAATGTGTGGTCCTCAGACGATAGTAAATTACTCAGTGATCTGGTCTGCTGGGGTAATGCAAAACGGTGGAGTGAGCGGGAAATACCTGGATATGAAATAGTCACCTCGTTTAAATAAAAGCACATTGTTTTGAGATCTTTCAGATTACGGCACATTGTTGAGTAAGCAAGCTAGATTTTATACTGACTGGCAGTTTTGTGCAACATTCATCTCAGATATCGATATCATGCTCAGGTTACAGATTCAAACTTTATATGATAGTTGTTGACGGGGAATAATATCAGTAAAATTATCACCCTGCATTGTCAAGAAATAGGTGAAATGAGCGTTCTTATTTTTAACTTTCTCGCACCGAGATGGGACTTCTACGGCCTTTTATGCAAAATCTAGTTCGTATGGAAATGCCAGCGTTCCCCTTTCAATGAAAAAAAATTCCGGCATGGAAATGACGGAAATCCTTGGCACATCTTTTTTTAAACCCAGTTACGATGTTTTTCTGCTCTCATGGAACATTTTATCGATTTAGATTGTATTGAAATCGATAAAACTTGTATTTATGGTTGGGAAATTTTGATAGTATTTGTAATTAATATTGTAGCGACAGATATGTGCGTATTAATGATATCATAAAAAAATGAACTTTAATACAGCCAAAACATTCAAACTGGTAAAATTATCTACCTTTATAGACAGTTGAGTGCGTGGTTCTAGTACAGCATCACAAACACAAAAATCCTACTAACCAATTTATAGAAATCGGATGCGGCCATGCTTGATTCGTAGTAAGCGTGTCTGAATGACTTAACGTTGGAAGTTCCGAAAATCAGTGGTGTAGCAATGTATGTGCTGAGATTAGGTTTTTTCTTTTTGGGGGGAGGGGGGTGGAAGATAAAAGGAAAAAGTGGGAGGGGGTGGTTGAGTGGGGCGCATATACATCAAGAGTCTCGAACTAAATTTACTCCAGCGCTGAAAGAGAACACACGGAAGTCCGGCTAATTTATTTACAGCATCATAATTATTACCCGCATCCGATTTTAACTTCACATACTCTTTTTTTTATTAGCACCAAGTGAGCTCATGCATGCCTCCGCACCATTACTAACAGTTTATTTGCATGCCGGCCGGCAAGTTTGTGATGCTATACATAAACATTACGCTTAATATTGCGTATTTGCACACTATTTGAATTGATAGGGTTGGGGTGGAAAGACGGGGTTGGTGTAATAACTACCTACACATTTTTTATGTTGGTAGGGCAAATTATTGTTCCCTATACAGGGTATCCTTGTCGCTACATATCATTGTGTCGCTGAGATACGGCATTTCATGCAATTTATGAGGAGCATATTCCATTTTTTATTGACATTTGATTTTTTGTATAAGAACAAGGAAATCCCTCAAGCTACTTTTTCGTTTTTAGTGGTGAGGCATTTTTAGGCATTGAAAGAGGAATGCCGAGCTCATGGAGAACAAGAGTCAACTTGGATCCCGAGTTATTTTCAAACTTCACACCCCTCACTCTCCCACAACCCATGATCCCACACCCTGCCAAGCCAAAAAAAAAAATGCTTTAAGCTTTTCAACTTTAAAAACTGGTTATCACTCACAAATACAGCAAAGAAGCCGCTCACGTTACCACAGATCTTTGTTTACGATATATAAGCTCCGTCTCTGCATACTTTAAGCATTTTACATAATTTTTTATATATTATGTGATACCGGTATCTGAATAAAGCTGCACAATATCAGCATAAACTTTAGACATTTCAGAGATCCGCGAGGTTAAAATATCTACAGTATGATATAGTGTCAATTTTGGAACGTATATTTATCTAATTGTATTCCCAACAAAGCAGATCTTCCGAAACCCATTCTCTTTATACGCTTTTTGCAATTTCTTGAACCAGTACGAATCTCCCGATATAAGCACTCATTTCGTCCTCGGCAACTGATAGCAATGAGCATGGTATATATTGGGCACAAAGGTAAAATTACTGTACAATAATGAGGCTTAATCTATTAATAGGCCGATTCACTATGGACAAGCCTATTAATCCGTTAATTTTAAAAAAGCCCCTTTTTGAGGCCGTACCAGAGGAGGTCAGGATGCAGAAATATGTAAAAACCTAATTTCATGACGCCAAAACTAGCCTAATGAAGAATTGGGGACAAAATCAGGAGGCGAGGTGACTATTTGATTTTATGAAATTTTGGGCGTTTGTTCTCCACCCCCCCCCCCNCCCCCCCCCCCCTTTCCACCCACTCTCCATTTTTTCTCCTTAGAAAAAAATTAAGCTTTAAAAGTACTTTAATCTCGATGGGAAATACAACCCAAAATTAAAGTAGAATTTGTGGGAATAACACATTCAAATTATACGGCCGAAAAAAGAGGAAAAAGTAATAAAATCTGCACATTAATTCATGGAGATGCTGTCTATTCCACTGCCAGTTTTATCTGCTGCCAACTTGGATGATCGTTTACATTTGAAGGCGCGGTAAATTCCCCGTTTTGTCAAATGCCCGAATAAAAAGCGATCCGCATTTTACACCTTACAAGTCGCTTACATTGCCATTAAATGGGTGTAGATTCTCTATAAATGAGCACTTATTTCATCTTGAATAACTGGTAAGCAATGAGCATGAGATGTCATGGGCGCAATGGTAAAATTATAGGAAACTCGAGGAGAAAATGGACATTGAAATAAACCTGTGCATTTCATTAAGACGCTACCTATTTCTGTGGACATGCCACCGCCTTTCTGTTGCCACCTTACATGACCTCCGTAAAAATTTGAAAGCGCTGTGAATTTCTTAAATCTTTTTGGTTAAAAATGTCTGAATATAAAGCGGTCCGCGGTATATTCCTCAATAAGTATCTTCCATTGCCATGACACCTATAGAGTTTGGATGCATTCACGCCACGCGGGCTAGAATGCCAAATTATGCCAGATTTATTCACGCAATTGTATGCGGGTTTAAATTCTGAGCCAGTAAAGCTACTAGAGTAAAAAACTTCGACATGGTCCGTCAACTCTTTGACATATCCCATCATTCAAGTTACAAGGCTGCGAATAGGGCTTTTAATTTAAATATGCATTTATTATTTTTTAAAAAATAATGAAATTGGGACAGTAGTTCTGTTATGGTGCACCATTGCCCTTTATAATCAGTTCAGCTTTCGGTTTTCTTTAGTCAAATTGGTCCACATTCATGGTTTTCATTGACCCGGGACTTCCAAGACCCGTCTTGCGTAATATTAAGTTCCTGACGTCTTTAAGCTCACATTCCACAGGATCGGATCGTCTCAGTATTCCCATTAAACATTCTCTCCCTAGACACGACAATCTCATTCGAGGATTAAATACTGTTTACTTATTGATTTTAAATGAGTTTTAAAGCCAGATTCTAAGGCCACAAGCTTTCTTTGCTCATAAAAATGTCTTAGCTTCAGGAAAATATCTAATGATCCCGCGCCCTTTTATTTACCACGGAAAGAAAACAGTCATGGATTTAAATAGATGAGGGGAGGGGAAGTGGAGAAAAAGGTTGTGGTGCACTGAGGACTCTAACATGCTATCAATTTCTTCTCAGATGTTCATTTCGATATGCCTGTGTGACCCTATGTTCTATTCCTTTCTCACAAGAAGCGTTTGCTCATTGCGACACGATTCAACGAACCCCATGTGGCTCTTGTCCAGTGCTATGGATCTCATAGATCTCTAGGGTCCAGATTTTGGGGCTTAAATTCTGGAGTCCAATCAGTCTTCAAAAGTCTGCTTTCATCTAACTCAATAAGTCATTTCTGTGAGATTTTTTTATTAAGAAGCTCCGCAATGATCAAACTGATTTAATATTTTCATGCATTTACCGTAGTTTTTTAAAACTCACTCTAGTTGGATTAAAGAAATAGAATTTCTCACAAATGACTGTTTGCGCGCAAGCGCAAACACATTGCAGTGAAATAGACCATGAAATTGTGTGTAAATCCAGGAAAGGTTACAACAAAATGCCAGTTCCACAACACATCTTCCATTTTAATCATATTATTCTGATTATAACGGTCCTTATAATGAAATGTCCGGAAGTGGGTGGGTGGGGGGAACGCAAGACTGCTAATATCTCATTTGTCGCTTTGAGTCCACTGTACATTAGGCTTAGGGTGTCTGTCAACTTCATTATATTTCAGCTAAATTCTGCGGTTAAAAAGTTCCACACTCCTATCACTGTAATGCTCTTTTTGAGCTTGAAAACAAGTAATGAATTGTCATTTCCAAGGATACAACATAATCCGCCCGGCTCGGAAATAGTCCCCAAAACCGTCCCTGACAGATTCAGTTTGAGAACTTTTAATAATCTACAATCGACAATACTATTGAGTTTGACTCGCCCTTCACTGTCCGTAACAAGAAAAATGCTGTAGTACGACTGTATTTCCTTCCACTTGAGACATATTATTCCGTAAGATTCGCATCACTTAAAAATTTCCCTATCGGTGCTCGGAGTTGTCGTGTGCTCATTGTAAGGCATATGTATTCCACGGAAGTAAATAGTTATAGTGGGATTAAAAGTCGTGCAGCCAGTGCCATTTCTTATAACACTTATTACTTGATGTAGACCAGATGAAAGGATGGATAAATTATATTGCTGTTTGGGGTTAGCTAATCTATTTACAATTTAGTCATGTCGGGTGATTCTTTAACTTCCTTTAACTTCCAGGACTATTTGCAGAGCTTTTCGTCGTATTGGTCTACAAGTTGCTGCATCAACTTCGTTATCAAAAAATATCATTATGCCTCATTTTGCTTCTCAGTCAAAGCAATCCTATCTGTGCTTGAGCAACAAATGCCTAAATAGGAGGGGGTATACAATAGCATGATTCAACTTTCGGGAGGTATTCAGATATTATTAATTAATACGCGATATGTAATAGCTAGTAACAGGCCTAAATCAGCATAATTATTCAAAAAGTGTCCCAAATAGATCTCGTCTTAATTTATTTTGGCAAGTATGAATCTTACACTTTTTCTTTTCTCTTTCCATGGATGCGAGCCTTGGATCCCTGTGGTTGGAGCACTTAGGAAGACTGTCATGAAGATATGGTGGAATGTCAACCACAAACACTGGCCCAGCAGATCGTGGGATGCAATGACCCTCGTGCGACTTCTTTCAACAACTTTCAAGCGGACGAAGCCGAGACATTCTCATCATTGGATTCAGCAGTCTGGCAAAAGGTCGTCTCTCAGGGAACGCTGGACAGAACGGCAGGATCAAGGAACGCTGAAACAAAGGCATGATCAAGGAACGCAAAAAAGAATGGCAGAATCATACGACCATGAAATTATTACTGGACTTTTATTGACATTATTAGTGAATGAACAGCTGATCTATCATTCTGGCAGTACAGACCAGATACTGGTACCCGACCAGCAACAGTGGCTGACAGTTTAAGTGATTTGCCAATATAAGTAAACACTTAGAAATAGTATTTCATTTAAAACCTGCCTTAGTACTAAGAAAAAAACTTGAGAAATGAGAAAATGTACATATTTTGAGAAATCGGTTGTACATATTTTAATTGTAGTGTCGGATGTTTGTAAGTTGTTTATTTGAAAGTTGCTTAATTTACACAAATTCCTTGATAAGTTTGCGTTTTACTGAAATCAATCCATTCAGAACAAACGAAACTCCCGGAATTATGCATTTTCACCGTTGAGGCAGATTCTGTCCAAAGTTGCCTCAGCATTAGTCTTTCTTAGATAATGAGGGATGAACTTCCCATCTTGTCCAGTTTCTCTATGTGCCTATTTTGTCCAGTTTCTTTATGTGCCTATTAAGAACAAGAAAATGTAAAATTGGTGACCCTTGAATTCTTTTTAAATAGCTTGTCACATGTTCTCTATACAATGTTTTTGTGCACTTTGTAAGATTTATAGCAAAACGTAATTTAATTGTGAATAATAAAGATTTGAAAATGTAATAGCGCCCTGGCGATCTGTAAATAAGTTTTTAGAAACCAATGAAGCGGTTACCAATCACCAAAAAATACTTTCACACATTTTCTTCTTGATGAAAGTAATACTACCTGTTCCTTTGCCTTGGGCCCACAGCAAGGATATATTACTTGAAGGGGATTCATGAACAAATGTGCTTAGTTACAATGCAGGAGTTCTTTTAATGTGAATCTGACAGGGTCTGTTCAAAGACACGGGGAAACTTGCACCGCTCATGAACGCTGGAGAACTCCTCTCTTCCGCTAAGGTATTGCAACTGCAACTTCCAAAGAGTTGTCTGTGTGTTCACCAGATGTTGTACGTTTATCCCTGTTCATGACCAGAACTTGGCTGGTTAGCACTAAAGGATGTCCTTATCTGCAGCCGGGAATGTTTTGTCACGGAGCATTTTAATAATTTTTATATGTAATAAATGGGTTTTATTCACTTTAAATGTGTAATAATGGGATTGAGTCACTTTCAATATGTAATAGATTTGAATCATTTTGAATATGTAGTCATGGTGTTGAGGAATCACTTTGAATATATAGTAATGGGCTTGAGGAATCACTTTGAATACGTAGTAATGGGTTTAGGAGTCACTTAAGAGCGGGGTCGGTCGTCAGATGTAATGCAACTAGCTTAGTGCTCGCGCTTGGACATCTGACGGCCATGAACTCTGTTGGGGCCCGTGAAAATCACCCAACATTCATATTGGTCTCGTATACTGAGACATCATTTTAATGTAATTTTCACACCGAATCTTGGGTGGATTTCCTTGGACACCAACACAGTACGGACCATCTGATGCCGAAAGTGCAAGCACAGCGCAAGTCAGAAGCAGCACATTGTTTAAATTCTAGGAGTGGAATAAATTGTTTTACACTTACATAAGTTTATGAGAAAATATTTATATTTCCATAGTAGGGTTCATGACATAATCATTGTATTTATAACCGCTTGCTGTAAACTTTGCTTCGCCAAGACCCCACAGTAACAATAAAGGATATTAATTAGTCACCATGGGAATTTTACCTTTATTTATAAGTCAGGGTCAGTGTAGATAAAAATTTAACGTCTCGCATTTGAATACCGAGTTGGTCCAGTTTCGCCACACAGGGAAGTCGCAAGTTTCAGCCTCAGGCATAAGCACTCTAGAAGTTGTGACTTTTCTGTGTGGGATCGGGTGATCAATTCTGTCTTGAAATGGGACATATTCGGAGACATGCATGTACAGTAACATGAAGCATATCCTGATCCATCTGTATTCCACATTAATATAACAGGTCCCCACGGGTACTTTACTTTCACAATAATTCTTAGAATGAAACTTTCACAATAATTCTTAGAATGAATTAATTAGTAAGTTGTGGTATGGAAGACTGTTTTGGAGGAAACATTGTAGACAGATAAGTTTATTGCGTAATTTTGAAAAGGTACCTTGCTTGTAACGCCATGTTCTCTTGCCATAGAGTCGTGTATTTTCAGCTGTACAAATTATTTTGTACTTTATGAAGGGCCCAGTTAGTGTTTACATGCAGAACAGTAGTGTCTTGAATGTTTACCGGTTAAGGTTTGTTCATGGATGAAAGATATTTTACAACATCTGATGGCCGCGTCAGGAATTGAAGTCTTAAAAAGACAAGTGTTCTCATCTGATTACTATTTCTAATGTTGTCACCAGACGATGCAAACGTATCTCTATCCAGGATGACACCCTAACTAGTCAACATTTAAGACTACTCTTTTGCACTTAAGCTCTTTTTCTATTGATTCCTTCATACGTTCATTGATTTTGTAGACTGACGCTCCACTTACGTGTTCATTGGTTCTGTAGACTGTATTGCAACGCTTCATTAATTGTAATGTGAACTTTTCCCAAAACATCTATAGCTGGTCTGTCTATAGTCCTATCTTCGCCATGTTCTCACCAATGATAAAATCTTTAAAGCTTGTCCAAGAAAGACATTCAAAAAGAATATTATAAACCCTATTCTTTCCCTGAATGGCTTTCTTGAACATTCTTTCATTGTCAGCGTGAGAGCATGGGGAATAAGGGCATGGATGGACTTAGAATAATGCTATAAAACGCATTTTTTTCTCTGAAAAAAAATTGCCTGAAAAATATATACATGGGCATTTGGCACATTGTATCTTTCAAGATTGTGTCTACCTTAAGTTATTTCATTATCTAGGTTTCAATTAGTTTTTATCGTTAATTGGTTAATTATGTCTTACTGAATTTTTTATCTGCTAAATGATTTGTTTGGTTCGGTTAAGTGATCTATCCCATAATAATTTGTAAATAGTGCTTACACGCCACATTGTGGACGGCTATTTTGTGTACATTAATGAATAGAATTGAATTGAATTGTTCCTGTTGTAGTCTCACGGCAACATTTGACGGCAATAACTTCAATGGTGATCATGAAAATTGCGCCAAATTCATACTTATTGTGCATATCCCATCCCCCTAAATCAGCTCACTGAATTTGGGTGATTTTCAAGACTATCATTCTAGTGTTTATCGTCAAATGCCAACGTGAGCACACAAGCAGGATTGCAAACATATGCAGCAACATATAAAACGTACTTATAATTTTCCATATACTATCTGTATGCTGCCTTTAATCATACTGAATACATTAAATAAGTTTACAGTGTTGGACTGTATAAAACTTGTGCTCATCAATTTTAAAGCCTAAGAATTAGCCCCCATACCTGCATAAAGTAAATGGAGCATTATTAATGTCTTAAACTTTTTCTACCCAGAGTTTGCTCTTCTATAGAAGACTTTGTATACATATTATGTGCCATTCACTTTTATTTACTACCAACGAGCCACCAGTGACCTGTTATATGAAGTCTCATGTAAAGTTAGTAACTATTCATGTTGTGACTTTAGTAATATTCCATTGATGTTTCAGGGTTAGTGGAAAAGGGTGATTAGTTCATTTACGCATACGTAAATATCTGGATTCAATAGTCTCTTATTGATTTTGAAATTGTAATGCCCCCAAGTTAAGAGCTCCCACTAAGGCATCTGATGATCATTAACGTTGATGGTATCCATAAAGATCGCCCAATATTCAATTAGTCTCGCATACTGAGACGTCATCCCCTGACAGTAAGTTTTACATGGAATTTTGGGCGGATTTCCATGAACACCGACACTGATCCTGAGTCAAAAGTGGAAACATAGTGCATGACAAGATGCCTCTTTTGTCTGAGTCTTGTAGTTGACTGATTAAAGAATTCTTTAGGTACTTTTATAAGAACATGCACAAATTATTTACAATTTTACTGTTATGTCTTGATACTGAAATACTAAGCTCCTCATTCATATATTTCGATCCAGTTTAATACAAGTATTAGGCGGAAATTGGCATTTGAATAGTCAACGAATTCAATAAACATTTATATTGGTTATCATGCTCTTAAAATCACCTTGACAATGCTTTTGAGTCATGAATATCGCTCTTATGTTTACACGTTTGTTTGGTCAAGTAAATTAGATACACGGACATAGATGCAGATCTAACTCGAATTGGCTGCCTCAAGGGTAGAGGAGTTAACCCTCTTGACTTCGAAAAGCCTGGATGCGCTCTTTTTGCTATAGTTTAGTAAAGATGCCGTGTTTAGGGTTTGTATGGCAAGAAATTGAATCCTTTTCGCTCCAAGCAGTTCAAGTAATTGGCAGATGCTGGATTGTCAAGCTGCTAAATCTACAATTTTTATGCTTTACTTTATGTGCCTCAATATTATATGTGCAACAATGTTATTTGTGTCTCACTAATAATTTCCATATGTTGTGTTCATGAAACTCGTTCATTCATCTCAGATGCAACTCGGCATCCTTCCTCGGCCCCCCTGAACGATTTTCATGAACGCAACATACGCAAGCGTAAGAAAACCAAAACGTTTTCGCTGTTGGCGGTACCAAAGCTATTAATGCTGAAACATTAGAACTAGAACGTGTATTTTTTTTCTGCAACTTGTTTTTGATTGACGGAACATGGCCTAGGCCAAATTTTCATTTTTCTCTGCAATTCTTGCCCTGGAAAATCATTCACACCTAATATGTATTAAGTGAATATTTTAATCTATTCAGCAGATAAACATAAATGACTGCATACGTTTTGGACATGAACATTGAACAATAAAGGCTGATCTTAACTCCAGAATTCGGTTAAAATTGTATATTTGTATATTATTACATTTTCTGTACATGTTTAGAATGGCGAGGTTACTTGCCTTTTCTAACTTGGCAAAGCACATCTGCACAATTCATACCACATTTTCAGTGTGTCTGGTGCTGTTGGGCTTTCAGTGGTTATGAAAATGTAGTACCTCACCATACTCAACATTTCGTTTAACTGAAAAGTACAAGGGTGTTTCAAGTAAAGCAAATGGTCGCTCCGCTTTGTCACTGAAAGGCATCTGTGCTCTCTGTTCGCTCTTACATTTTATGATCAAACCTTTATTGGTGTACATGAAAATCACTTAATATCTCTCACATAAAAGCCTTTGGTGAATTTCATCTATGCCGAAAATGTCTTGGTCATACAATGTCAGTGAACTTCCGGCCAGATGGACTTAAGGGATTTATGCCAGCTGTTCCCTGACAAGGATAAAAATTTTGTATATATTGTTTTATACGGTTGTATCGATTCCATTGAGCGTTGTATGTGACGTAATTGGTGAATCTGTTTGCCAATTTATCTTTGTAATCAGTCATTAGCAATTGAAGCCAATGCATTGTACCATTTTTTTTCTGCATAACCCGGTTTGTTTGAACATTGAACGCATCATAAAACTGCGTAATTATCAGCACTATGGTTGTTCTCAAACACCGCCACGGCCTATATAATCCAGATATATATGTGTATATAATTTTTTCCGCTTAAAGGATTGTTCAGTTTCTCGGGTCTCATCAAAAAGATTTCATTGTCACCATATGTACTATAAAAGTGTTGCCAAAATAAGGCATAAATCCTGCGGACCAAGGGTCAGTCTCAGCTCCAAGATAATTTCTTCTGTGTGGCGTATACTTTTCTCTTAAAGATTTGTTGTAAGACTGACAAGCGATACACAGGAAAACTTGTCATGACATTTGGCTGACCCCTGTTCCACTTGAGAATTGTCTCATTCTGGCCTGAATGGTCACTTGAAGTGCTGTGACAGTCATAAAGGATGTTACAAAGGACATGCTCTTACATCGTCATAATCATAAACACTCATTGGCATATTTGTGCCTTATCTTAAGAAGAGTATTCTAAATCGTAAGTGTACTTTAATCATAATTACACTTTAATCATGACACAATCCATCTACTGATATTCTTGTTTGACCTCAGGTCATTGTAACAGTGAAAGTGGGCGAGGTGAGGGGGTGAATGTATATTATTGTTTCTTCATAACGTCTTGCGACAAATAGGCTTATCTTCTTCCTTGAAGATAGCTCTTCTCCAGCAAATCTCGTTTCAGTTAGGTTAGAAGCACGAACAGATTCACCGAGATATTTGGCCAGGAGAATTACCGGTGTGTAGATAATGAAAGTGCAAAAACTAAAAAGGAGAGGGGGGAAGGGGGGAGGGGGGGAGGAGGAGTGACAGGCCTCTGTCTTGCGAGACGTTAAAAATGCAGTGTACACTTATTGCGTCCCGTGTCAGAACGACTCAGAATTGATGGAAATATTTTAACTTGACAACAAAATGTAACCATCCGTAAATAACTAGATCTAGTCTTTTAATTTTTTTTCTACCACTAGCCTGATCTGAATTTGGTTTTTAAACACGCCATGTAACGTCTCCTAAAGGGATTAATTACTTGTAAATAACATTATGAAATATGTGTATGCTTAAGTTATATCTATGTATGCTTTTGCTGTATAGCTTTGTATGCTTTTGTTATATTTTGGATATGAAAATTATATCTTGTTACCTTTTCTTAATAAATGCATGCGATTTTAGTGAATTTGCAACTGACATGTTTCTTACGTGTCTGTATATGAAGAGATGGGGTGCAAGGTTGTTTAGTTCTAAATATATTTGTTTCAGAAAGCAAGTAGTGGCCTTGAAAAAATGTCTTATAAACAAGTAATGGGCTTAGTCATTACAAGGCAAACCATCGCTGACGCTGAAGACCAACTTTCATAGCGACGTTTACTGTGGCTGCAACTCTCATCCAGGATCTAGGAATCTTGTTGTAACGTGTCTTTGGAAAAGTGTTTCACTTGCATCTTTAATCAATCCAGTCCTTTGTAAAATGGTTAGCTGGCTATAGGCAGTT
>JAWQUT010000638.1:48032-58436 GCA_033807755.1 Ellobium chinense
CGAAAAAAAATTCCTTGCCACAGGGTGCCCATTTTGGCTCAAATTTCTGAATTATATTTCTTGAATATTCCGAAACATAATTTACTCAGTCAACGTATGTCTTCACCCCGTTCACTTTTAAAGTATTTTACTAATCTATACATGTTTGGTTTAACTTTTTAATATCCCGGGAGTAGTTCTTTCCTAAATTCCTTAAACCGTGGACATAACATCAGACAATGGAACTCATCCTCTATATTATTACATAAGCTACATTTTCTATTCATATGGTCTACTTTAGGTCTCTCCCACCTCCCCCTTTCCACCATGAATGCATGTGAGCTTAGTCTGATCCTAGTAAGAACCATTCGCCTTACTTTGCACTGACATACGTTTAAATAACTTTCATATTACAGGTCTGATTTGATATGTTTATACAATCTATTATTACTACTGGCAGTAACTGCCTCCCTCCATTCCTGTCTATAACAGTCTGTTAAGCGTGTTTTAAACTCAGAAAGAAATACGTTTTCATCTTCAACATTCTGTTCCATCCATACATATGCGAAGCCATTTCGGGATAAAAGGCCTTTAACCAGCGTTGCCCACGATACCATCTCTGGATCTGAAATTGACATTTTGTATAGTTTTTTGTATACTTTTTTTTACTAGATTTTTTTCATCAAAACATTCCCGGATAATTTTTAACCAGTATTTTACGATTCGTACTTGTCTCTCGATGGTCATGGGAAATACCCCCAATTCTCCATATACGAGTTCTTGACATGAGTTCATGAAATGATCGAATAATACATGTATTCAATTCATGCAGGTAAATTCGTACAGTAAAAACGTGTCCTTATTAAAGGAATAGTTGATATCGAGGTTCTACTGTATTCAGTATTCAACTGTCTATGAGTATGACCTACTGTAGGCTGTCATAGTGCTTTTACACATGGCTTTTGACAAATGGAAATAGGCTTAAAATTGATACATTTTGGGTTGTTGTTTTTTTGTTGAGTAGAGGGTAGCAATATCATAAATACGAAAACGGATATTCAAACACCTATATAGCGTTAAGATAAAGATCGGTAAGGTTACACAATATTCACAATTATAATGAGTCACATAACAACATTATCGAAAACGTACACAGCATGATCTTTATGTCATCTCATTTTTTTTATATTCAAACATATAAAATCTATCTATCTATCTATCTATCTATCTATCTATCTATCTATCTATCTATCTATCTATATCCATCCAAACATCTACCTACCTACCTGTCTGTCTGCCTGTCTGTCTGTCTGTCTGTCTACCTATCTATCTATCTACCTGCCTGTCTATTTGCCTGCCTGCCTGCCTGCCNCATCCATCCATCCATCCATCCATCCATCCATCTACCTACCTACCTACCTACCTGTCTGTCTACCTATCTATCTATCTACCTGCCTGTCTATTTGCCTGCCTGCCTGCCTGCCTGCCTGTCTGTCTGTCTGTCTGTCTGTCTGTCTGTCTGTCTGTCTGTCTGTCTGTCGAGATTGGTGAATCTAGTGATGTCTTATTTTCATTTCTGATGACGTTACAGACTTTGAGTGTATGACACCTTTCCAGGCCACGCCACGGTAGCCCGAGTCTCCCCACTTGCCGTTAAGATTAGAATCATGACAATCCGTGTACCACCATGCACCAGTGTAGCTTTCAGCACAGTTACTGTGCCAGATATCATTATCCCTGTCCTTTGTTGAGAACGCCATGTTGTTTTGTCTCGCTAAGGCGTCCCCGGCGTTTCCGGTATAAATACCCACATTCAGCTGGTATTTTGAACTCTCGCTGCCAAGTCTAAAAATAGAATAGTCTGCATAGTAGTTATGTCCATTGTATGTCAGATCAACTCGCAGTTCATAGGTATCCTGGAAATAAAATAAGTAAATTAGTGAAAGAGTAGAGAAACGACACGGGATTTGATATTCTATCAACATATACACCAAAGGGCCGGGCCAATATATTATGGGTTGGGCGATCGGGGATGGGAGTGGGGTTAGAGACCGGAAGAATGGGGAGAGAGGTGGGAGCCGTTTACCCCTATCAAGCTATATTATTTATAATTAACACAATATCAAATTATATCAACACCCGTACTCAAGTGAAAAAGTTTGCTATGAGGTGTCAAGCAAAGCCTATTTTGGAGCGATGTGGTACTTTGGAGGGATGGGGGTGGGGGTGGAGGATGGGCGGACTCTACGAAAATAAAGGATTCGAAATTGTGAGAAATCAGTCTTGGAATTTTGCATTTACTAAAAATGCACAAACAAGCACAGAAGATTCAGTTAGGAATTCGTTCTATGTCAGTGTGAAAACGAGAATACAGGAAGAAAATGCCGTAGCGTGGTCAGACTTTATTCACTGAAATTAAGATATTGTAGATGGGGACTCTCTCTTAATATGGACAAAACGAAAATCGTAGTATTTCGGATAGGAGGAAAACTTGGTAAAATAGACAACTGGGCATTTAACGGGAGACAATTAGAAGTGGTATCGTACTTTAAATACTTAGGCCTTTCTATGTCCAGCTCAGGATCCTTTTCACACGGAATAAAAGCTTTGGCAGACCAGGGGACAAGAGCATTATTTGGCTTAAAAAGCTTTTTTCATAGCAATCCTGAATTAACACCAGAACTTAAAATTAAATTAATTAATAACGTAGTGGCACCAATCCTGTCGTATGGATGCGAAATATGGGGATTTTGTGAGGCCGACCCAATCGAAAAGCTGCACATTAACTTTTTAAAATATGTTTTACAAGTACGTAGAAATGTCCCAAGCTGTTATGTCTATGGAGAATTAGGTGTTTTTCCGTTAATAATAGAACGCCAAATTAGGGTTATTAAATACTGGCTTAGAATGATTAGGAGTGATTATGGAGTTTGTGAAACTGTCAGATGCATATATACGAGCAATTGTGGGAACAAGTGGAGAGTGACAAAATGATAATAAATTGGGTATCTCTTGTGAAAAATTTGCTATTCAAGTACGGGTTTGGATATGTTTGGTTTCACCAAGGTGTAGACAGCGAAGATCTATTTATGGGTGAATTTAGGAAACGGATTGAGAACTGCTACATCCAAGACTGGAGAAGCCAGGTAGAAAATGCTTCCGACAATAGGCTATATAAGTTAATTAAGACGGAATTTAAATATGAAAACTACTTGAACATTATGGATAGCAGTTCTTTCAGAGCAGCACTTTCAAAAATTAGATTGGGATCGCATAGTTTTATGATTGAAAGGGGGCGGTGGGTCTCACTAAAGTTAGAACTACAGAAGAGAAAATGTGAGTTGTGCAATGAAATAGAGGATGAATACCATTGTTTGAATAAATGCCAGAGATTCAAAGTCCTACAAAGTAAATATCTGCCATGTTCTTTGAAAATTAAACCAAATATGGTATGATTCATTAATATGTTTCAAACAGACGAGCCCAACCAGACACGGAAATTAGCTATACTCTGCTTCAATATGTTAAAAAGCTACAAAATTGGCATGTAAAAACTGTGCATCTCCTGGCAAATTATCAATTTTGGCTGATAGGTACAAAGGTATGAGCATTTCCTTTTAATTTGCTTTGTTTTGTGGTTGTTGTTTTTTATTTCTTCCTTTTCATACTTTCTGAACTGTTGATATGTATTGTAAAGTGATTGGCTTCGGTCTAAATAAACTTGAACTTGAACTTGTAAAGAAAGCATGGCAGTGCTGTTTGTGAGTTGTTTTTACAATCTTTAATCAACAAATAGATCTTGCAATGTATGAACTGATAGATAGATAAACATAGGAATGAATGTAGGAATGCTCAAGGCCGAAGCTTGGAAATAGAATGTTTCATATAATTTAATATAAAAAAAAAAACAGATAACTCCGACAAAAGCACTGAAATAAAAAATGCCAGCACTCATCGCCCGTCATGAATAGCAGCTGAGTGGAAGACTAAAAAGTTAAAAAAGCTGCTCAACTTACTTGATTGTTTTTTAGCATAAGATCAACCCCTTGGACCGCTCCTAATGTACTGCACTACTGTATTAAGTGCAAAAAATCAGCATTGGCACCCAGCCTGAGCCCCAGTGATACTCTCGAGAATCAGTTAGAATTTCCGTGCCAGTAGGCAAAAATCTGAATGTCTACGAATTATAAAAGAGGCCAAGAAAGAAGTTTGATGAGTGATTCCCCCCTTTTTCGATTCACGTGATCGTGCATGTTAGCCAAGGTTTGCGTCATTTTTTTTTTCTGTTTGGTGCTTCTAACATAATTAATTATACTAGACTAGTCTGGGTCTAAAACCTAAATACATTTGATTTTTTTCTTTTCGACAGTCTATATTTAGTGAAGCTTTTAATTTCATTCCTAAAGAGTAGACATTGTGTCAGTGGGCTTTCAACAAGAAGAAAATCAAGGACAGTTTTTGCAGTATGCCTACAGTAGATGATATCGTTGATTTTGTTCTTGGTGTGTTGTTGTTGTTGTTGTTGTTGTTGTTGTTGTTGTTGTTGTTGTTGTTGTTGTTGATGTTGTTGCTGTTGCTGCTGTCGTGATATTTTATTGTTCTCATGCATTCTTGGTTTAGAAGGTTAAGCAAATATTTGCGATATAATAATTATTATGTTTCTCAGTTTCGTGCATGCTACCGTACCTCCTCTTGATGTAAATGTAAAGTAACGCCAGCCTATGTGCAGATTTGCCTACCTAGTTTTGACCATTGCGCTAGTCTATGCCCCTGGAAATGACTAAATGAATCAATAAAGAAAAAAAAACAAAACAAAAACTAACATGTGAACGAACGAATGATAGAAACGATTAAACAAAGGAGTAAAAAGAATCATACAACAAACGAACAAAGAAACAAAATGAATGAAGGAACGAAGGAACGAATGAATGAATGAATGAATGAATGAATGAATGAATGAATGAATGAATGAATGAATGAATGAATGAATGAATGAATGAATGAATGAACATACACTCCTGGTCAGTTGGTGGATTATCTCGTTGCCCAGCCAGTAGTCGTTTGTGACGTTGCCAAACCCATTCTTGTAGTCCTCCCAGCCACGGTAGAAATCCACTTGACCAGTTGTTCGTCTCTGGTGTAAAGAAACGCAATTGGCACTGACTCGTGTATGAAACAACTAGCTGCAAATACCGGCGCTGCCGGCCGAATAGGGAGGAGGGGGNGGTAGCACTTTTATAGTTCATTAATCTACTGTTTTAATAGTTTGGTTTAATAGTCGCGGGCTCAGTCCAGGCACCAGCTACTCTTTACAAGGACAGGCCAAGATCAGATGTAGTGCCAGAAATTAATGATCTAAAGATCATGATTGTGTTTCTTAATTTTATCATCGTCTGTCTGTAATGTCACTGAGTAACTGATGAAACTGCCACCTCAATACAGTTCAGGCATGTGACCAGTTATAATGTAGCAATGACCTGGACCCGATCATCTAAAGAAAAGAATCCTTGATAACTTAATAGCTAAAAAGGCTGTTGTTTTTTGGGTTTTTTGTATGCGTAATATTTATTTTGCTCTTTTCACCCATGCTAACTTTCTATGTTACATTTATTTATTTATTTTATTTATCAGTTTTTATCAATCCATGTTATTTATTAATTTATTTATTAAATTTCATCTAATTATTTATTTTGACCCCCTCTTCTCTTTGTTTTCATCACATACACAGTCCTACCATTACGATAATCCCCATTAATACCCCCAACGGTCCATTGTAACATAACAATAGAAACGCGAGTGAGAGTAGAAGCGGACTGCCCCCAAAATTTATGTCGGCCATTACGGCTGCTCTATGCGGCACGCTGAACCAGCCTCGCGTAAGAGGAAGTAAGCCCTCTAGTAAAATAATAGAACTCTGTGGCCTGCCCCAGACAACCTACACGGGTTACCTTAATGCCAAGTTCGATTTATTACACCCACTGTTCGTGTGGCGGCCATAAGCTTACGTCAAATACGTGCTAGCCGCACGGCCAAGCTGTCTAGCCAGTGCTCTGTGGACGGGTGTTAACACATCTATATGAACGGCAGCTTTGTCAAAAAACAAAATCATGTCAAGGCTATAAAAATGCAGAATACTTTACCTGGTTTACACGATCAAACTTAACTTTTGGATTTGGATTACTTAAACCATAATTGAAAGCTGAATAATACTTTGTCAGATAGAGGTGTCTGTAGTTTCTAGAACTTCTGTGACGTCATTATTATTTTTTTCCACAAGCCGCATGCTGTTCAGGTAAGGGAAATGACTCTAGACGCAAAAGAACAAATCCCGATCACTCCAGCAGTTTTTATTGTGTCATATTACACACACATGCGGTAACAGAACGATGCTCTTTCTCCGCCAGATTGTCTCGGTATGCAAAATAGATAATTTTGAGAGGGAAAAAGGACTGGAAAGCGAAAAATTATTTTTGACGTATGTGTCCAAGTTAACATAAAGACATAGGGTTTTGCGCGATATTAAATGGGTTGGTAGGTAGGTTGTAGGTAGGTAGGTTGGTAGGTAGGCAGGTAGGTAGGTAGGTAGGTAAGTAGGTAGATAGGTAGGTAGGTAGGTAAGTTATTAGACAAATGAATTAGGTTTGCAGGTGAATAGGCGTGTTGGAAGTGGTTCTTTGTCGTATTAGCCTCAGCAGAAGTTTATAGTTTATTTAAGTATCGTACTAGTAATCACAGCTTACCTGTTGAAAAGAGGAGGTATAATAATACGGAATTTAGGGACAGAATTTGTCAAAAGTGTTTTCGCGAAATTGGGGATGATTATCATTACATACTAGAATGCCCATCTTTCGATAGGGAAAGAAGACTCTTTGTACCGAAATATTAGAGAAATCGACCCAATATGATAAAGAATTATTTAGTAGTTTACACCCTGGTACTTTAAAGAAAATGAGTAGATTTATAAGGATTATTTTAAACACTGTTAAAGAATAATAGTGAGATAGATTTTTCCTTTTGGTATAATATGCCAGCATGTCTTATTATGCTGCTGTATTCTCGTTAGCGGTATCCTCGTGCCGTCAGCTTACAGCAACACTGTATATATTTTACTCTAATGTGTAAAAAGTGTAAATCTCAAAGTTCATTAATGTGAGTGTGGAGTTGAGAGAGAGAGAGAGAGAGAGAGAGAGAGAGAGAGACAGACAGACAGACAGAGAGAGAGAGAGGAAGGGCAGAATGTGAATTGCTCATTTACAGCAGATAGCTGTCTGAGCACAATAAACATAATATTGTTATTGTTATTGTCAGCACACATGGTGGATGGATGGATGGATGGATGGATGGATGGATGGATGGATGGATGGATGGATGGATGCATGGATGCATGCATGGATGGTGGGACGAATATTACCTGTATAACAATCCATCCCCCTCCATCAGTCTCAGTGTCACACAGTGCCTCCCGAGATTTCAACACATGTACAGGTGTGCGGACTGGAAGGTGTAGACTTGCCATTCCTTTGTAACATGTTTTATGGAGATCACTCTCAGGGGCGTCACTGCGGTCAGAAGTAGGGATTGTCTGGTGTAAAATGAAAACTTGCTTTATTTTATCATATTAAGACATATCTTTTTCCTTTAAATCATGGTTTAACGAAGATGTTAATAAATGTTAATCTGTCCTCACAAGTTTTCCGGGTATGATTGTTCAACAAATGCTCTCTGAATATAATGCTTTAATCAGTTTGATGGACACCTATGCATGTCATTATTTTTCTATTCATGATGATAACAAACATAACAACAAGAATAAGATCAAAAACAACAACAACAACAACAGCAACAAAAACAACAACAACAAAAAACACCACAACAACGACAGCACAGTTACTACTAGAATTACTACTACCTTCGTAATTCCTTTATAACCGCGAGTACTACCAGTACTAAAAATATTTTCACTTTGTTTCATACCGCATCTACCATAAATAATATCACAACTATAAAGCCACTCAAATTTCATAGCGCTCTCCCACTATAAAAAACAAAAATCTTAGCAATGATCCTTTGGCCTCCATTTTAATCCTCCTCCTCCCCCATGAAGCATAAAGATCAAGTATCTGTGTCCTTTCATAAGGTGCGATTAACGGCTATTATCTGTAACCATTATCGCCAATTCAGTGGTGTCCAGGCAGAGTATTCAGGACATGCATATTAATAATAATAATAATATCCTAGATAATATGCCAGATAATGCCTAGATGGATTGAAACTTGGGAACACCTGGCATTCAGCCTGGCTACATAAAAAAAACATCCTCTTTACCAACGTACCTGTTCATGTTTCTCCTGTAGAACCTTCTCAAGCAAGCTGCTCATGTTTGTTAATATTGTCTCCATGGCCGCCAATCGATCACTGTGATCCGTTAATACTGTCTCCATGTTCGCCAGTCGATGTCCATGGTTGCTTAATGTTTCTTCTAAGCCACTCGAAGAATTTGCAAGTTGGTTCGCCGTTACAGCCAACATATTCGTGGTATCTGTAAGCTGAATCTTCGCATCGGTAAGTTGGTTCGTGGTATCCGTCAGTCTCTCCGTAGTATGACTGAGCTGATCGGTGGCATTGGCGAGACTGATCGTTGTATCAGGAGGCAGGTAGCAAGCTGGGGCGTTCTGTGAAGTTCCGGATACTGCGTGCTTCCTGATATTGTCATGAACTTTAGCATTCATTGTGGCTTCTATCTTGTCTGCATGACCAGTTGGGTTAATATAAGTAATCTCACACAAGTATGTAGCCAGTTGACAATATGTATCTACAGAAAAGGTAATATCTAAGGTAGCGTGATTCTGAGTGACGCTACCACAGACGTCCATCACCATCTTCCTCATGCCATCCACATACACACCTGGCTCTCCAACAGACACTGAGGCAAGTTTTACGGTGTGCTTGGGCAAGCTGATGTCATATATGGTAATATCGATGATTGAAAATACGTTTTGGTCAGTGATGTTCGTCTTCAGAGAGCAAGAAAGCTGACCACACATATCCTCGCTCGATGTGTCCATGTGGAAGTCCAACCCTAAAATGTTAAGAACATTCTATCCATGTCTACTCTACTCATGGTATGGAGATGGTGAAATATTTAAAGATCTACTTAAAAGATTTTTATGGTTAGAAATGCTCTCTTATGACAATGCATTAACCAGTTATGTAGAGAGATTTGCAGAAATGGGCTGTGGCTACAGCAGTGATTTGGAGTATAGTTTGAAATATAGAATATTTCCTCTATACAAGTACACTGTGAATAGTATCAGTGTAATTGGAACATAGCCTAAAATATTGAGAACATTGTAATTAAGTGCGCTGTCAGTGATACTGTATGACTGAATCGTAAATCTAAAATGTTGAGTATATTCTACTTCAGCGTTTTATCAACGATTTCAGTGAGATTTTGTCTTAGACCTGAAATGTTGAGAATATTCTCTCATTTGTGTTGTTAGTGTATCAATGTGTTCAGCATTATAGACCCGGAATATTGAAAACTTTCTAAGTATGCTCACAGTGATCTCAGTGAGATTTTATCACAAACCTGAACTGTTAAGAATATTCTACACCAGTGTGGTGTCAGTGATCTCGGTGAAAATTTATTAGAGACCTGAAATGTTAAGAAGCTTCAACTTAGAACTGGTGTTAGTGATCTTAATGAGATTTTATCATTGACCTAAAATGTTAAGAACATTCTATATAAGTGTGGTGTCTGTGATCTCAGTAAAACTTTATGAAATATTTGAAATGTTAAGAACCATCTACTTAAAACTGGCGTTAGTGATCTCAATGAGATTTTATCATAGACCTAAAATGTTCAGAACATTCTACTCGAGTGTGATGTCAGTGATCACAATGACGTTTTAGCAAAGATGTGAAATGTTAAGAACATTCTACTCAAAAGTAGTGTTAGTGATCTTAGTGAGATTTTATTACAGACCTGAAGTGTTAAGAATATGCTACTCAAATGTGGTGTCAGTAATCTTAATGAGATTTCATCGTAGACCTGAAATGTTGAGAACATTCTACTCAAGATATCAGAGATCTGAATGAGACTTTATTTATAGACCTGACATGTTGAGAACATTCTACTCAAGTGGAGTGTCAGTAATCTCAAAGTGTATTGGATAATAGGTTTATAAGGACGCAGCTCAGAATATGTCCATCCAGCTGACGTATTAATTCGTACCATACTGTAAGATCAGATTAAACTTTAGGACACTCAAACCACTCTCTCCTGCGGTTTGGAGTAAATACGTGATCAGCGTGATTATGATAGAGGATAACGTATCCTATGCTCGTGAATGTGATATTTTGTGTAAGACGAGAGAGAGAGAGAGAGAGAGAGAGAGAGAGAGAAAGAGAGAAAGAGAGAGAGAG
>JAWQUT010000638.1:72186-84138 GCA_033807755.1 Ellobium chinense
CTGAAAATCGATACTGAATTTGGGACCAAAATTTTAAAACGTTTCATGACTTTATTTTATTTTTGACAGCTTTAAAAGTCAGTCCAGCTTGATAAATCCAGCCGTTACAAAGTCTTAATCATTTTTGTATTTTTGCATTTTCCAGCCAATGCATCTGTCCTGTATTCATGGAAGCAAAGCCAAGCTTGGGGTTCACGCCAAGTCAGCAAATCTAGGTATGTGCCACTGATATTTTGATGTCGAAAGTCTGCTCTACAAAATTTGTCTTGGGTTTCTTAGAGACGTCCTGCTGGCAATTCAACTGGATGTAGCTTACGAGGGAAACTGCTCATAATGAATCCTGTAATCAGCCAGAAAACTTGTTCGGTGCGTGCTCACTTAGGAATTGTGGTGTAGAAAATTGTTTTTAGTTGGTGAGGGGGTAGACTACTACTGATGGCAGCTCATAGTATTGTCACTGTGGCATTACACCAAAAACAAGAGGCGGTTGTAGCTTAGAGGTTTGGATGTAGTCTAGGTAGAACATTATTCCGACGGAGGGTGGAAGTGGGAGGAGTTTCATTTAGGCGGTTTCATTTTTTGCAGCTCAAAATGAGCCTAAAAGGATTTCCATAGTATAAAAGGGTTGTGTGTGTGTGTGGAGGGGGGGGGGATATACAAAGATAGAAGAGTGTAGTTTTCAAATCTTATTTGTTTTTCGGTGCATGCTGTAGGTTGGCACCCATATGGAAATCCCCTAATATGTGTGTTCTTTCATAAGGGGAAAACGTTTTGACCTAGCACTGTTATGACTGGAGATATTTTTGAAATAGTAGGGAAGCACTCCAGGTATAGGGGGAAAAAAATCTAATATACCCTACAAGAGACTCAAAATTTGTCCATAATTACTGTAGATTTGCTTATGTCATATATGTATGGACAAATGTTAATCTTCATTTATGCAACAAGCAAAAAGTGTTAAGCAAGTTGGTTCTTTCAACTTCAGAGCCTGATATTAGTTCCTAGTTTAGCTTCATTTTGACTGCAAGGCTGATCTTATTCCATCCATATTAAGTATAAAGTCGTATTCTACAGATTAAGTCGCTGGAAAATTTTGGTATCACTTTGTTCAGAATATGAGCCATTTCAATTGATCGTATCGGCATTCATGTACAAGCTCATAAACATAAGGCCCTTCTGTATATTTACATACAAAAATCCTTTTAACCCCCCTACAGAACAGCGTTAAGCTTTAAATTTTATTTTCAAAAGAAATCTCTCCATCATATATTGATATAATTTAAACTCCGATTTTAGTTTCGTTCAGCTGTGCAGTTTGAAAGATAGAGCGTGATTTTACCTTCCTGCATAAGATTATTCTGACATGTATACTTAAGCAACCATTTTGAGGAATCTGGTTTCATTGTACCCGTCTAAAATCATTCTTTACAATCCCAATTTTCTTCAAATGTGATTTATGTTAAAAACGATTTTTTTTGTTCAATGCTGATTTTCAGCCGGGTTTAATATCGTTTCTCGACTATCTGCAGTTGGAGAAACAAGAAGCCTGCCTGAATGTCAGCAGCTGGTCGCTGTCGTCGAGCTTGAAGGATCTTGAACTCGACGTCGAGACCCCTCCAGTCTGTCAGTGGACGGTGCCCAGAACCACAGCAGCCTGTTAGAGTAGACGGTCATCTGAGCAGTCAGGATGGAATGCCACCTTATCGCAGGTCAATAACTGTTTTGTCCATGAATGTTGTATAAGATTAGTGAGCCATATTGCATCCCTCAAATTAGGACTCTAATCGTAAAAGATCGAGTGTTGGCTTTGGGGTTGGGTGAATATAAATTGATTGATTCGGAAACCACCTGGTTGATCTGCTCCCCTTTCTTGATTGTTTTACACGAAGTTCCTAAGGTTATCTCTGTTCGAATGTTCCTCTAATGCACTATCGGAAATGGTCAACTTTTCCAATTTTTAGTTAATGAGGTTTGTTTTCTTATCTATTTTTCTATAATTCCAGATTTGGAAATTAAAACTATAGAATATATTGGAATCTCTCTATTATATTAGCATCATTGGCAGTCAACCAATACAAGAGAAAAAATGTACAATAGAACCAATCAAGAATGTTGATTAAAACTAGATTAACAACTCTTTCTTCACTAGCCTATCCGTAGAAGATCGCTGATATGAGCAATAGCAAAGAGCTCATGCAGAAGAAATCCAAACTGTTGGTGATTGTGAAAATATAAATGTCCTAGACTCTTTCTATCCCAAGTTCTTGGCGTTCTTAATTTTTTTTGGTTTAGATCGAATCTGATTTTGGTAACTTCAGTATCACATGTTTAGATCAGGAGGTCGCGGCTTCTCTACTTCCAGCACAAAATTTAATTTCACAATTTGTACAATATTCAAGACAATATCAAGTACTAGATTACAACGGTAAGTTAAAACAAAGTTCATGGCAAAATTTTGTTCTACAAATTCTGCTGTATTTTAGAATATAGCCTTCAAAAGTAGTCATGCTCCTTCTGTCCCAGTTTTCATTTGGCTTAATACATAGGCTTAACACACTATACTACTATGACTCAAACTGTAATCGAAAATATAAAGTTGACTGCTTTATCTAGATCGCAGGTCATTGTAGATATTTCTACATCCTGATATTAGCTGGCAGGGCCCCAAGAAAGGGGGTTTTATATATTAGTGCATTAAATTAGGATTGCACAGTGATTTGGCCTATTAATGGGTGCCTGAAACTAGAATCTTTTAGTAGACTGACCACCTGGAGGTGCAGGGGAGGTGGAGGCTGGGAGGAAGGGGGACTAACTAGTAAACATTTTTTGGCTTTTGCTTTAAAAAATAATCCATTTTGTTGACCTTATTATACAGAGAACTACTGCTTGTTAATAGCTACAATGTGTGATGAATGTGTAGTTAATTTCAAAGGGATTATTTTTTCTGATATTAATATAGAACATTTTAACGAGAGAGTAAAAGATCTCTAGCTTTACCTTGCCCCCCAGATCTTGTTTCATGTGCAGGCATCAACTTTTTTTATCACGACCAAATCATCTAATTTACTGAAAACACTCTGGGCATGGAAAATGAAACTTCAAGGATAATTCTTATGAATATTTGTATTCACATAGGCATTTTGAAGTTTTTCATCTCTCCGGTTAGCGCAGTACCGATTCAGCAACGTTGATTTCATTCCGAAGCGCTCTGTCATCGTGATGTCTCTTTCATATTGGTCATGTTTCCAAGCATTTCCCAGAAAGAATACATATGTTTAATGCGACTAGAATTTTAAGGATTCCACACTGAGCTACTCATTTTGACAGGTTGATTTGTTTCGATCAATGCCATTTAATTTTTTAAGTATTTATCGATTTATATATAATATATATTTTTATGGACAACGCAGATATTTTTGGATCTGTTTACGGTACATATTCACTGTGTACTGGAACGTCATACTGCTAGCACACTTTAATTGCTACCAAAACCTATCGTTACAGACATAGAGTGCGTTATTCTGATGTAGCATCACAAATAGAAATGTCATACTAACACACAGAAAGAAATTGGATGCAGATTTATCCATGTAACTTCTAAATTTACTGAATAAAGTTACCGTTCAGAAAACCTGTGGGGAAAAATTAAACATGTTAATATGCAGTGGCTTATGAAATGGCCTTCCCGGGGGTAGGGGAAGGAAGCGTATCGGAGGGAAAGTGGTGGCTTGGGATCGGGAACTCATGCTGAGATATATACATCAGGGAAGATTTGTATATGGAGGGAGGGGATGGGGAAGCAGTTGGGGCTTAGAAGGGGAGGGAGTGAGTGAGGCTTTTGATCTGACGGGTAGGGGAAAGGGTACACAAACTTTCCAGTCCAGGTTTACGCCACTGCCATTACAAACCTATTAAGCCTGTTTAAACTACATTATGAACGCTCTGATTTGCATCTAAGTTCTTCTTGCCAGTTTCAGGCATTTTTGTCTCTCAAAATGAGCTCATGCATGCTTCTGCACTGTTACTAACACTGTTTGTATAGCCGGCCGGCAAGTTTGTATTTGTGATGCTTCATAGAAATACCGCACTCGTGCATAGTCTTGATGACGATGCGGTGGGCAACGTGAATGTCCAAACAAAAGCATAGTCCTTTATGCTCTGAAGAACATGTTTTGCATTAATCATCTTAAAGACCAGGAAAAGCCGATGTTGTCCATGCAAAATCAAACATATTAAATGTCAATTTCTGTAAATACTTCAAAAAAAAAAAAAACCTCTGCAATGATCACTGACGTGTATATTACTGATCGAAGCAAATCGTGGCCTACCAACAGATTGAGCATACTTGATAAAAAAAAACAACAGATCTATAACTTGTCATTGTTAGTCGCCGCAGAGCAGCGCCATTGGCTCCCCGGCTCCTTATTCTACGGAAAAAAAAAACCAGACCAAGTGAGAACATTTGTTGTTATACTGTAGCTCTAACCCAGTCTTCGTGTTTCATTTGAACCACAGTAATGTCTTGAACAATAATATCAAGGAGCTGGCTTTCAACGGAAGCAAAACTACATGCATTGAATTTGACCTTACGGCCAGTTTCAACTTTGAGGGACAAACCTTGACCATTATGAACGAGATATCACCATGAAAGACGGCGTTTCGGAATGAAATCAACTTTGCTGAGTCGGTATTGCTCTAACTCGGGAGAAGGAAAATTTCAAAATGCCTGTTTAAATACAAATTATCCATGAAAAATGTATCTTTTGAAGTTTCACCTAACCATGCATAGAATATCGTCTGCAAATTAAATGATTTGGCCTTGTTAAAAAGTTAATGCACACACATGATACAGGGGTTTGGAAGGCATGGCAAGCTAAAAATCTTTTAATTCCCTTTTGCGATGTTCTGTTTATCAGAAAAGTCTCTTTGACATTAACTACGCATTCAATATGCACTGCACTATTAACAAGCAGTAATGATAGTTCTTTCAGTACCAATATGCCTAATATCGAATTCGTATTAAGTGCATATTGCATCGGGTTCCTTACCCTACTCCCTCCCGGCCAAACAACAAAACACATCCAATTCCAAATGCAAAATGATCTCTTGAAAATCCTTGAGTATTCCCTAGACTAGCTCTCTTCATTAAAAGAATTTGTTTCAAACATACAATTTTCTTGCTCATCCCCAATCTGTATTTGGTAATACTTAGGAAGAGGACCAATGCAAAGAGATTTTACTCATATTAACAGTTGTAATGCAAAAGCGACGTGTAAGAACCATAGTACAGATCTGGTATAATGTATAACTGAGTTGAAATAACTTATCTGGCAAAGATATCATGTTAGAACAGACAAAAAAAACCACCTAAATTTCAGAGATCGTGAGTTGAATTCGCATATCAAGGACTTGCTCTATTAATCTAAACCTGAACATTATAGAGAGTCGTAAAGTTCAAAATTGAATTGCCGAAGTACAGAGCCAAGAACACCTGATCGCCATCTCGTGGAAGTGGATATTAAAATAAATGAAAAGAAACTTGCATATAGCAAGTTTGAGATCTTATATTTCAAATTTTTGACTTTCTGGTCTTTTTCTGGGAGATTGAATGATACAACACACTGCCTAGGGGTAAGGCTCGGGTCTCGAACAAACCATCACAATTTGTGTACTTCATCAAAACAGGAAATGTGTAATGGCGATTTAGCGTTCCACCCCCTTCTCTTACCATTAAAGGAAAACATGTACTCTTTCTTGTCATTTGCCAGGATCTTAATTTTCTCTCATAAATTCGTATTTCTTCTTCACGTTTACAGAATTGGTAGTATATTTAATACAAAAAATATTCATGTCCCAAATTTATAGATGTATTAAAGAGGAACATTCAACAGATATATATGAACATGCCTTGCATGAGGGAGTCCTTTAAAATATGTACCACAGTTCACACAAAGCACAGTTGCTAAGCTGTGTCCTTTTTTTAACTTCAAGATTTGTCTTTTGCCGGCACGTATCAGGATTGAGTCGGGGACTGATTTTTATGAACCACTGCCCATTTAAACCAAATATCTCGTTCTGGTATATCTGGTACATTTTTTAAAATCCTTTCCGTTTACATTTCGTGGTCATCTTTTTGTAAAATGGCTCGCCCTACAGTTAAAATGGCTATTTAAAATTTAAAATTAAAATGGCTGTATATATATTAAGGTGACCAGCTCCTACAAACGGCAGCGGCACGTTATGCACTTTGGTCTGACGATAATGAAATCGCGTGAGTGCACATTAGCATGTATGAGAGTCTTATGAGATTTAAAATTTCAGTGGACCTATCATAACAGTGGTCTTGCTGGTCCCAAGGCCGCATTCTCCTGAAACGTGTCATGCTCGTGTACGTTTCAAAAGAGTTTGCTTTTTTCATGGTTTAACACAGATACTGTTTCTACCAGCTATAGTGCGGTTACTTTTATATATTAAATGTACATCTCCATTAAGCTTTATAAAGTCACTCGTTTCTGGTTAATACACTTGTTTTCAGAGCTTTGGTCAGACGCCTTTGATTGTTTCATAATGCGAGTATACATATTTTCAAGTTCTGCCACGTCTTAAACTGATGCTTACGAATTTCGAACACTTATCTTGCAGTCAGTCAAAAAAACAGGAAGCTTATATCGCTATACTAGTAACTCTGATAAAAGGCTTTGAATGTGAATAGGGCCATCTGATGTTTGTGTATGTTGCAGAAATAGAAAAGAATTATTTCTCTATTTAAAAACATTGAATTTATGGGCAAACATTCCGTTAGTACGTGCGAATAAATGTGTGGGATCTAGTATGAATTACACTCCCACCTCATACGGAATAAGGCGTAGTCTATTGTTTCACCTAATGAAAGTGCACACGTTTCATGTCATACCAGTAACTTGATTTAGTGAAGGAGCGACTTCGGGTGTATTTTGACTGGCTGCCAGACATTTTTTTGGTCAATTCATACATTGTAAGTTTTTCGTGCATTACTGGGTCTCAG
The DNA here is from genome assembly GCA_033807755.1 of Ellobium chinense. Taxonomy (NCBI): domain Eukaryota; kingdom Metazoa; phylum Mollusca; class Gastropoda; order Ellobiida; family Ellobiidae; genus Ellobium; species Ellobium chinense. Next base: position 79,211 of record JAWQUT010000638.1, read on the forward strand.
CCAATGTCATGAAATCTTCAAAGAAAACAATCTAGTCTACATTTAAAGAAAACAAGCTAGTCTGTAGACTGTTCTCTTCGGCAGCTACCTAGCGCGGACAGCACTTCTGAGGCATTGGCAAACTACTCCTCACCAAAGACGAGGCAGGCAAGCAGTGACAACCATTTGAACGTTGAAAGGCCCATGCTGGAATGACGCACTCTGAATAAGGTCTGTCTATTGTGTTAATTATTGTAATTTGTGATGTCTATTATTCGAAAATGCCATGCAGAAAAGTTAAATGATAACTTTGCATTAGAGTATTAGCCGGCGGCGAGAAATTAATCACAAACGGCCTGCGTGCAAACAGTGGACCACAGACCAGAAATCTATGATGTGCAATAATTAATACAAACTATTGTTATACAGTCTTTTTAAGTGCTGCCGCTTCCACATTCAATTTCTAAGAATCATATTGACTCACTAAATGTGACCCATTCTACATATTACATAAACTTGTCAAAGTCATGTGGCGGTATTTACATATACTGTTCTCACTGTAGCCCAGTGACCCCTAATATCACCCAGTTATTGCCACATTTAGAAATGTGGATTTCCATAACTCTACGGAGTTCAACCAGATGTCAACCGGATCTTTTTGTATGATGATTTTGGCGTGGTAATTGGAGCATCTGTAAACATGTCCGGAGTGCATTGGTGTTTCCTACGATTAACAGTTCACGCGTTGTAAATGACTAAATGCTCCCATGTTTGGGCAAGTCAGTTTTGGTCTTTATAAGGGTTGAGCAAGTTCAAAAAAGACATTAAATTCAGATCAAGTTCAGTTCACTAAGAATACAAAAAGAAGGAAACATTTAGGTCAAATGAGCCCTTTGACTTTTGAAATTGGTATTCGGTTCTCGGTTCTAATTTCCAGAGGTAGATGTGACCTGAAATTTAAGAGGCAGCAATCAAAATACATTTCATATCCACATCAAGCTGCCTAAAATAGCCATTAAGCTCAGATCAAGTTCGCGTGAACTGAACCTAAGTTAATGAATTGCCTTCATATGGTCTGTTTTGCCCAGCCCTTGGCTTTTTGGATGCCTCCTCCTCCCTCCAACCACCATCATTCCTACTTATGTTGTTCTTATATAATATCATTGATAGATCGTGTGTAATAAAACAGTATACAAATACAGGTCAAAATACATGAGCTACCACTTTTTTTCACTTTTTTTCCTGATCGTCCTTCAGAAGATGCTAGTGAAGCTTGTAGATGACCTGTATTAGCTGCCAACATCGTGCTCTGCAGGTTATCCTTCTCACTCAAACATTATCGTTTTTTTTCGGTCCTTCCAATGTTTCTGACCTCCCGGGCTTCCATATCTTACGTTGTGACACTCCAAACAGCGCCATTATGTCACAGGGCTATACAAACGGTTCTAGTCTACTTAAAAAGTAAAAGGCTTTGGATATATTCTATTCCATTTCACTCCACTCCATTTCATTCCACTCCCTTTCCTTCCTTTCCCTTCCTTTCCCTTCCTTTTCCTTCCTTTCCCTTCCTTTCCCTTCCTTTCCCTTCCTTTCCCTTCCTTTCCCTTCCTTTCCCTTCCTTTTCCTTCCTTTCCCTTCCTTTCCCTTCACTTCTCCTTCCTTTCCTTTCCTTCCTTTCCTTTCCTTTCCTTTCCTTTCCTTTCCTTTCCTTTCCTTTCCCTTCCTTTCCTTTCCTTTCCCTTCCTTTCCTTTCCTTTCCTTTCCTTCCCTTCCCTTCCCTTCCCTTCCCTTCCCTTCCCTTCCCTTCCCTTCCCTTCCCTTTCTACTTTAACACACTCTTATGTGTTAATCGCCATGGCCAAGATAAGATCTAAATCTATAAAGGGAACCTTGAGACTATTGGACACTACGAACATGGAGGTAACTTGGTAACTGGAAGCTGTCCAGCTTTTTCGTTACCGTTGCTGTCTTATGGGCCACAAGTTAAGGGTGATCCTTTCCAATAAACAATTACCCTCTTGAGACAGCCGAGCTGTTGCTGCTTGTTCACACGTGACAGGTAAAATTTTGAAAACGATTTCTATCTGCAGTGAACGACCAAGATACTAGGATAACGCGCTGACTTGATCTACATGTTAGGATCCTATCCGCAGCCTTAAAATTCCCTAGTATTTTTTATTCATTTTTCAAGGCCTCGTTTATTAACGTAGTTGATTGCTGTTTTTGGTAATTTCGGTGGATACTTCGCTCTTGTTACAGCAAGTTTCCAGTGTCGCGGTAGTACTCTTTCTCTTCAAGATAAACACACATTCTGTTTTATGAACTATTCCCAGTTTTCGTAGACGCCAATGAGAAATGTAAATTTAATGTGCAGATGATGCAAACACTTTTGTGCTGCCGGAAGAATGTACGATCCCACACATTCCCTTCTCCCTCGCCTTTCCTGCTTACAAAGCTCACAGTAACATTATCTTAGACACTTTGTCATTATACCAATGGTCAGTGTCTCTAAATGACAGCTGCACTATGCTCCCCTATGGAATTGAAAAAGTGCTAGAATAATCAGGCCTGCTGGGGTAATAGTGTGAAATCCCGTGAACGGACATTAACCTGGATACAAGACTTCTAAACGACTTATAAACAGCAATATCATCACTATCCAAGCATCGTTTCCAACCTCTAACTTCCTTAGATTTCATTTTGTCATTTATGGTATAAATACACAAAGCGCCTGACGTTCCGTTAAATCACACACAGTCGTCCTTGTGCAGACATCCTTATGCCATACTCAGTAATGGTAGCAATGGATAGACGCGTTAACTTCAAATGTTGGAAAAGTTGTTAGGCAGTAAGTGACAAAAGGTCACGCAGCACATTGTCTGAACCTAAAGAGTGAATTGAGGGACAACTGATCGAGAATCTTAATTTATTTCATAAACATAGCATGTTTTTTTTTTTTACCGACGTTTATGGGAAGTTTAGTGTAAATTACAGTATGATCGAGCCACATAAAAACCGGTTGAACTGGAATTAAAATTGCAGCGATAGACAATGCACTGTATGACAAAAATAATTAAACTGCAAACAACCAGCCCATTTATATCGGTAAGCATCGTAGATCTAGTGGGTCTCTCTTAGGGTATAGCCAAGTGCAAAGTTCTGAAGCAGGCATCATAAGCACAAACATCAAACTAACGAATTTGAGGAAATTGGATGCAAGCATATTTTATCAATGCAGATTTTGTTAACATAATTATTAGCCTGCGCTCAGATATACTGAAATTCAGTGGCAGGGCAGCTGTTTTTGTGGGGGAGGGGGTTAGTGAGGAGATAGTGGTTGAGGGGCACCCGGGACGATATGGAGGGGGTAGACTGTGGGGCATTTTTTTCTCGGGGAACAAGCTGCCTTGTCCACGTTGCATTTTCCAGATCTACGTCACGGCTCAATAAAATTTTAATCTTATCAGATAATAGATGTTCTCGCATCCAATTTCAACGTTGCAGCAGTTCGTTTTATCAGCACCAAGTGAGCTCCTGCATGTCTCTGCACTATTACTAACACTGTTCACTATGCATGCCGGCCGGCCAGTTTGTGTTTGTGATGCTCTACAGATACATTGCACTTCATTCCATTTCGAAACCACATGTTACAGGAATGTAGGGTTTGGGGAGGGGGGAAGAGGAAACTGGTGGGCGAAAATATTGCAGTTGTATTGGAAGTCCACATTGCTCCCTGTACAGTGCACTTCTGTCGTTGTATATTAATTAGAAATCTGAAGTAAATACATTTTCTGCAGTGCTAATTTTGTATATAATTACAAAGCTATCAAGCAGGGCTAAACTTTAAACCGAGTCACAAAATTAAACGCGTATTGTTATACTAATTAACACACGCACTATTATGCCCTTTTGGCTTTTCGTAAACCTGCTCAATTGGTTGATGGTAACTGTATAACTGGATTAGGAGTTTCCATGTATCATCTCGGGACGCTTTCGATTTAAGCCTTCAAATTTCAACATGACGCTACCTCGAGGTACAGCCATAAAATTTAAAATGCTACAATCTCCCCACTGCCCAGTTAGGTGGTGCCATTAGCTTGAAAGACGCTTAATAGCTTTCATAAGATGTCCAAATGAGAATCGACGAGAATCGACTGTTCTTATAAAATTGCTTGAAACTTCCTTCCTTTGTAATGACAGTCGGCGAATTTTGGCTGCGCTAGTGCCATGCTTTGTCGGTCAGTATCAGTCGACAGAATGACACATACCCTAGTATTAGTAAATCTGTTCTGACTTCAATTTTAACTCCAAAACTTTCCCGATTTGCTTTTATAAGTTTTGAACCCATATGTCATTCTGATTTGTTTTGAAGCGATGATTTCACTTTTTTTCTTTTGTTTGGGGGGAGGGGAAAGAGGAAGAGGCTTTTTTTTTGTTCTGCTAATTCTTCGGTCAGCAACATAAAAGCCTTGAAGTGAAGTAAATGCGTCTGGGTGGATCATTTATGGTTCTGCTGGATGAAACAGATAAAACAGTCCGGATTTTACACGACAGTTGCATCATATTATATAAACGCACACGGTCGCACTGTCATCAAGTTTCCAGAGAAAGACTTGACTAGAGATATTTGTTAGACTTTATTTATCATGAATCCATTTCACTCTCAGTATTTTCATGTCTTTGGCTTATGACCCGTAGGACAGCAGATCTAACTACAGTAACAAAAAAGCTTAACAGTTTACGATCGTAAATTGGGCTAGGCTGTCTCGATATTTGCAGTATCAGTTGTCTCAGCGCTCTCTCTATAGACATTCTCAACTCGGGCATGGCAATCCCATTCGAGGAATACTTCTTGTTGTATTTTAATGCCATATCTCATGTCTCATGGTCACCAGTCTTCTTGCTCATGAAAATGTCTTTGAATCCAGAGTGTCTTTTGACCCACCCCC
>JAWQUT010000638.1:86180-98603 GCA_033807755.1 Ellobium chinense
GGTCATACACCGTAATAGCTACTTGATGATTATACTAAGAAATATATGTAGCAGGTTTGTGTTGATACGAAGAGAATCATCTGTTGAAAAAAATTATCATTCTCTCACCACTTAACATATTGATACAACTGAAATATCAGTGCGGAAAATGTGCTCAAGTGCGGGGCAGGAGTCCCATAAGTGTTACACAGGTAATATCTGTTCATGGATACGGGTAAACGTACACTGGTAGGCAAACGTATCGGGAACCCTTCTATTAGATTTAAGATACTTCCAATTTGCAAGAGTTCACGACGCGTTCACCCAGACTGTGTATCTATGCCTGTCCATAAACAGAATTTAACTGGTTAAACTTAATGGGAAATCTTCTCCAGCATCTGGGTACTTTCCATACCGAGTCCTTCAGGTATTCTGTAGATAATGTTTATTAGCAATTTGAGAAATGGTGTCAAATTTAATGTGTTAGTTTCAATGCTCCCACTTTTGCATCTTACGGTTATTAGCACTGATGGTGTCCATGAAGATCACCTAAAATTCTTAATGTCGAATTTTGGGTGCATTTCCATGTACAGCAAGAGTGCACTGACCATCAGATGTCAAAAGTACAAGCACATGGCTCGGCAGAACTATGACTTTTTGTCTTCAGTCTTGTTTTGATTAATGAATGAAACGAATAAATGAAACCACTTTCTGTATGTGTACAAGGAATTGATTCACCATTACCTAAATTTCAGCTATTAGCTATAGACTATATATAGTCTAGATCTTGTATAAGTATGACCCCTTTGTTGTTATAAAAAATTGTGTATAATAACCTGTCCCATAATGTTTGGAATTCCGACTCATTGGCTGCATTCAAGCGGTCACTTAAAACACATCTATTCAGTAAACATATTGGTTCTTAAACAGCTGACTTTGTCACAACTAAATTTTAAATAGATCTACATTGTGTATGAATATGTGTGCGCAAGTGTGTGTGTGTGCGTGTGCGTGTGCGCATATGTATGTGCGTGTGCGCATATGTATGTGCGTACGTATATGTATGTGCGTACGTATGGGTGTGTGTTTGTGTGTGTTATAGGTAGGAATGTTTTATCATACTTATTGTACTGAAGTGAGCTTGAGTGCATATCTGAGAAAAGGATAAAATGTCAACATCTTATACCCGAGTCAGTCTTCAATTGAAATCTGTTACATCTGAATACGGTTTGGGTCTTGAGTTCCACACAAGAAAGCTGTCAGGTTTAGTCTCGTGCATAACCAGCACATGAACCTTCAACTTCCTTTGTGGGACCAGGGCACCAGTCTGTCTTCAAATGAAACTGTTTCGAGAGAGCCCGACTGTTAAGCTGAGCCCTATTTCGCACAACCTTTCTATTTTCTCACTTAAGTTTCAACCTTATGAGGATAAGAGACAGATCGCAACTTCTCAATAACGAGCTTTGCAAGATATCTTCTGATTTTGACACCATGTCTTCCTGTCTGGATTAATTTTATTTCGTAGATTAACTGGCTCTCTAAGTAACTAAATATAGCCTATAATTAATATAAATTGCATTGTTTGTACTGAATGTTCATAGAAAGGATTAAATGTTTTAGTTAACTTGGTCTTAAGATATCTTCTGACTTTGTCTTCGTGTTTGGATGAAGTGTAATTTGTAGATTACTAACTGCTGTAAATTAGATAAAGCCTACTATAATTAATATAGATTAGTTTCACTGTACTGAATGTCCATAGAAAGGATTCCATATCTAGCAGTACGAATTAAAATGGACTCAAAATCTAAAATGTGCTTGAGTGTAGAACAGGAGTTGCTTAATTGTTTACCAGCTGCGATCTCTCGTGGATGAGTATATATGCAACGGCTGGTGAATGCGTCAGTAATTAAGCTCTTCAGTTAGATATTCAGTTACCAGACGTTGAGATATATATTTTATCCAGGATCGAATCCCGGCTTGTCAACACTTTCGAATTCCTCATCTGCATTCGAAACTCATTTTCTATTGAGCTCTTAAATGTTCATTAGTTTTGAAGACTGCAATAGCTGAGCATCCGTAGGTTTGGTATTTCATGTTCTAGTTTGTCGATGATCCCATCTTCACCATGCAATTTATCTTAAAAGCGTGTTCAAGAAAGCCATAAAAAGAAGTGTAAAACATTCTTTTCTGTGTGGCTTCTATGAACACCGTCTTCCATTATAAATATCGGCTTGAGAGCATGGCGAACACGGCATTGCACGACTTTGTAAGAGTAAATGATTCTACCCAAAAATTACTTTTATCTTAATTTACACTTGAAAAACATGAAAACTGACAACCAGCACTTTTGCCTATTGTAGGATTATTATTACTTATTACTTTTTAAGTGTATTCGCTTTCCAATCAAATGTCTGCCTGCTTTTCGTAGTCTCACGGCAAGATCTGACGGTCACAATGTATCTGATGATCATGAAAATTCCTCCAAATTCCTGCTTCTTTGTGCATTCATCCCCCCACCCAATAATTTCATCTCAATGAATTTAGGTAATTTTCAAGATCATTAGATCTGTTATCTTCAGATGTTAACGTGTGCGCACGACATGCAGGACTGCTTGGAAGAGAGGACTGGCGTTGACACTGTCCATATATAATGTATATCATCTGTATTTTACCATGTAACTACCTAGTGTCACTGATTAGGTTAGTCCAATTTTCAGTGTTGGTTGTACTATATTCTATAGCTCGTCTCCTTTATATCAAAGAAACTTAGTCATTGTTGTTACATGAAAATGTCTTACTAGACCTATATAGTTATGATGTAAAGGAACTGTATTCATACTAGATATTTGCCCTTTTATAGAAATCGTATACATAATGTGCGCCACTCACTTTTATCTACTCCAAATGCAACACCAGTGGCTTGTTACATGAAGTCTCATCCATTTAAATTTACTTTCTGTTTATGTTGTGACTTCATCAAGTAATAATCCATTGATGTTTCACGGCTAGTGGACAAAGATGAATGGCCCATTTAGGCATACCTGGCGTTCAGTAAAACTAGCAGGTAATACTGCCATGAGTTAGTACTGTTATGGTCTTTGATTTATTACTTGATTTTGAAATTTTGATGTTGATACTTGATTTTGAAATGATAAACCCCACACTCGTATATCCAAGCTACTGTAAATATTTGGTAATGTGATAACTGGATGATCTCTAGGAATTGCTTTATCATTTATGATCCTGCACATATTAGTCAGTTCTCATGCTCATAAAAAAATGTTTGGATAATGACAATCACTGGTGTAATTCCAAGCTTAGTTGGTAATAATGAAGTATATGTAAACTACATGCTTGTTCCCACGTAATATAAAATTGTACTGATTGCCTTGAGTGTATAGGAGTCAATGTTTTTGACTTCACAAAGCCTAAAAGCGCTATCCTCTGCCAAAATCTAGGGATGGCGTCTTAAGGTTTTGAGTAGTTAGGAAAGTTGAATCCGTTTCACTCGGAGCAATTTAAATAATTAACAAGCTGTTAAGGTATATTTTTGATTTCCCCATTGCTACACTTTTTATAGGACATTTTATTCTAAGTATTGCAACTTGCTCTGAGCTTAGTGTTTATGAAATTTGCTCGTATTTCATCTCGAGATGCGTTCGGCATCTTTTTTTCGGCCACTTCGAGCAATTTTCAAAAACACAGTAGTGAAACCTAATTCTGTTGCAATTCTCGTTAATGGTACAACTTCATTTTCCTGTGCTTCAATTTGTCAACTTAGCAACCTGGCAAGCCGGGCATTTTTTTTTTGTTGTTGCTATTGTTGTTTGCAACTGTTGCCAATGAAAATGGCTCATATTGAACTGAAAAAAATAATTTATTCAGCTTTTGAATGTAGATGATCTTCATGGTTTTGTACATGTATTAAGAACAACAGCAAATCTCAGTTCCCGAATAAGGCAATGTTGTAGGTTGGGCAATTCCAGCAGAATGCCATATCAGTTCCATAATTTCTGAAAAGTATTAAGACTTTGCAGCAATTAGTTTTGACTGTTTAACATGGGTTAATATAGTTTTTAATCTTAAACCGAAACTAGTTATTGTAAAAGTCGAGGCTTTGCAGAAATTTACAAAGCTGACGTGGCATCGTGTTGGAATTATTGTCCGGATACAAGTTTCTTAGTCTTCGTTGTGTTCGTAATGGCAAAGCACTTTATATTTTTTTTTGTCTCAACCCCTCAAAGCAAAACTGGACTGTGATATTTTCATTGTGGATAGCATTGTTTGGCTTTGTATTTACGAAAATAATTTCTCCTGTTTAAACGTTTTATATTATTTGATAATAAAAAGGGGATTTGAAGTGTATACAAATCGTTCCTCCTCTGAAATTGAATGTACATGTATCTTTTGCGTCGCCTCCTTACTCTTACATTTCATGATTGTTAGTGTGCATGAAAATCACTTCAGAATGTGCTTTCAGCACACTGTCAGTCACACGAACATTTTGGTGATTTCCATGGACACCAGATAAGTTTTGCCCATAAAATGTTTGCTGAATATTCAGCCAGATTTAGTTCTTTGGGACATGTTGGCTGTGTGGTGACATAATAAGTGGAGTATGTACAGTGTTTTAAATGGTGAAAGTAATGGATTGCTTGTGTTTTGTCAGGATGTAAAACGGCGAGAGTAGTTAGAAATGCACAACCTTTGCTTCCGTTGTAGTTGGAGCGAATGCTCTGTGGAAAAGTTACATGAATGTTTTGTAAATGTAATTTAATATTATTGTTATGAATACCTCTGTTTTCTAAAATCACCCCCAGACACATTCAGCGTTGCACCACGGCCTGCATCAAACAACCTGATAAGTTTGGGTGATTTTTGTGAACAGACTACAAACATATGCTTCAGATTTGTCATTTATATATTGTTTACATATTTCACTTACATATTATTATTGTCTATTATTGTCATTAGTATATTGTTTACATATTTCATTTACATATCTGTCATTAGTATAGTGTTTACACATTTCATTTACATATTGTCAGTTATTGTCATTAGTATATTATTGTTTACATATTTCACTTGCATATTGTCAATTAATTGTCTTAATATATTGTTTATATATTTCATTTACATATAGCCATTTGTCATTGCCATTACATTTTAACTGTTACTAAATGAGGCACATTTCATGTGGAATATGGGACAGTCTAGCACCAAGATAATGTTCTGTGTAGGACAAGTGTCTCTGAGACAACTAATACCTTACAGCAAATATTCGTCTTGACGCTAGACTGACTGTATTTGCCCACGAAATGGGCGTCATTTGACCATGAGTGGTCATGTAATGAGGACACGTTTGAGCCAACATGAATAACAGAACTTTTGCTCTCTGTATGAGTGTTTGTTTTATGTTTTGTTTGATAATATCCCGATACCTTTGTAAAATAAAGTGATTTGAGTGAAATAGAAGCTGAAATATCTTGTTTTACCTATGGAGAGACTGAGTGTGAGGTTAGATTTTGGACGTCTTTAAAATGATCTACTGGGCTTGACAGCGAACGAAATTTGACGTTTTGGGATGAACAAGGAAAGTTTAAACTTCACTGGGAAATCAGAATTTCATCAAAACCGTTTTAATGTTCCAGCACAGAAATTGGGAAACAGTTTAACATATTCTGTGACTTTGACAGCAGAACTATGGCTCATTGGAATTTCCCAGCTCTTTTTTGTGAACTAACAATTTCCCACAAACTCGATTAGGGGAACATTAAGTCTGCAACGAAAAAAGCTCACCTCCCTACTTCTGACTGATGGATACTGCCTGTGGGCATTTAACATTATTGTTAAAAATACCTTGAACAATTTATCAAACATAAGACCCAGGTGTTTATTGTTTAGGAACAGTTTAGTTGATACAACAATTCTGCGCTCAGTTTACCGCTCGGTGCACGTCGTGAAATGAGGAGGGAGAGAATTTCATTAAGCATCTTGGATGGATTTTCCATTTTAAAACTTAAAGCTTTTGAACATAAAGATGTAACAGACTTTTATTCTCTATGCTCACGCTCATAGGCGGTAGCATAATATAAATGTTATCTGACCCCCCAAGAATTCAATTCTTGACTTCTGAAAACAACAGTCTACAATATTACCTAAAAACATTATCGCAACATTATTATTATAATTATTACAGCATAATAATCCTAATTCTGGTAATAACTACAAAACTACGCATTACAAGCGTTAAAGCATTCTGAACTTAGTCGGCCTTCAACTGTCATTCGCATGTGACTTCAACATGTTGGATGACCTCTAAGAATGATAGTATCTTGAAACACCCATTAAAAAAATTAGTTAAATATCAGCTTCTACTATTTTACTCACGAATGTAGATTCAAAATCTCATTTCAACAATAAGTTAAACTGTTCTTTGTAATGAACAGAGAAACTCTCTAAAACTTGCAACGCATTTGCTAAGACCTTTAGAATAAAGGGACAGAGTTAAAGTTCAGATGGTAAAACAAACTGATTAAAGATTTTCTCTCCGTAAGTTTCTTTGGCATAGTGGCTAAGATACTCGTCTGTGAAGACAGAAGTCTCAGGTTAAAGTCATGTCAACTCGGGTCACCAACTTGTTTGTGATCCGGTTCAATAAAGCATTACATGCTGGGATAGCACGGGACATAATCACAAAATTAAATTTGCTCTCCACGACAGCATTTCCTATGGTGTCTCTCAGAAACTGGAAAATGGGTTCATTTTTAAGATGTTCCGGCAATTTGACATCAAAGTTTAATATTATGTTTATGCCCAGTGCTGCCTGAGAGCATTTTATTACAAATTGGGAGATATAATATTTCTGCACTTAAATCGCGATAATTATGTTGTACACGTTATCTTAGATACTGATTCCGATTCCGATTTAGATTCAGATTATAGGCAATGTGGTCTATTCCAAAGTTTAAAAAAAAATACAGAACATGTTTATAATGGGAAGGATACAATATAGACTAAATAAGAAATTACTTCAGATAAAAAAAAGCTGTTCTGTTCTGTCACGCTTTTCTGTCTTGCACTCGGAATGAATGCATTTGCTTATATTTGCCCAAAACATATATCTTCTTCATATGAACTTTCTCATTTACACTTCTTCCTCCTTTCACCCACTTCCCCATCCCACCTTTCCAAAACACACACACACATACTCATACTTTCTACGTCGTGCACATACATACGGAATTTAAATATAGCTGCAACTCGACCCAGGCCCAAGAGATATTGAGTTTAGATCCTGTTGTGTCACTGGAGAAAACATTGCATTCTCATCACTCTTCTATAAAATAAAACATCCGTCTGGAAGTAGTGACAACTATGTATGGTAGTAGTCAGTGCTGCTCGGTGGTTTACATGTCGTAACAAGACTCGCTCACTCCTTTCCCGACTAATTATACTTTTTCATTCAAGATTTAACTTAGACATCACTGTGAAGTTTAGCATTATTAATGTATTCATTCGTGTAAAAGTCGAAGAAAGCAGATTTCACTCGGTCTCTTGATATCTTTTCGCGTGATCCTACAGAGGTATTTTCGGATTGTCTGTCAGCACAATTAGGAGAAATAAGCAACACACTTTATATCTAGGCAAGGAATCCGAAAACAGCCTTTATAGGATCATCATTATAAACAAGTTCTGTATTTAAGAGACATAGGTGAAATGTCGCGTCAAACAACTGGTGCGATCCCAAATGACAATGGTCCTAAAATCATCACCTCTGGGGAATACAAATGCACCTTTAAGCATTTTGAAATGCACCATTCAGCACTTTGATATGCAGTTTTGCATAGAAATCCAATGCACTCACTGTGATAAAATGCACACCACGTTATGTAGATTATAGTCTCTGGAAAAGGTGATGTTTCCCCTTAGCAAAATAGGACATGGCACTGGAGAAATCTCGTGGTTATTGCCCCTGTCATGAAATATGATCGTATAATGCTATATATACATTTTAAGTTACTGGCATCTGTTGTTTTTTTTTTTTTCTTCTTCTGGCCCTAAAAACAAAATGTGTTATTTCAGAAGTACCACTGTAATTTCGGAATACTAATCTCCCATTGAGATTAAAGCACATCTTTTGCCCGATATTTGAAGAGGAAGAAAAAATAAGGAGGGTGGGGGCGGGGGGAAGTGGTCAACCTCCAAAATTTTCACAAGTAACTTTCAAAAATAGTCACCTCGAATTCTGAGCTGGTCCCAAAGTTGTTTTTTTTTTTTTTTGATAAGGCTGGTTTTTGATTAGTGCTAGAAGGCTCAAAATATTGTACCTGAAATTTTAAAACTGGATGCTTTATATAGATTCCGGGTCATTTTACACATTTCTACATTTTGACAAAAGCTGGCAAGGCCCCTAAAAAAGGGATTTTATTTGTTAGCGGATTAACTAGGTTGTACAAAATATGCGATTTGACCTTCTAATAGGTGCCTTAAACCTATCATGTTATGCTATAGAGAAAAGGATACAGACCTTGAGATAATGTGATAACCTAGAGTATTATTTTCCACTGCTTCAAGTTTGGCAAGAAAGCATGGCCTTTGTGCTGGTGACACTATTCCACTATATGGGTATGTTATATTTGAGCAAAGCAGCCCACGTTGAGCAATAACAAAATTTCATTTTAGCAAGAAGAGATTTTCATTTAAGCAAAACTTTAATTTTTCCTCTTCACTCAGCCAAATGTATTCCATAAGGAATTTTACGGTATAACTCTGATGCTCCTGACCACCAGCTTGGAGATGGAAGAGTATTGGTCAGGATATATTCTTAAAGGAATGGTCACACAGCCGATTTATAATATTATAATTTGATATTGTTGTCAGTTCCATGACTATTGGACTGACTGATACCAGAGACGAAAATCCCCCGAGCATTTCATAGTCAAAATGATTCCCCCCTCCCACCCCACACCCCAACTACATCTCAGTGGCACGACAATGTCGAGGGAGAAGTGGTTGCCTCAGAGAGGACCGTAGGAATGTCTTGAATGTAGTCCAGTGATGCTATTTTGTATCCCAGGGAAAAGTAAAAACAAAAAATTCAACATTTCAAGAAATTTTCCAAGACATTTCCATGACAACTTCTCATTTTATGCTGATTCTATGTATTTTCCAAGTCTAGAAATATCAGTGGAAAATGTCCATAGGTTTTCCAGATTTTCTAGACCTGTTGCAGCCCTGGATAGAAATTTGATTCCATCAGATCGTGTTCCTCACCCAGTCAGAGCAAGGCGCTGTTGTAAACCCCCTGTTCTAATCTTCATCCTCTATCTTCCCCGAACAGGTGCATGATAGATACCCCTGTGTGCCAGCTAGACCGTTTCTAATGTCCCTAAATTTGTGGCCATTTTGCTTACCCGAGAGGTCAAAATGACGTCATGCTCCAGTGGTCAAGCAAACGATAATACCGCAAAAATTATGTTCCTGGTGTGTGTGTGTGTGTGTGTGTGTGTGTGTGTGTGTGTGTGTGTGTGTGTGTGTGAAACGTGTGCAATTTTCGTCGGCAACAGTTGCAAGCAAACAATAAAAACAACAAAAACAACAACAACAACAAAATGCAGATGAATCACAGGAAAATGAAAGATGCGAAATTTGATTACTTCACAAGTAAACTAAAGTGGTACCATTAACGAGAATTGCAACAGTATGTGGTTTTACTACAGCAGCGTTTAGGAAAATCACTCGAGGTGGCCGAAAAAAAAAACATGCCGAATGCATCTTGAGATGAAATAAGAGCGAGTTTCATCAACACTTAGCTCAACTGTAAGTTGCAATACCTAGAATAAAATGTATTATAAAAAGTGTAGCTGCTGGAAAATCAAAAATGCATTTAAACAGCTTGTCAGTTATTTTAATTGCTCCGAGCAAAAAAGATTCAACTTTCCTAACCACTCAAAACCTAAACACGCTATCCTTAGAATTCGGCAGAAGACAGCGCTTTTAGGCTTTGTGAAGTGAAGATCTTGAATTCCTGAACACTCAAGGCAATCAATATAATTTAAATGTAGACTGCGTGGGTGCAAGCATGTATTTTACAAGTAGGCCTACTTCATTCGTACCAACTAAGCATTGAATTTACTCCAGCGAAAGCCATTACTCAGACATGTTAATGAGCATGAGAGCTTTGACGAATCCATACAGGATGATACATGATAAATTTAAAGCAATCCCTAGAGACATCCAGATATTACATTACCACCAAATATTCATGTTTACTTGGGTATATGAGTGTGGGTTTTTCATTTCAACATCAAGTATCAACATCAAGTAATAGATCAATGACCAAAACAATACCAACACATTGGCAGCATTACCTGCCAGTTTTACCTAACACCAAGTATGATAAATGAACCATTCACCTTCATCTAACTTCAAACATCAATGGATTATTGCTTGATGTTTTGTAGAAGATCAGCTTTATCGGCACTTTGAAAAGTATAGTACATCTATCTTTTTCCTTTGATCACCACTGAACTTGACAAATTTTAATGCTAGACTCTAACAGTGGGATATTATGGCACGTCCACTACTCCGAGACATGTCTAATCATTTTCCATTAGACAGATTGAATGTTAGTCTCATTTGTTAGTCTCATTTTTTAAACACTCATCCTGGCTCATTTGATACGCCGTATTTTTCTCAGAGACAACGTTGATCTCTCTCCACTCATCTCCCTGAATCACATGATTCTTAGAACCAACAAAAAGTTTTGATCACTGAAAAGTGCCATTCAGACAACACCACCATTTGTAAACACAGTACGGGTGCGAAAGGAAAGCCACGGCGAGGCAGGCAATGCGACGCCTACCCCTTGGTTTTTAACAGAGGCTATTTAGCCATGAGATGTAACGTTACTGTTGTTACTGATATGAAATTGAGGGGGATAGATTGAGCTTTTTGGTGATGCTAAATTTATGCAGATAGGCTGAGCTGTCATTAAGTAATTGGTGTGTAAATTTGGGTAAATTGGTCCGCGTGTCAAGTTCGCCGGTCTATCGTATGTGCTAGGTA
This sequence comes from Ellobium chinense, assembly GCA_033807755.1. Lineage (NCBI taxonomy): Eukaryota > Metazoa > Mollusca > Gastropoda > Ellobiida > Ellobiidae > Ellobium > Ellobium chinense. The sequence continues at coordinate 97,230 of JAWQUT010000638.1, forward strand.
CTCCCTTTGTACATAGACTAACCATATCGACAGGGATTCCACTGATATGTTGTTGTTTTTTTATTGTTTGTAGTTCGAACAAATAAACAACAGTTCTGGGTCGAAATCGTCATCTTCTCCGGACAAGAACTGTATCGCCGCCACCTTGCGCCTGCATGGTTGTGACTAGCCTGTGACCCCCTGACGTCACTCCCAAGGGCAGGCACTATCATACATCAGAGGCTGAGTTCGATGACACTACTATCCAGGTCATTTAAGCGGGGTTGACCTTTAAACTTACTCGAAACAGGAAGACATGGAAGATAATTATGTGTCAAAGTCAGAGGATGTCTTGCAAAGCACATGATTGAGATATTATGTTCTTTGCCTCAAGTTTCAACGTCATCAGGATTTCAAGATTAGTGTGGAAATAGAACTGTGAGAAATGCAAAACAGTCAGATTCAGCTTAACAGTATTTCTGGAAACATCGTTCTATTTGACGACAGATTGGTGCCCTGGTCCTACACTGGGAAGTTGAAGGTTCGTGCGTAAATTATACATGAGACTAAACCTCGCAGCTTTCCTGTGTGGAACTAAAGAACTAAACTATTCAGATCTGACACACTTCAACTGCAGACTGACCCAGACAAAAACTTGTACATGTAGACAAGTTAATTTTTTTACAATGACTTAGTTGTCTCCATAAAGACTAGTGTAACTGTGAGATCTTTACAAAAGCACAAGCTGTGTAATGGCTAGTCATACTAGTACCAGATCTATGTCCAGCGAATAGTTCAGGTTTAGTCAACTGTGTATTAATTCCTTGTAGACACACAAAAATAAGTAGTTTCATTGGCAATCAAAAGGCTACAACTGAAGAGAAAAGTGATAGTTCTGCTGTGCGGTGTGCTTGTTCTCTTGACATCTGATGGTCAGTGCACGCTTGCTGTCCTTGAAAATGCACCCAAAATTCGATTTGGATGTTATGTTAAAATAATATTTTAGTGTGCAGGATTGATATGAATTTTAAATGATTTTCATGGGCACCTCCAGTGCTAATAACCGTAAAATGCACAAGTGGAAGCATTGAAAGTAGTACATTAAATTTGACCAGCACAATTCTCAAATTACTACCAAACATACAGAATATCTGAAGAGTTCAAAAGGGAAAGTACCCAGATGCTGGAGAAGATTTCCTTTAAGTGTAACCACATAATATTTGTTTCTGGATAAACACAAATACACAAACACTGGTGAAGGCGTTGGAGGGATTGTCTTGATCGAATAGAGGGGTTTCCCGTACGTATACCAACCGGGTGTACCGTGATCAGATTACCCCCCTCAATCATTACCCTCCGGTAATCTGATACCGGTATCAAGCTAACCCCCCCCCC
>JAWQUT010000638.1:111882-122107 GCA_033807755.1 Ellobium chinense
TTCCTCATGCCATCCACATACACATCTGGCTCTCCAACAGACACTGAGGCAAGTTTTATGGTGTGCTTGGGCAAGCTGATGTCATATAGGGTAATATCGATGATTGAAAATATGTTTTGGTCAGTACTATTCGTCTTCAGAGAGCAGGAAAGCTGACCACACATATCCTCGCTCGATTTGTCCATATGAAAGTCTAACCCTGTAATGTTGAGAACATTCTAGTCAAATTTGTCGTCAATGATGTAGTTGATTTGAATCATAGACTGAAGTATAGAAAATATCCTCTGTGCAAGTGTTTGGAAGTATTATCAGTATAACTTGGAGCATAACCTAAAATATTAAAGAACCTAAATAAAATCGCCAGTTCAGTGGTATTTCGGCTCAGGATTGGGTACATGAATGTTCTATTTAAATGTGTTGCTTGTGATATCAATGTGGTGTGAATAATAGATTTAAAATATAGAGTTATTCTCTGTCCAAGTGGAGTGTCACGGTAACGGTGTGATCTGGAAAATAACATAAATTTGAAGAACATACGACTCAAATGCTAATTTATGTTATTTTGATCACAGACTTCACATATAGACAATATTTTCTGTCCAAATATTATTTTCTATAGTACCAGTGTGATTTGGAAGATTACATAAATATTGACAACATTTAACACAATATTGTTGCCAGTGATATCAGTGTGATTTGGATTTCAGGATGTATGGTCCATGTTGTCGTGCAAAGTCATCTTCCGTAAATTAGGTCAGGTTTAAATTTTGGAGAACGGAGTCATTATCTTCTACGGTTTACAGTAAATACGGATAGTTCTTGAAAGCATCGTCAGGGTAGTCATGATATAACGACTTCGTATCCTTAGCTCCTATGTGTTGCATTATGTGTAAAATGAGAGTGAGAGAGAGAGAGCCAGCCGGAAGTGAGAAAGAGAGAAAAGTGAGTGACAGAGGGGAGAGAGAAGAGAGGGAGAGACGGGAGAGAGAAACAGAAAGAGTTGGGAGAGATGGGGAAAGGGTGCATGGGTGAGAGAAAGAGGGAAAGAGAGAGAGCGAGAAATTCCGTAGTTCGGTCACTAGGTTTCTCATAGAAGCGCTATTCCCCAAGATTATAAATCACCGTGGCTCACTTTTTTTTTCTTTTCTTAGGAAAAGGGAGGGGGAGGGAAAAGGGGGGGGAGTGGGGTAAACAAGGTGGGGGTGCAATATTTTGACATAGTACAGCACACGAGGTGCGGTCCGAAGGGTTGACATTTAGAGTCAAAAGTTACAAGTGATTGCGCAGATGTCTGAACTTCTTAGTCTACTAGTGAGCTGAAAATTTAGTTAAGGAGATGGGCTCTGGCATATCTAGCTTCAGTACTTTTGTGCGATCATCATGGTTTGTTGTTTTTTTAACATTGTATGAACCGTTTCTTTCTCTAGTGATAGTCAGTGACTGTTTGACTACCAATACGCTACACTGCTAAATAATGTTCTAGCTCACATGTGGTCATTCTTGCATCTTTAATGGTCACTTTGCTTATTTTAACGTCATCAAACCATGCGAGAAAAAAGGTAAAAACCTACCCCATGCTTGAAAGCAGCTCACTATAATAAGACACCAAACCACTGTGAGTGATTTAGTCATCATTGCAGGCAGACTTGATGAGATATCACCGGCTTGTAAGCAGAGTTAAGTTTCTACCAAACGGTACACTGTCTAGTAAGTAAACAAAATACTCTTTCAAAATGTACTCTCCAGAAGCAGACAAAATACTTCATCAAAATATATTTCTACCAGGAGATCTATTAGACCGTATTGTCTAGTAAGTAGACAAAAGAAGTTATCAGATTTACTACCTAGTAAATACAAAAGAGACTTTGTCAAATGGTACTATCTACTAAGTAGACAAAAACTTCTAGCCCACGGTACTTTCTAATAAATAGACTAAAGAGTCTATTACACGGCAGAATGTGGTAAGTATAGAATCGAGTCTACCGGACAGTACTTTCTAGAATGTACAAGAGCTTTGAATGTTCAAAACAGCACAGAATTTCGCAAAACGAAGAACAACTCTGGAAACTGCGTTTGCTAGGATGTCGGAGGGTGCAGAGCTTTAAATACAATCTGGAGATGAAAAAAAAATATCAGGCAATTTTTCAAAGAGACAAATTATCATACTCTCAGTATCAAGGGAGTCTGTATATGTATATCTGGTGCACTGATAAACATACCGCGTCATTTCGTCTTAATGAAGTGTGCAGCTGTTGGCAATTCATGATTGCTAGTTATCTCCCTTCTTTATCTTAGAAAACGCTTACATAAATGAAAGCCACTTTTTGCAAAACATCCCATGTAATCAGTTTGGCATTAAATTGGGCGATAAGTTCGTGTAGATTTCTATATCATAATCCGTGTTATTTATCTCTAAAGATGAAGTTAATCACCTCACCAGGTTCATTACGTACAAAACTTCACTGGTTTTTGTGTTGTGTTTACAAGTCGGGGAGCTCGTTATGACCTCGACACGGAACAATTTTTGTCCTTCCTTTAGGCGGGTAATTCCTATTAGAGATGGAATCGTGTTGGCTTGTGCTGTGCAATATTTTTTTTATCCGGAGTTAAAAATAGAGGAATACTTTGAAAAAATGTGCGCAGCAGACGTGAGCTCTCACAAAACGTTGTTAAACTGTGGTTGCTGCATGAACAGAAGCCACTACGCTTCCAAGGTTCCAAATACACAATCTCATCAGCCATATGTTTCTTCGTAGAGTGTTGATAATAGAAGAGTGTGTTTTTGCACACGAACACTGCAATGAGTTCTTGTTGAAGCTGGTAATTCCATCAAATTTCGTGAGCAATAGTTGTATTATATACGTAAATGAATTTGGATTAGAAGGAGTGTTAAAGGTAGAGTTAATTAAGGTTAGACACGCGCAAATATTTTTACTATATCCTACTACTAACTAGCTCTCAGCTCACTCCTAATTTTCGTTGGCCATTCTCACTCACAAATATTTCAGATGAGCATCACAGACACACAAGGGACTGTGTTTGAACTGGGGTTGACAAGTAAACTTTTGGACCACCGGCTCTAGTTTGAACCCACCCCCATGAAAACCCAGTTGGGACCTCACACTACATCAGGGGAGGCAGGGTTACCTATTTGCATGCCCTATCTCTTCCTGACCTCTGACCCCAAATAGTGCAGTTGTAATTTAATCTATACTGGTCATGAAAGCAACAAATGCCTTAGGACAGGCAAAAGCTCTGTGTACTGGGCTCCTGGCCGCAAGGAAAAAAATATTTCAAAATTTATTCTACAGGACAAGCAGTCCAACCCAGTCCATCTGACCTCATTTGCGCGTGTGTAAACTTAAGGAAAAAAAAACAGTCCCCGAGCACTGTCGTCCGTCGTCGCTTACGGCGGGCCAATGTTTGGTTTTTTTTTATATAGATATATGATTTATAATAAGCCCGGCTGGTTATAGGAGAAGACCGTCGTTGTATTGTCTAGAAACTCTATCATTATGTGCTTTCTTTTTTCTAATGATTTTTCCAATCCTAAAACCAAGTTTTAACCAAAAGTGTCAATTTATATGAGAAATTAAACCGTCAGATGTAGACGCCACCCATGTCAGGCAGTTTAGGCATTCTGTACATGATTCGATTATGCATCAAATAAGGGCAAATAATGTAGGGTTCTCCCAATGGCCTCATACATTTTCACGCTCGAACTTTACGTATCACAGTCTCGATTATTTTTTTTTTAACGGACATCATTACTCTTACTCAAGAGACATGTTTTACTATTCGGGTCTTTATTTTGCTGGTCCTTAATGTTCTCTCATTCCTTATTTCAGTTAGCATGAGAGGCATTTGTAACAAACTTCACAAATGTGTATCCACCCATTAGTTGTTTCTTTATCTCATTCACAGCCTTAAATGTTTCTTTACACTTCGACAAATCCTGTTGAAATTCAACTGCGCCAGATTGACCGTTCTTCCGTAGTCTTTTCCCATATCTGGGGGTTGACTTGAACTTCTTCATGCTGAACTTGCAAACTATCCAGAAGTATCCTTCGTCTTCTATGTGGCACATTCTTCAGCTCGCCGTAGTAACGGGTTAGCTCTAAAGCTTGTTAAGAGGTCCTATTATCTAGGTTCCACAATAACATCATCTTTTTCTCTATGGAACATGAAGCCAACATCAAAATTGAAAAAGCAGGATTTACCTTTGGCAATTTGACATGAAGAGTTTGCAACTTACCATCAAAGTAAAACCTCTGGCCTATAAAACATGTGTGCTGAGCACATTATTCTATAGAGATGAAACATGGACATCTCACATGGAGTATCAGGATAAACTGAATACCAGTCATCTGTGATCTCTTGGGAACATACTCACAATCAGATGGTGAACTAAGAAGATCAACCTTCCATCTGTTGAGGGGATGTTGTGAAAATTAATATTTCATTGACATCAACGTAAAATGTCCTAATGCACAATTTACACGAAATGCAAAATTTCGTATTATTTTGTTTAGAATATGAGGCTGGTATTAACGATAGAAATGGAAATTATGGAACATATTCAAATCTAAAGGCCTATAGACGTTTACAAGATAATAGATCTTTTCATCAGAAAGAGATTGTGGATCTCCTCTTTTTTTTTTTTTTTTTTTTTTTTGGTGTTCAAAAATTAANTTTTTTGTAGCTCGTCATCTTTGTAAATTACAACCTTAAACATAAGCAGGGATGATGTAGTACCTAGAACCTGAAATAGCCAAAAGGCGACTTGAGCCCAATTTTTACTACCAGGTTGGATATAGAGGTTTATTTTTATAGGAAGACACATGCTGTCTTTTTAACGGTGCAGCAAATATAGCGACAAACAGACAAATATACATACAGACAGATAGCAGATGCCAACCATTAAAGTACATTGATAGACAATCGGTTGAGTGAGAACACTGACATATAGATAGAAAGATGTATATTATTTTAATAGAAGGACGGGCAAGTGCATGGGAGGTGACAGAAAGAGACACATAGAGAAAGAGGGACATACAGCTTGGCAAAAAAAGGGATAAACAGACAGACAAACATGTTGACAGATAGAGTGTCAGACAGCGACTAGCAAGCAGACAGACAGACAGACAGACAGAGAGACCGGCAGATCGTTAGATAGAAAGACAGACAGACAGGTAGACAAATAGAGGATGAAAACATAAACCGCACACATAAACAAACAAAAACACATATTCAACACACTCTCACACCTGGAGTAACACAAGGCCGTCATCTCATTGTAAGTAAATAATGTTGTAAATATGACAGTGTGTAAGTATAAGTAAATAATAACCTCGTTTTGCCATATGAGACGTCGTCATCGTATACTGATAAAAATAGAAACAAACAAACAAAGAACAAAGAAACAAACCATATAACGTCCGTACTATTTTTCATAATAATGATTATTGTCATTGAGATAAAGATATTTACATTCCTTCGTAGATCTACAGTAGGGCCTCCATAATAAATATGCACTACATGTATGTATATAGAAAACAATTTACTTGTTATTGAAGAACGGAAGCAATACATTTAGTGATACACTCCTGGTTAGTTGGTGCATAAGTTCGTTGCCCAGCCAGAAGTCGATGGTGACGTTGCCAATCCCATTCTTGTAGTCCTCCCAGCCACGGTAGAAATCCACTCGACCAGCTGTCGGTACTGACTCGTGTATGAAACAACTAGCTGAGATTAACGGTGCTGTCGGCTGAATGAGGGAATATGAGGAGATTGGGAGATGCAGGTGGGGCAACCGATCTCATTCAACATAAAGAAATAGCGTGTTGCGCATTATTGGGTATGTATGTATATATATGTATGTATGTATGTAGGTAGGTAGGTAGGTAGGTAGGTAGGTAGGTAGGTAGGTAGGTAGATAGATAGATAGGTAGGTAGGTAGATAGGTAGGTAGGTAGGAAGGCAAATGGGTAGGTTAGTCATTAGACAAACGAATTAGGTTTGCAGGTGAATAGGGGGGTTGGAAATGATTCTTTGTTACTATGGATGGATGGATGGATGGATGGATAGTGATGTATGTATGTATGTATGTATGTATGTATGTATGTATGTATGTATGTATGTATGTATACCGAATCCAGAATAATGAAATGGATTGTTGCTACTCAGCGATTATCACCTCGTTAAAAAGGATCGATTCCACGAAACGGATTACAAGAACATGTTTACTGCCTTAAATCAACAACCACAAATTTCTTGCCGCCAGGCTGTCAGATGTATATCAGTTTCATTGACATCAAGGATGCGTTTGGCAGCATTAACCATACTTTTATGATTAAGTAATTGCAACAGGCAGGATATCCCTAGGCGGTAATCGATCTCACCAAAGACATACATGTATATGATGGGTCTACATTCCGAGAGCAAAGCGTACACATATCTAGGGCATGACATCAACCTCACGAACACCAGCGGACAACAACAAGTAGAGAATATTATTCTGGCTGACTTTCACAAGACAATAGAACAAATAAACTCTTCTGTACCACCTACATCTGCAAAATTATCAGCAGTCAACGTCATGTGTATATCAAAACTAAATTTTTATTTCCCCAACCTGCAATTCACAGAAAAAGATCTAAAGCATATTGAGGAAGATTGTATGGAGCGTGCGGTCATGGATGGGGTTGAAAATCATCTTCAAATCGCTCATTTTTCTTCACTCCCAAAAACGATGGGAGGTCTTGGCATCCTTAATCCTCGCGTTATGTACTATGCTAGCACCTGTCTTTTTACTTGTCATTATTTAACAACGATGACCCCCTAGTTAAGGAAATGGCAAGAAGATCTCTGCAGCTTCATATGACAAAACTAAAGGCGGTCACAATCAACAATGAACAAAACAACTTTGCTAGCCATCGACAGCAGCGGTAACATCATGAAAGGTTCAAAGGTGAACTGGACTAAAGCAGATTGGGTAAATCTGCATGATATGTGCAAGCGTGAAAACATACACCTATTAAAACGCGAAGACGACACATACACCTTAAAGATAGAAGTAGACGAGAACTTGTCGCTCACATTTGACTCTGAGCGTGCCTTCTATTTTGCCTTTAAAACCATCAAGACAAGAATGTTTCGGGACGATCTATCAAGCAAGTCATCACAAGGCAGACTAATCAGAGAAGCTGCCCATGCCGACTACACATCATCATCAGCCATCTTTACCAATCACAAAATCGATGATAAACTAAGATCCTTCGTCTGCCGCGGAAGACTCCAGCTTCTGGAATGCGAGTCCCTTCTGTCACTCTATTACCCGCAGACTTACACCACGAGATGTAAGATATGCAATCACCCAAGTGAGACCGTCTCTCATGTACTCAGTGGCTGTACGAAACAGAAGAACATATACCAGAAGAGACATAACCGCATTGTTGATATTGTCTTTCAAAAGGTGACAGCCAGTAACAAGGAGAAAATTGTGTTAAAAGACATTGTGTTAAAACATAGCCATTTCTTTGAAAACAGTCAGTCACAGACAAACACATTCCAACACGCACACACTAGACCTGACATCGTCATCATTGATTTCGTGCAGAAAGAAGTGAAGATCACTGAAATCTCTGTTCCATTTGATGTCCATATTGATAAATGTTATCAGGAAAAGTTTAACAAGTACTGTATTTTCCCCTTTCACTAGAGATTAATAGTTTAGGATATCACTGTGAAATTATAGTGCTCATTGTGGGCACATTAGGAGTTACTCATAAGATGTTCATCCCTGGATTAATAAAAATGAATATCAGTAAAGCTGAAAGTAAGTTCCTTTCTAGGTTTTGCAGCATTAACATCATTGTAAGATCCCACCAGGTATGGAAGGAGAGATGCAGAAATCATTTTGCAGCATATTGTACTGAAAGTCAAGATTATCCATCTATGAATGTCTACCATCACTACTACTACCATCATCATCCTTTTTATTCATCATCATCATCACTGTCATCACCAGCAGCACCTTTGTACCATCACGTCATGCATTTATACTCTTCATACTTTTCATGCTCTCCAGTCATCCTGCCCATCATTTACACCAGGTAGATGTAATCTATTCATATTGCTTCTGTACATCCTGTGAAGTAATCAAATGGAAATAAAGAATTTTGGTATGGATGGATGGATGGATGGATGGATGGATGGATGGATGGATGGATGGATGGATGGATGAGGGTTACCACAAATTATATCAAATGAAAAGTTTGGTATCATTCTACTCTGAATATGAGATTTGTTCTGATGATAGAACTGGAGTTCATGGCGCTGCTCAAAACCTTAAGGTCGATTTCATTTGCAGGATAGTAGATCACTTCATGACGAAAGGATTAAATAAGATACCTTTTTTTTCTCTGAACCTCGTTATCTTTGTAGATTACAACCTTAAACATGGACAGGGACGATATGGTACCAAGAAACAAAATAGGCAAATGTCGACCTCAGCCCATTTTGATTACCAGGCTGGACGTAGAGAAAAGCATTTTGCTCATCTTCTATGCAGGGGATATAAATAGTGTAAAACAAAAATGGAATATTGTGTTTTTTGTGATGCCAATAACAGCGAACTACATGTACTTTAAGGTATGTCTGGTAAGTGTCGTGTGTTTATGTTTACTTTTATTTGATCTAATATCCTTCCTAATTTTTGTTATTAGTATGTGGATAGTGCAGGCTTCTCAGTGAAATGTTGTTTAGGAATTTTTGGAGTAGCATCGCACTAGGGAACGGAAGAAGGACGTAGTAGGCAATATGAAGTACAAAACAGATAGTTTCAAAGATGGCGATGTCCTTTGAGTTTTGGGCGTGGTAATCTTTAATGCTACCGATTCATTGAAGTATTAAGAATATGAAGTGAAGAGAGCCAGCTTATTTTATTTGCATCACTAAGAACTACACCTTTTTTGGTTTGCATGGGATTGGGATCGCTGACCGGAATATTCAGGTTTGTAACACCTATTAGAAGGGCAAATCACTCATAGTGTACAACCCTATTAATCCGTTAATATATAAAATCCCCCTTTTTGGGGGCCCTGCCAGACAGTGTTAGGCGTAGAAATATGTAAAATAACCTGTGATCTAAGTAAAGCATCCAATTTCAAAGTTTCAGGTACAATTTGAGCCTTCTAGATAAAAAAATAAAATGTGTAGGCCTATGTATTCGCACGCGGTCTAAACCAGCCAAATGAAAAATTCGGGACCAAATCAGAATTTGAGATGATCTATTTCGAAAGACATCTGTGAAAAAATTTGGGCGTTGACCCCCCTTTTTCTTCCAATTAAAAGATCGGGCAAAAGAAGTACTTTAACCTCCATGAAAGAAATTTCCCCAAATCACAGTGGTATATGCAGAATAACACAAAGTGTTAATAGGGCCAAAAAAAACAAAAAAAACAATAGGTGTCAAAGGCCTTCAGGAACAAAGGGAAGTCACCCCGCCAGGTTTGCACTTCCTTCGTTACCGTCTCTCTACATTTAGCATTTCTTTATATTTACACTACAAGTAACTGATTTTCCACAATATGTATAATAACATTATTCTTATCTCATCTTATCTTTCAAGGAAATGGCGTGTGGCCATTACAGAACACATTTTGTGACAACTCACTCACTGAAAACATCTTGGATACTCAACTTTGGAATTTATAATACGTTAGAAAAATATGGATACCTGATATATCCTTTCATCTTGATCACAATGCGCTCATACCATATACCTCGTGGAAAAAGAAAAACAGATTTACGTAATGTGAACGTTTATTAACATGAACAATTTAAATAATATAAAGCAGCTCAAATCTGGTACACATTAACAGATGCTAATACTGCAAAATTTTAAACTCTAAAAGCTATGTTTATGCCACTGCTGAAAACTTAAGGTCACACACATGTCTAGAAATACAGTTGTGCCTTGTGCGTGTCTGGCCACTGGCTTGTCATTTCTTAAAATATTGGCAATATCAATGAAATTACAAAAAAATATAGAACGCATGTATCTGATATTTAATGAGGGGGGTTGTACAGATATAGAAATATCCAAACAAATATCCATACAGACAGATTATAGCATGAACCAAACAGAAAAGTACACAGGTAGACAATTAACTGGACGGGAGACAGATAGATAGAAAGATGTATATATAGATGTATATATATA
>JAWQUT010000638.1:146624-179564 GCA_033807755.1 Ellobium chinense
CCACCCCTTCCCCAAAATCATCAGTTGGGTGAGCCTAAGACGTAGGGAATACGCAGAGGGAATGATACTTTCGGAACATGCATGCACATCCAATAATTTAGAACTTAACGTCATACCTAGCGAAAAATTTAACAAGTGAGAACTTGCGCATTAACGATGGGATCTTTTACCATGGTAAGAAGTACATTTACCCTGCATGTTGAACGCCAGCCACTATAGGGTGCATTCAGCACCGATGCACCAATATAATTCTCACGTCGGAAAGAGATTCCATCATTAATGCGCACGTTCTAAATGTATTATTATTTGTGCTTGGCCTACTGTGAAGGTCTCAATATTTTTTTTTTCGGGGGGAGGGGGAGGGGGGTGGATGGAGGGAGCGGATCATTGTACATGAATAATGTATACGAGTACTGTTCTATGTTTATCTGCACTGTGAATAAGCTATATAACATTGTATAGCACTGTAAAACAGATTTCTCCACTGGGTAAATAAAAGTTTTATTTCCCTGTTTCTATGTGGAGAAGATGAGGCACATATTTTTCAGATTGCCAGGAGCGAAGAGAGACAAAGAGAGAGAAATTGCGGGAAGGTGGGCCGAGGGAGGTGGCGTCGCCCCTTCTTTCGTCACTGTTTCCTTCGCTCCTTCTGTTCCAATAGTTAAGGACAACCAACGAAAATATTTTTGTGTGATATAACTATACTGCCTGTGGGTTATTATTTATTTTCAATTTATTTATTCGAACTCAGGTTACATGGTAACACATGGGTAGTCAATCAACTGGTGCTATCGCAAATGACAATTGTCCTAGAAGTCAAACATTGATAATACATAGCAAATACAAAGATAAAACATCACAACTGCATATAACTGCTGTCTTCCTTCCCCGCCTTTTTTCTAAAATATGTCTCAGAAGTGTGATCTCCTAATGCGTATCCACGTCGTAGACCGCAAATTCTGGGCCCATTCCTAAACGGATCATAATTCCGAGATAACCAGAACGAGCATCTCCTAAATCCACTCATGTACCGTCTGACTTGAAAAACGCTTCTTTAATGTACTCAAGGGCCTTCAGACAATGCACCTAATAGTGTACGTGGAATGTAGATGCATTGTTCTTCCTCACCCTCTTCACCACCCCCCCCCCCCCCNCCCCCCCCCCAACCCCCAAAGCCATACACTTGCACTCACACATACTTACACACCCCATCTCAGCAGATCAACTCGGTGCACTCTGTAAATAACTTTGTTTCATCGCTCCAAAACGGTACGGCGTGAACGGTGAACATTGCAGTAGTGTGAACTCGAGGCTGTTCTTCTCCATGTAATCCCTCCCACTTACGCTAGCCCCGCCCCCTTCGTCTCTGGCGCACGCCGTGTGAGTAGCAGTATGCAACGAGCAGAATTTCTCTATGACATTCCTAAGGATTGGCAGGTGCGGAGGGGGGTTCTGGAACATAACATCTTCGACGTCTGCCTCGGGAAGGGTGGAAACCCAGAAAGAATCGAGGGCTGGTGTCAGCCAATCGGCTTGGTGAAGCTTACCCTCGCCTGGCTGTCTGAGACTCGCAGTTCCAGAGGTGTCGGCGCGCCAGACATGGTGCCAAAAACGTTGGGAGGCGGGCCAGCCCCCCCATCATCAGCCCCTCATTTGTCAACTTCACCGCCTCTTTATCACGCCAATTGGCTGCAAACAGAGCTCAGTGCAGTTGGAGTGTGAGGAAAATCTAACGCGCTTGAAGACGGGCCGGAGAGCCGAAATCCGCTCGGGGAGTTAAAAGGAGTCGAGAGACAACCCCCTTACAAAAAGACCAAAAAAAAAATAAAAAAGTAACCACCAAAAAAAAAATCCACGTAATTGTGAGGAGAGATGCGAAGGTGACGAAGTTTTATATGTATCACTAGAAAAAGAGTGTGGAACAGTGAAAGGTTGCGGTGAGGACAAGTGAGGACCTTAGCGTCGAGGGCTAGACGAAGCCGAAGGAAGAGGGGAAAACCTCCAAAACCGTTATCAAGCCAACGATTGATGAGCAGGCTGAGAACGGGCCCAAGCTGATCCATGACGACAGAGTAGCGGCTGAATTTTCATGGACGTTTTTAATCCGCTGTCGCCTCGCGCCAAGGATTTCAGCATCGCTTCTCTCATGTCGGGCCCAGTGGCCTTAGACTCCATGTTAGTCAACGGCACCACCGCCAGCAACAACAGCAGCATTAGCAGCAGTAGTGGCAATTCTGGTGTAGGCGTCGTCGGCGGTGGTCTCACAGCTGGCATTGGTGGTGCAGGAGGAGGAGGTGGTGTTAGTAATAGTAGCAGTGGTGCCGGGTTAGGAGGTACTGTCATCAGCCATTGTGGTGCGCCTGGAGTTCCTGCCCAAAGGTCCACGGATTGCGTTTTTGACTGGACACAAGTACCACCGTACAGCACGGCTATCAATTCCATGGAAGGTAAGGCCGACAACTCTGTAAAGACGCCAGGCGCGAACGGAAATAAACTTACACTAGATTATAAACCGATTCTCTATAAAGTTTATCAGTTACATGTACTATCACAGTTTTTATGCCATTGAGTACAATTTCTCTATCCAGCTCATTTTACCAGGTTGACTTAAGCAAAGTCACTGTGCTGGCTGCTCTCGGACTAAGAGTTGCAAAGTTCTATTGACCAATTTCATCCCCCCCCAAAAAAATAATAAAATTCGGTATTATGACTATATTGTGAAGGCAGGTAGAAATTTTGTAAAGAAGGTATTCTAGTGAAATAAAAATTCTGCAAGGTGCCTTCGCTTCTAAGTAATAATTAAGCTTCAAATGTCCGTGCTCAAAATCACAATTACTCTCTAAATAAGGTTTTAACTAGACAGAATTCTGCAGTTCTTATAATGTACGCTGTCACAGAATTCCAAAACTAAACCAGACCTAAGCACTGCATAAAGTACCAAATTTGTTGACAGTGTGGTTTTATTTGATGGGTAAACACTGTGTGACTTTAAGACTTAATTTTGGGAAAGAGATGGTTTAATTTTCTAAATTTAGGATAATCAAAAGGACTGAAACTCAACACAAAAAAACAAAAAATTCCATAATTTGAAACTCTGTTTTCATTCAAGAAAAAACATTGCACGAGAGACTGGATGTTCCTTTGCAATATTCCATGCAATTATCAAGCAGATAGGTTGGCAAGTTGGCAAAGATTATTCAGTTAATTCATCCTATGTGCTTCTGCTTCCGTTAATTGAAACAGGGTACTGCTCTTAGCAACATCGTGTATTACTGATCTATCCTCTCTTCACTTCTTTGCTTATCATTTTCTCTCTTTTTTTGTTCAATTCTTTTGTTTTATCATTTTCTCTCTCTTTTCTTGTTCAGTTTTTTTTTGTGTTTTATCATTTTTATCTTCTCTCCGCTAGTTCAGTTCTTTTGGTTCATAGTTTGCTGCTGTTGATTTTTTTTTTCGCCACTCCCCTAGATCAGTCCTTTTAGTTTATTGTTTCTCCTCTGTTCTAGTTCAGTTTTTTTTTTCCTATTCTAATTCACTTGTTTTGGTTTATCATTTTTTTCTTCCTCTCCTCTGATTCACTTTTTTGGATTTATATTTTGTTTTTCTCCTATCTTCTACTTCAGTTTTTTGGGGTTATCATTTTTTTTCCTGTCTTCTAATTTAGTTGTTCTGGTTTATCATATTTTTTCTTCCTCTCTTGTAGTTCACTTCTTTTAATTTATCTTTGTTGTCTTCTCTTCTATTTCAGTTGTTTGGCTTATCGTTGTTTTTTTTCTTCTTTTCTATTCTAGTTTAGTAACTCTGGTCATTCATTTCTGTTCTCCTCTCCTCTAATTGAGTTCTTTTGATTTTGTTTTGTTTCTCCTGTCTTCTAATTCATTTGTTTTGGTTAGTTGTTTTTTCTCTTCCTTGCTTCTGGTGTAGTTCTGTTAGATTATCATGTTCTCTCTGCTCTTCAATTCAAAAATATTCATTTCCGTTTACCTTCATCCCTCCTTCTTCGCCTCTCTTTATCAATCAAAACCTTTGACTCTCATATCTCCCGTCTCCTCCTTCTTATTCAGTCCTCCTTATCCTTTATCTCGTCTCTCCTCCTCATATCTCATCGTTTCATTTTTCTTCGTTTCTCTCTTTTCCGGTTAACCTTTTCATTTAGTTCAATTCTTTTGGTTAATCATCTTCTCTCCGCTCATCTATGTCACTCATCATCGTTACCGTAATTCCTCTTTCTCCCCACTTTTTATTCGTCAAACTTCTGTCTGTTTATTCTTCCATCTCCGTGTCGCCGATGTCGTTTGTATAGTCTTTGGTATCCTACAAACTGGTGGCCTATTCAGATACCGACTAGCGCTACCACTAAGATATCCTCGAGTAGAACAGTCCCCGGTGGGGTAATAGAGCAGTCCCAGTGCAGTGGCGTATCTACGAAAGTAGCGCCAGCGACTATGACAGCCACCGAAATTACACCCGTCCAAATAATTATCTGACACTGACATTCGTATTTTTTATATAACTTTACTATAATATCAACCTAAGAAATGCAGGCTAAGCTCTTTTTTTTTTAAGTCAACAATTTATGACGCTACCTAAAAAGTACAAATTGTGCACAACAAAACCCGAAATTTCAACACGGGTGAATGGTCTTACTGCCGATTGTTACAGACTAAGCAGCAGTACCGTTAGCTTTGTGGTCATGTCGTTCCTATCACTGTATTTTTTTACTTGATAATCTTATAAGTGTGGTGTAACGATCTGGCCACTTTAATGTTGATAACCTATGACAGTCAGAGGCAGAAAATACATGTGGAGAAAATCATCTTTTATATTCGAGAATGGCTTGTATTATATATTAATAAAAACTCACAATGACGTCCCTCTTCAACAAGAGACGTCCAAGGCATGTATTTTAAATGCCATAAACTAGATACGCTACTGACAGCCCATGCTCTCCCTTCTCCTATTTGCTTACCTCTCCCCTCTTTTCTCCTTCTAACTTTTCGTCTTTGCATGTTTCCTCATCTTTTTTCATATCTACCCAAATCGATTTACTTATTTTAATCATTTCTCTCTGTATCCTATCCTCTGCATTTTTCTTCTCCTCTCACTTCAACTTTTTCTCTCAACTTCTCTTTTAGCTCTCTCCACTCTACACCGTTCCTTAATCCTCTCCTATTCCGATCTGAAGCAGCCTACCATCGTATAGTTCAGTTCGGAAGTTTATTTTAAAAGACGGTTTATCCAATTATTTTGATCTGTAAATTCGGTTTTTAAGAAAGAACAAAACGAAACTCCAGGCCTACAACCCTTCGATCTATGTATTGACTAATTTTCATGCCAGCAGGGCACGTCATTAGCTGGTGCTCGGAAAAATGGTCAGCCCGAATATAGTCTTTTTATTATTATTATTATTATTATTATTATTATTATTATTATTATTATTATTATTATTATACTTTATTTATTTTATCTCAGAAAGTACTTACCCGGAAAAAAAAAGTCAATTCCGACTGAATTAATGTCACTTGGAAACGATCAGCTAGTAGTAGGCTAGAATAGGTGGTCTTAAGAAATGATATCACGGAGAATGCATCTGAGGTCTGTGATTGTCGAATATAAAAGATGATTTTCTCCACATGTATTTTCTGCCTCTGACTGTCATAGGTTATCAACATTAAAGTGGCCAGATCGTTACACCACACTTATAAAAGTATCAAGTAAAAAAAATACAGTGATAGGAACGACATGACCACACAGCTCACGGTACTACTGCTTAGTCTCTGACAACCGGCAGTAAGACTCTTCACCAGTATTGAAATTTCGGGCTTTGTTGCGCACAGTTTGTACTTTTTAGGTAGCGTCTATGCACACCTGTGATATCGGAGGGTCTGGTTATGATGTCATGAAATTTGATGTTCAGTGATGAAAAGCACAGGCTGATTTTTTTTTTTGTCCATGGTGCCTTGGTCTGAAAACTGAACAGTCATGCACATGAACAATGCATACAAATAGTAGATTGCCGTATAACTTGATACTCAGTGTAATTACTTCTCTAAAATTATAAAGTTTAACTTTTTCCTGTTGACTTTTTTTATCAAGGACGGAAAGGTAACAGGCTTTCTCCGGTTGACTTTTTTATCGGCCTTCACGAGGCATACAAGGACAAACACAACAAATGGCACAAGTAGCTCCGAAAAAGCCCATCTCTTAAAGTCGTCCGGGTTGACTATAACGTGGAATTCCATATAAAAGAAGTTTAACAAGTTTAACTTTAACAATTTTAATAAGTTTATTTAACTGAAATCCAGACCACAATTATGGTACGTAGGCGAACAAGAGAGTATATAACATACATTGGCAACGGGACAGCAGCAGGACACAGATAATAATAAAGATCTAGACTATGTACAAGGTCACATTATAACAACTAGAAAATGAACGTAGTTTACACAATGTTATCCTCATTCGCAATTATTCCCTTACTTCGCACATCATTAAGGAACACATCATTCGGACCGGTTTACTGCATGTTAGGAATTCGTGAGCAGCGTTTTTTTTTAATGGCATGAAGAAACGGAATTCTTTGTATCGTTGTTAAGTGCTTCCAATTTTGGATTCGCACATGATTTAGGAAAGACCTGCTGTTATCAGCAACGGTCTCAAATTCTGAACAAGGTAATGCCAAAATTTCCCGTTAAGCTCATTTGTGGAATATATATATACAACTTCATGCGCTAACACTGATGATGTGTCTGCACTGCATAGGTTACAAACTGTACGTATAGCTATCGCCGAAAATTACAGTTTTCTTAACATAAGTCTTGTTTCCTACTTTTATCTAACTTTATTAATTGCATTTTTTTGTCATCGAATCACAGAATCTTATACGTAGGACAAACCATTTGCAAACCTTTAACGACGGAGGAAGAAAAAATAGAGTAGGAAGGGGGGTAGGGTGGAGAGTTTGGAGGAAAGCGTGTTGAATTGTGCTTTAATTTTAATGCAGCTTACGGTATGAGATCAATGGTAGTGGACATCCGTTGCCTCCTAAAAATTCAAGATATTTACGATATTGTATAACTTTTAACTGACCCGTACTGTAATAACAAGGGTTTTTTGTTTGTTCGTTTGTTTTGTTTTCTAAAATATATTTATAGGTTTCTCAGATGGATTTTCACACGTTGACACCCGTCAACCCACAAATGAGATGTGCATGTTAAATGTCACTTACTATTCGTTTTCATGTCTCTAGATTTCGCGATTATGTTGTTTTCCGGCATGGGAGGAAAAAGAGATGTACGAACAAAGGGGCGTACTAATAACTATTGCAAGAAGAGTTGAAAAATTATTGTTAGGGCGTTCGGTGGTTCTGATTACGGTATATCCAACAAAAGATTATTATTATAGTTGTCGGTAGTACATACTTGATAAGATATATCTGTAGGAAATACCACGCAGCCATCTGCAAGCGTGAAGCCTATAGGTAAACACAGTAGTGAAACAATAATATGATGTTTTGAAATTTCAGTCAATTTTGAAATTATATTATTCATTTCTGAGGAAAAATTATGTTATTACCGTATGATATGATACATAACAGAGCTCTCTCTCTCTCTCTCTCTCTCTCTCTCTCTCTCTCTCTCTCTCTCTCTCNTCTATCTATCTATCTATCTATCTATCTATCTATCTATCTATCTATCTATCTATGCATACTAGACAAGATCTCTAATCTCAGCTACATTACAACAGCAAAACGGCTGATAATTAAAGCCTAAAACTAATATTAAAGGTTAACACCGTAAGTACTGAATGTAAGCATGTGGGCTGTTTGTTTACCTGTTTATTTTAAAGTTTTCTCTGTTTCTTTGCCTTTATTTGTTCCTTTGTTTAAAAAGTTGAAAATTAATTGATACTGATGATAGCTGCCCTTCATTTTTCCGGGAAACAAAAAAGGTCCTCATCCCGTGAATTACCTGAAAAATCAGGAGTAATTTTTTTTTTAATTAGTTCATATCTTATTGATATGACCATTAATTACTACCATTCTGACATTCTGGTTTCTCTGGCATTAGAGAGGTAAATGTTTTCACCATGGTACATGTATGGTTAAACTGTCGCACTGAACCTACTGCGCATGAATACATAGTTTTTGTTGATCTTCACCTTTTTTCCACAATAATTATGCTATCTTCCGGAAAGAGCAGTCGCTGAAGATAAATTAATTTTATTAGCCTCTCTAATGTGCATGTATCTTCGTATATTCCTGTTTTATCGTATGTAGTTAGTGGTTTCATAGATGAAAAATTACCGCGATGTGACTAGCGAGCAGCAATGTGAAAAACTAGAACTACCCAACGTAGGTCCCTCTATCCGGGGACCGGAAGAAGATCAGATGTTACTCCACATTCTAAACTTTTTAATTAACCCTTTTGTTCCGTCATGTTTTTTTCAAGTTATATCAGACTAATGAGCCCATGTGTATGATAACTTGGGGTGATATAAGTTACCATACACATGGGCTCATTAGTCTGTACAAAAGATTACCTTGTTATATAGGAAATATGACTTATAGAGTACGTCTGATTCGACATAAGAATGCTACTATTCGGACGTCCCGATAGTGTAAGTGACGTACACAATTATTGTGTGGGCGCAAGGGAAAATCCGTCGGATCTTTCACAGGGTAATTTTGAGCCAGATTCTTGAAAAGTCGGATTCCGACTTAGTGGGCCAGAATGAGATTTCTGCAGAATCAGGTACGTCATTCATGTATCTTTCATTTTGAGTAAATTTTATCAATGAAAATAAGGTTATTTAATGTTGTGTGTTAGTGTTTTAATGAAGCACCCTTCGCTCAAAGGCATGGTTAAAAAGACTTTAATCTCTATTTTCTCAAAATCTACACTGGCAACGGTTAGTTACAAATTTGTCCATAACTTTGAAACTAATGAAGATATTGACCCCAAATAAAGTGCAAAATGTTCAGAAATGAATGGAGATTAATGCTATATCAATAACTGATATCGATACTACTTATTTGTTTTCTGTGTATCTATAAAGTAGTCGGGACCACACTTTCACACAAGTGCCAAATCAGAAAGCCCTACTGCACAGTCTGTTCATAGAAAATATTTCTGTTGTTATACTCATGATTCTAAAAGAGCCCTGATATAGCTAAGAAAAGAGGCACAGAAAAAGAGAACTGAGACATCCCTTAATTATGTACGATTTAGGAATTATCTCCTTCTCAAAACTGCCGTGTCCAAGGATTTATGGAATCATGTACTATTTTCAGTGTCTTAAAATCATGCTTACCATGGGCCGAAAAATGGCTTCTGCGAATCAATATAATTATGAAATGTAGCCGAAATTTTCTGTTAATTTCATGAGCATGTTGAGATCGTTTAGGTCAGGCACATTTGTTTTTTTTAATCCATATTTTGGAACTCAACAGCTATAATTTCTTCCGATGCGATCCTTTTTGCCCTGTTTTCCTTGCAATTTTCGTTTACTGTTTGAAGACCTACATACACAAGTCTTTTCACTTCTGATTTCTCTTGTATTTCTCTTATTACTGGTTAAAACTTTCAACGTGATATTATCAATGCACATCTAAATCTAGTTTTTTTAAAAATCATTTTAATGCAGGTCATGGTTTAAACAAAAAGTACACAGCGTTTGCAGAGTAGTTATCGAAACTCTCTTTAGTTGCGTGCTTCATAACCAGTTATCGATAACTTTGTTATCCACTGGAAATTATTATGAAACTGATTATGTCTACTTTATTATGAACAATTACAGTCAAATTACATTTACAGAAGCTGTAGTACTGATTAGAAAAACAAGTATATCTTGTCTGAACTTCTTGAGCCATAAGATACCAGTAGTGTGTGGTTGTAAGGTACAACAATCAGTGGCAGATCCTGCATAATTTGGTACGGGTACGCATTAAGGTAATCTTTCTATCGCTTTACAGCTAAAGTTTTTCCTGCTGACTGTTGTATCTTAGAAAGAAAAGGTATTGACTTTTTTGTAACAATTAAGGTGTTGTTTTTTTCTTTAACTTTTTTAGAATCCGTTAAATTCATAAACTCAGCTTTTTTTCTTACATCATGTTTTCAATAACTTCCATCGACACCGCTGGTTCTCCAGTCTCTGAGTGAAGAGTTCAGGTGCAAAAGGGAGATTTCTGATACGGCATTCCTCACAATATCATATTAATCTGTATCAGTGATAACATACAGGCGTTGTGTTCGTTACTGTGAAGGCACAGTCGACATCGCTATGTAACAATTCGCAAAAGCGCAATGTCTGGTTTAATCAGAGCACTTTTTAGATAGGTGAATGTTGTACTTACCATAGAAACTGTACAAGTCACTGGATAATTGCAATTCCTCTTTATCACAATCAACTTTATCCATGCTCCAAAAACAACAGCAATAACAACAAAATCATTGGTGTTTTTCATCTAAGGAAAAAATATAGCTTGAGACTCACTGAAAATCCACGCGTAAGGCAGCATATTCTCAAACAAACAAACAAACAAACAAACAAACAAACAAACAAACAAACAAACAAACAAACCAAACCAAACCAAATAGCAAACAAGCAACTAGCAAACAAGCAACAAGTCAACCAACTCACCAGTCCACTTATTAAAAACAAATACTGTCTAGCTTATAAGTTTACTTTCGATTTTGAACCGCAGCATTGCTTGACTAAACTAATGATTTTCAAGCCATCAGTACTTTGGACTATAAATCCTGCAAAACTGGTTGGAAATTGCGAAAGTCGGATAACAAAATGACGCCCTGCAACACCGAAGGGTAGTTTTTTTTTTTCCAAATAGTTCTTTGTTATGGAGTAAATATGTGGACAACTGCATGACGCTCTTAATATAAAGGCAAGAAATAGGGGTGATATCTCATCTGAGAATTTATTATTTGTGAAATATAAAATATTAATTTTATCATTAGAAAAATCCCTAACAGGGAATAGCACAATAGGAAACCAAACTTTCAAGCAACGGATCTTCCTCGGAGGAAAAGGAAAACTCTAAATCCGCCGAAAAAGGAAAATTTGCAACTACGATCATGGAATTAATAGCTTCAGTGGCTGTGGGGAAGGAAAGTGTTCCGAAAATGAATACATTATGATCAGTGTTGTTGTTGGTGGTGGTGGTGATTTGTTGTTGTTGTTGTTGTTGTTGTTGTTGTTGTTGTTGTTGTTGTTGTTGTTGTTCTTGTTCTTGTTCTTGTTCTTATTGTCAGTGTTGTTGTTGTTGTTGTTGTTGTGTTGAAATGCTGCTCTTATGTTTTTGTTAAATTTTGAGCCTTTCTTTTATCGTAACTAATTGTTTCTTATTGTGCCATTCCCTTAAAGATTCTTTCTAAAAGTACTACTACTTGCATAGTTTACAAACATTCTAAAACGGGGTCTCATCTCTTCTATATTTCCTCAGTTCTTTGTTAAGCAATAAGATGCGCACCACATGAAGTCAAGGAACGTGACAAAAAATGGCACCATCTGAATTACGTGTATTCTTAGCACGTCACTGTTGTGTTGCCAACATCTTTTAATATTTTTTTTCTTTTTGTTTTTTGTAGGACACTAAGGGAATTACCCCCTCCCCCTCCCCCCACTTCTCTTTTTTCATGTTATTTCATGTAGATAAGAGAAGATTCAGAGTATAAATCACACTCCATCTGACGTCTGCCTTTGTTCTCCGTACGTAAAAATTTAAATGTCTGACATGTCTGCGTATACAGTTTCATAATATTACACATAACTCAATAATAATACCGTGCTAAAAAACAGCTTCTCCGGTTAAAGAAAAAAAAAGATGCATGTAACGATTCGCTGTTTATTTATGACATGATTCATCAAATCGAAAAATGTTGTGAACGCCTTTTCACTTTCATCCGTGAATTTTGGTGATGCACTCGTACCGATGGAGCTCTTTAAGTGTGTTATATTAATTGCTCAAGCATTACAAAATGTAAATACTTATGAGAAGATATAGGTAAGGTACAAGGCACTCTGGGTACTACATATTATTATTATATCTTTGTGCAGCAATGCTTGCTCTGAATTAAAGATATGCAGAGGTTAAATCTTATTGTAGCAATATCTTATTGTCGATCTCAACATTTTAGAAACATCGACTATACTTTTGTTAATAAATTTATTATATAGGGGAGGGAGGGGCGCGTTGGTGCACTTTGTGTTAAACAAGCAGAGCTATATTTAATTTCAATAGCATACAGTTCTATATAATGGAGTGTGATGTAAAGTGTTGAAATGCCATTGCTTAATCTATGAATAGGCTTTAAATAATTGTTTTATTATTTTTTATTCTGAACGAGTGAAACTCCTTTCAAAATTAAAAAAAAAAAAAACTTGCAGCAAAATTTGGCATAAAAGAATTTATGGCTTGCAGTCGCTTAGTGATAGTGTAGATTGATTTTGTGCGTGTGCGTGTGTGAGCTAAGTTTCTGGTTGTTGTTTTTTTTCAAGGCATTCCAAAATGGAGTCCTTTTTCGTACTATGCCATAACTGTTGTCAGAATAAACTAAGAAAATTAAGATTGGTGGATGGACAAGTAATATTGATGACTGAATAGAGCGACAGAGTGAGCAAAAGATCAACTGAATAAATGTATTTGAGTGTTACTTTACTGTAAGCATTGAGCTATACCAAGACTTCAGGAGACTCCCCAAACTTTCTCCCAACCCAGGGGGAACAACCCGATCAGCGATGACCCGGTTGTACGTTACAGATCTCATCAGTTAGTCCGAGTTATCTACCGCTGGACAGGTCCCAGTACCCCGAGCACCTGTTTTCGATAGTCCGGCCCGTGCAGAGCGCGAGAGTGCGCGAGGGCGGCTCAGCACGTGCACATTCTGTTATGATATGATAAGACCCCCAGAGAGCCTTTCTCTGAGCTGTCTTGAAGAAGCTGTATGCCTAAATTACCGTTCAGGCTCACAGCTTTTCCCTAAACTGTCTTGAAGTGGTTGTATGGATGTATGCCTACAGTACCGTTAGAACCCAGAGCCTTTCTCAAGACTATCTTGAAGAAGTTGTACGTTTATATTACCGTTAGGACCTGGGACTTTCCCTAAGTAATCTTGCAGTACCTGCATGTCTACACTGCTGTTAGGGCCCAGGCTATTCTCTAAGGCGTTTTGAAATAATTGATTATCTAAATTACCGTTAAGGCCAGAGTCTTTCTCTAAAGTATCTGGAAGTAGCTGTATGCTTAAATTACCGCTAGGACTCTGGGCCTTTCCCAAAATTGTCTTGAAGTAGTTGTATGTCAGCATTACTGTTAGTATGCAAGCCTTTGTCCTAAGATGTCTTGAGATAGCCGTATGTCTACATTGCCATGAAGACTACAACATTTCTCTAAACTCTCTTGAAGTAGCTATGCGTCTATACCGTTAGGACCCTGGATCTTTTCCACAAGCTGTCTTGAAATAGCTGTGTGCTTACATTACCTTTAAGAGCAGAATATCTCTCTCTCTCTCTCTCTCTCTCTCTCTCTCTCTCTCTCTCTCTCTCTCTCTCTCTCTAACGCTCTCTCGCGCACTCGCTCTCACTATCTCTTACAGATACATATGNTCTCTCTCTCTCTCTCTCTCTTTGAGCAGTCTTAAGGTAACTGTATATTTACATAACATTATGACAGTCTTGAAAATAGCTATATATACCCTCATTTCTGTTAAGACTCGGACCTTTCTTTAATATGTCGTGAAGTGGTAGCTGTATTTCTGCATTACCTTTAGGACCCAGGATCTTTTCTTCAGCTGTCATGGGGTAGCATTAACGTCTTCCAACAATAAAGCGTATCTATGCTGTGAAAACTGACGGTTTTGTTTGAATATAACTCTTCAACAAAAATCATGTCATAATATCTATGAATGTATCAAAGACAATCGCAGTTTCGCAAGAAATATTTTGTTGGGTGATGGGTGTTAACATGTGGACCATGAATATTCACTAAAAAAAAATGGAGGGGGAACCAACATGAACCTTATGGTNAACTATTTAAAATTGCATATTTTTATGCCAGGTGCTATTGGCATCTTCATACCTTAAGGTAACTGTACATTTAAATTACATTATGATAGTCTTGAAATAGCTATATATACCCTCATTTCTGTTAAGACTCGGACCTTTCTTTAATATGTCTTGAAGTGGTAGTTGTATTTCTGCATTACCTTTAGGACCCAGGATCTTTTCTTCAGCTGTCATGGGGTAGCATTAACGTCTTCCAACAATAAAGCGTATATATCTATGCTGTGAAAACTGACGGTTTTGTTTGAATATAACTCTTCAACAAAAATCATGTCATAATATCTATGAATGTATCAAAGACAATCGCAGTTTCGCAAGAAATATTTTGTTGGGTGATGGGTGTTAACATGTGGACCATGAATATTCACTAAAAAAAAATGGAGGGGGAACCAACATGAACCTTATGGTCAGAAAAGTTTAGAGCTTTATGCCTATATTACCGTTGGGGCCAAGAGCTTTTTTCTAAACTGCCTTAAAGTATTTGTAATTATGGTCATCACCAACAACAGGGGGAAAAAAAAAGCATATGAAATACTTTTGTGCACACTTGTCATCCAAAATGTACTGAATCAGAAAAGGGCATTGCGGAATGGGACCACAGCAATACACTAAAATATGGGATCCCCTTAAAGTATTTAAAAGACCTTGTAGCATATTTGACTTTTCTTCAAGAAACAGATTGGAGAAGGCACAAGAAAGAAAAAAAAATGCGCAAAATATTATTTAAAAAATGAATAGAGGTTCGGGCCGATCGTGAACCCACACATTTTCACAAGATGCATGGCTAACACTGAAATTCGGATCAAAAGGTTTTGGGTTTCATTCCTGCCATAGTAACATGAAATCTTTGGGAGAGCATTAATTTTCATCTGCTTTTTTCTTCTTAGTCCACATTTCTTTAAACCAGGTAGCTGCATATTAATGACGAAAGTTAGTGTGGAAAGTTACCTACCAGAGTCTGTGAAATGGTAGCGGTAATGTATCTTCTGCATCGGGCTGAGAAAGTTATAGAGTGATCTAGCCTGCTGGAATGAAGCTGCGAAAATAGGTATTGCCTTGGATTATTACTAGTTTTGTATCGATATTGGTAATAATGTTTATTGTGATATTTATTATCTGAGACGAAAAGAAAGAAAGTGTTGGTTACCTATCATTCTTCTATGTGTAGTTTATTTAAGGAACATTGATGCTTTTCATTTTTGCGCTTTTCTCTTTTTGTTGTCAATAACTTTTTAAAAAAACTGTATTCTTCAAGTACAAATTATTGCTCTAAAATTATACTTATTTTCCCCCTGTCATGTCAACTAACTTTCGAGAATGGGTCTGGCTTCTCTATGTGCAATGAGAGAATTTCATTTTCATATTATTAGTTGTATCATTAAACCCTTACTTTCTGTCACCCTATAATACAATTACAAACTTAAATGTATCGCTCTGTGCCCCTTATCTAGAACTTCGCAGACAGTTTCGTATGACCATCGTACCAATTGAAATACCTAACCTTTCTCTATCATACACTCAGATACTATCTCATTGCTTAAATTACAACTCATTACCTTCCAGGAAGGCAAAAAAAGGTGAATTTCTTTTTTATAAAAGAGGGTAGAAAAACAATGATACCAACAGCATATCTCTTCCTAAAAATCATTGCAGATATGGGCATCATTTTCCGCCTTCCCAGAAATATAGAGAGAGGGTGAAAAATGAACTTTTACAAAAATTAAGTCAAGTAATAACTTTTTATAACTGTAATTAATTAAAAGACATCTCACTAAATTAAGCCTGACGTCTTCCCAAAACGGTTACAAAATAAATCAGCCGACTAATACTACTGTTTGAAAGCTTAAATCAATTAACCCCTCACTAAAAACATTACAAAACTAGCCAGTCGACCTGCATAATTATAAAATCTTCTGTTCTGACAAAAGGGCGTATGTTGATTTTCCTGTCAAAAATTACTCTTCCTTTTTCAGCATATTCATAGTCTACATATCAGTACTAATCGCCAAATGAATTTTATTTTAAAAGACAAATGCCCTTAACATCTAATAGAAATTGGACAAGAAGTTTGTTGAGACAAAAGAATTATATTCAACTACAACCACTCAGTCTTCTCAAAAGCAGTTTGGGCAAATATAAGCCCTTTTGTTAGAGGGCGTTAGAGTTCCCAATGCCTTTACACAGCAGCTTTCATCAGCCTGTCACCCAGTCTCACCATTACAGCACTAGGGCCAGTCTGATCCTACCTCGGGGCTGGAATGCCTCCATAAGTAAACACATCAGTGCCGCCATCTCCCTGGCATGATAGGCAGACCTCGATGATTAATTATTCGTCATAACCCCGTGACCCTTTACCGCCATTACGATCAACAATATGCACGTGATCTACTTCGCAGTATCCTTGAAAATAAAAAAGAATTTTAAAAGTTATTACTTGTCACTATCACTAGGCAAAAGAGTAGACAATTGCGTCAACAGTTCTATTGCCTGGCTGAATTGTTCGGGCGCAATACTCAGAATCAAACGGTTGTGGTTCGATTCTCGGCATGGCAATGTAAAGAAAAATACCTCAGGAGAAGATTTCATTCACATTTTCGTCAGCCCCTTCGCGTGCAAAATGAGTTCGTGGCAATAAGCAATGAAAACTGTGTTCTGAATGCCTGTGATTAGCACAATAAAAAGCGACATGCACTATAATTATTATACTTCCGTAAGCTGAGGAGGTAAATGAATGATCTGGCCCGCTACACAATAATAATGCACAGTCTAGCGACTCATGGTCATGGCCTAGGTCAATACTTACACACCTAAGTATGCATTCTTCTTCTAAAGTTTTATTTTAACTGTTATCTTTATTTTAAACCAGCTCAGTTTTGTGACGGCCATATCTCGACTATTAATTTTGTGCATGGAGTAACCGGATATATTTTGTTAGCTTTCTTTTGAGTGGAAGCTGTTCCTTTTACAGATTTTGATGGTTCCACTGTTTTTAAAATTATAAACTGGTTTACTTCGCGAACGGCAATACAACAGTTATCAATACCAAGCTTTCCAGTTAATTGAGGAAAGTCGCGCCAGAATGAAAGTGAAGAGTTCAAGAGTATCTGTAATTATATTTTGTCCATAGAGATACTCAATAGTACTGTATTAAAGACCTCCATTAGACAAAATTATGAATTTTAGCCCTTGGCCTTCATATTGTCCATAAATATTTGACGGGAAACATACTAGAGATTTGACATTTTGTTTGTGTCTGTAGTGGTGATTCAGTGGCTGAAAGATATCTAGCAGGTAGCCAAAAAATGTAATTAATTCCAAGAAGAATAAGGACAAATATAATCTATAACGGGTGAAAGTTTTGACGTAGATGCTATGCCTTTGTGGCAGAGAAAAAAAAAAAAAGACACTAACACAAAGAAAAAAAATGACTTGCCGGGACCAACCTGTCACACACATACCGAATATGATATTGCTATACAAATGTAAGTTTATTCATGCTTGATGTATTCATAATAACTAGATATTTGAAATATATAGTGTTAACAGAGAATGTCTATTTTAACTGATAAATGCCAAATTTGAACGGCGCAAAATTTGAACTATTGAAATGATAAAAGTTCAATTTTTTTTTTAAGTGTTTTGGAAGCCGTCTTATTATAATTAGATCTATAAGTTCATAACGAAACAGAAAACCTTTTATTTATATATACATATTATGGTAAATGAGACTGATTAATATTTATTAGTGAGTAAATAACTGCTGATGACAAGAAAAATAGCCCGAGAATAAACATTTTTAGCCTGTAGTAGTATAATTTTGGAGAGGGATGTGGAAAAATAAATGCATCTTGTTGGAGTTAAGAAATGTGTGTTTGTGGCTGGAAGGGATGAAAAACATATGCTGTTGATTTATATTCTGGAAATCAATAGAGAAATGATATCATTACTGTATTTTTTTTTATTGCAGAGCAGCTGAAAATGTGTTTTATATAAGAAATGTACATAATTTGAAGTCTTTTTCGGAGTGATAAGGTGAAAAATATTTTCTAGAAGACAATGCGATCTTGCAACTCAGGCCCTTTCCGCCTTCCCCTTTTCACCAATTTTGCCTGATCAGGTTTTATGAGGTAGCCAAAACCAACTTGCAGAATTGCCGAAAAGGCGACATCAGATTCCTAATAAGATTTTTTTTTTTTTTTAAAGTTATAGTCAACTGTTACTGTATATAAACGGAAGTAATGCCAAACAAAAAAACATGTAGGCAGTGTGGCCGTGTGGTTTGTGTGTCGTACTCAGAAAATGACGACTTCAAGTGTAAGTTTGTGTGTTTGACTCTCAGATCAGGCGGTTTAAGCTGTAGCGTTCATGGAAAAGACAATTCTCTTCCACTTCCTCACTCGACCCACGTGTAAATGAGTACTTGGTTTGAGAGCTTGGGGGTGGGGGAGGGGGGGGGACGAGATGGCAGCTCCGCTGACGACCGGCAATGACTTTGTTATCTATTTCATTTGTAATGTAATGTATTTACATGTATGGTGTTTATTGTTCTGTGTGTCTGTGTTATGAATGAGATGTATAACGTTGTATAAAATCGTAAATTGTAAATCGTGAATAAAAGTCGTATTATTACGCATCCACAAATATAAAATGTGGAGAGATGCCATTCTGCATGAAATAATGTCTGTCTTCAGTCTTGAAGTGTACATTCGAAGTTCTCTTAGCCCAGGTTTAGAATGAATAATTCATGCCGCTTTCATCATAAAGTTATAGAAAAATGTAGGAACATTTGATAAAATTCCACTCCTTATAAAATAGCCAAAACTTGGCCAAGTAGCCATTGTGTAAAAGAACACAAAAAGGTGCCAAGGAACTCAAAAATAGCCACATTTGATGCCTTAGGAGCCAATATGGTAGCATTGCCGTCCATTAACCTTAAGCCTCCATCTTCGATGAAAGCGAACAAAGAAATAAAAGGACAGGAAGGAGTCAACTTCCTGTTATCAAAAACCATCTCTTTGGAATTTATCTTCGCCAAAAATCCTGAAGCCCCATCTCTCCCCACCCATCACCCCCTTCATCACCCGTCCCCCACNGGTCCCCCCCCCCCTCAATTTATGCCAGACAAACTCACAGACCCCTAGACAGACATTAGCCAGACGTGAGACCGAAGCTTGTGGCATATTAGCCCCAACAATAGCCAGACGGCGTTCATCACTATACTGAGCCGTGTCAGCGCAGCGGTGAGTACATTCCCGGAGAAGGCGCTAGACGTGCATGCTCACCTCATGTGCCCACAGGTCGACAGTGGACGTGTAAGGTTGGGGGGGGGGNGGGGGGTGGTGAGGAAGAGCTTGAGATTCAGGACCAAGAGGACTTCGAACGCACATTTCCTAGACTGTGATGAGGCACTATTTTATTGTAATGTCACTATTTTTTTTTTCGCTACTTCTTAGCCACTTTAGACTAGGAGTATTTGATGGCTGTTAAATTTTTTCGGCGTTTTTCTTTCTTTTTAATTTGGTTTGGCTACTTCATAAAATCTGATTTAGTAACGCTGTCGGCCACGCAGCTCGGCATCGACGAAAACGGTGGCATATCAGATTTCAAGGCTGTATATGAAGTGCTGAGGCATTACATTATTTTAGGTGCCCTTCGAACTTTTAGGCACTTTTACATATTATTATTAGTACAGTCGTTGTTGTTGTTGGTGGTGGTGGTGATGGTGTTATTCATGGTGATAGTGGTGGTGGTGGTGGTGGTGGTGGCGGTTATGGCGGTGTTCTTGTTCTTGTTCTTTTTGTTGTTACATTCTTTTCCATTAGTTCCTAATCCAGATAGAGTGAATAAAGTCTACAGGATCTCCTGAAAACCCTTCGGGGTAAATAAGTGTCCGTGAGTTATACAGCTAGAGGGCAGTGATATTCAGCTATTTCTCTGGAGAATAGTCTTCCATTTACCAGACTCGGACTCATTTTTTGCTTTGCTCCATAATCTGCAGACTATCGTTCCCATTCTTTCCTTAGTTCTGTGACCAAATGACTTCTATCCTTCCCTCACATGTTTCTATTTTGTCTGAGGATGTACCATGCCCTCCTCCTTCTCTTCCAACCTGTTTCTTTTCTTGAGATCCTGCGCTATGCTACTTCCCCCGTCATAATTTTTGGCGCAGGGCGGCATTTTCCAGACCAGTTATGATATGCGAGAGAATAGATGCACCCGTCACATGCCGCTGGCATATTCTATTCATTATCTTGCCACTTTCCACCGTTATTAATAAACCTGCGCGTGCAGGAACTCCAAACAAGTGCTCATGAGCGCCCCCAAACACGGGTCCCAGGGGCTCGATTCCTCACCAGGGAGCGCGGGGATCGCTAATGACGTGATGCAATCTCCGCGTGAGTTCCGCGCCTGCGCAGCTCATTACCCGGATCCGGAAGCGGTGTCAAGTGACGTCAAGGGGAGCTACCAGCACTCTCTGCTGCCTCGCTGCAGCCCCCTTGTGGATTCTGGCGCGGGTTATGGTTCTTGTTGATGAACCCGATAATGACAGCGACGAGGAAAAGTGATGATGAGCGTGGTAATAGCGGTGATGATGATGACGGGCGTTGGTGTCAGTGTCCACTAAGACATCATTATTACCAGACACCCCTTCCATCTCTTTCAAAGTTCCTCGGGGTTTATAGTCGTTCGTCAACGTTCAACGCTTGGACGACCCCTGGAGGTGGCCAGTGAGCGAAGACCATTACTGAGCAGAAAACAATCTTTATGTGGGCAAAGACGCTATACATTCAACATCCGCAGATTTCGCATAATCTTAACATCTTTCAGACATCAGAGTACTGTATTTTCTATAGAAAGGTCATTGGATGGTCGCTTTTCACTGGAACGTTTCCCGTGCTCCTCAGGAATTATGATTACGCGGATTCCACTTTGCATAAAGCACTGAGCCATTTTATACTATACCGAGCGGAATTTAGAAAACAAACTTAGGAGATATGCCTGTAATAAAGGAATTTCAAACAAAGATCAGGAATACACGTTTAAAAACGTTTACTTATACACAAACTGCCAAAAAATATTCGTAAAGCAGACATTCTAAACAGTTTTAAGTAAATATTGAAGACACATTTGCTCAAACATTATTTTGCATCCAGTTTTTCAGTCTGCCAATTCAAACCTCTTGATATTCATCTTCATAAAAATTATTTTACTGTGTGTCTACAGTGTGTTTGCTTGGGTATCTGGGAAGTTTATTCCTGCTGTAAACCGCTTAGACAACTTTTTGGAAATGTGCTCTATAGATGCAATTTATGCTTACTATTTTTGTAAAAACATTGACCATAAGGAGCAGACAAAGGAAAAATGTAGATCTGAAATTAAGAATGTGATTTATTGAATATTACAATACATATAAATTCATTCCTTTTAAGGAAAAGTCAGCCGAGATGTGATTACCGTTGACTCCAATACAATGTACTAAGGAGTTCTCAATGCAGGCCGAAATGTCTTTCGGTCAGTCAGATTTAAGCTTAATTCTCCCGTTGGCTGACCTAACTTATTAATATGTCATGAAAGCTTAATGTGTGTACTTTTATTAGGTGATAAAAAAAAATGACCCAGCATTATTCTGACCCGAGATATTGTTGTTTCAAGTGCCGGGTGCCATTTCATATTATGGAAACAATTCCGAGAAAATTGCGATCGAAGATAATTTGATGCTATATATATTTCTTCCAACATGCCTCGCAAAACACAGATTTATCCACAATTATTGACCATTTGCCCATACAATTTATGTTTTTAAATACAAAAATGATTTTACTCTAAATATGCGCCAACAATAAAAGAGGACAAAGATTTGCTACCCGATAGCGCTGTTAAATCAAGAGCCTAATATCTCAGTTCTTAGTTTAGCGACATAAGCTTCATTTTGACTGCAAGACATATACCTTTACAGAGTCCTTCAAAGCATTTCTTTCAGCTTTAACCATGCCGTGAACATATTCTGTGGTGCTAAGACCTCTTGCGCGCATATCATATTTTTTTTTTTAAATAGACCAACTTGCTGGTCAAGGGACGTTGACCTGCATGAAGATAAACGGGTCTCTGGACACGCACCACACCACCTCGGTTCCACTTGAAGGGCTTTGTGACAAAACGGCTTATTCACCAGTTTGACTTTTTTTCGTTAATTTTCCTTAATTCAGGTAGCAGAGTATTCAGTATACATGTATATTTCCATTCCATGGACCGACATCTCTCCTACAGTTTTTCATCTTTATATTTCAACTTTCGTTAAAACTATATCGTTAATCTCGTCCTTTTCGCTCCGACACCCTACTGGCGTTTAGGGCGTTTTGTCAGAAAGCCCTTGAGTTTTTATTGTTGGCTGCTCAAGTTAGGATGTACGCAGCTGTTAAACTGCGTACGCAGGTTGGTTGAATAGTTCTGATCCTACATAAAAATGACGGGCTTTTTCAATGAAATTTATTATCAGCCATTCTTCATTTTCTGAGACTCATACCTCCTCCCAGGGTGGGTTCAGTCTTTTGATGCCGTTGGCGATTTTATTTTTCACGGAAATCTCATAAACGTCACCGACTGACGATATGACAACTGAGAGCTTGCGTATTAACGATGGGATCTCTCATCATAGTAAGAGCAACAACAGTGTATCGGCATCGGTGCTGAAATGCACCCTGAGTAGTATTCAACGTGCAGAGGTAATGCAAATCTTGCGATGGTAAGAGATCCCATGGTTAATGCGCAAGTTCTCAAACATTAATGCCCAGTTAAAGTCTTCCAGCTAATTTTTTTTCTTTTTTACGTCTGGGCAAATTTGGAAGTCCGAAGATGTCAGATCCAAAAAATAGTGACACATGATCAATTGAAAATCAGAGTTGCAATCATGCTCGGAAGCCATGGTAACAGCTCGTCGCTTGAGTACAATCCAAATTTTACAGGGGACGAAAATCAACTGTCTTATGTTCGTAAAACTGCGATTCGTTAATAGTAAGATCTGTTGGTGAATGTAGTGTAATGTGAAATAGAGTTCAGTCTGTTGAGTTAGAACTTACTGAGCTACAGTAAAAAAAAAATTGAGTTTTATCGGTTTTGTCTCTGACATTGCTTGGTTCAAAAGTCCGACAAGAGATTCATATCTGGAAATCACTATAGATATACAGTGTTTTTCATAAGTTAAATTTTGTGGAATGCCTGATGCAAATGCAAGCAATATTCCTGTGTGTGCTCCTACATAATAAATATTTCGCAATTTCCGATCGCACCGCCAAACTTTTGAAGCTGAAGGTTTGAGGTTTGGACACAATAACAATATGCGGGAAGGTATTGGCAATGTAAAGATGGGCGTTTATTAGGGTACTGTGTCCAAACGCCGAGCTGACCTGTGTGATAGATTATTCTGTTGGGACATTCTGTGACATGGTTCCATTGAAACCTAAATTATTATGTGGAGCGCTAAGAATTTAACTTCTTGCATTGCATATCAGAATATGTCGAAATCGTATGCTTCCTCCATGGAAAGCTTCAAACCATTTCGGCCAACCCTCATTGTTTAGTAACACGACTGTAATCCTGCGTAACCACACTGAACTAAGACAAGAAGTGTAAAAAGAAAGAAAAAGAAAGCAGTTAATCAAATATTGATTCATATACTGTGGAAGTGGTATTTTTTTCGCAAGAATCTTATTTTCTCCAAATCGTTTACAGACAGAGATATTATTAGTTATGATCTGCGTTGATACAGTTGTGATAGAGGTCTTTTGTGCAGCCGTGGGATCATGTGTGTGAGAGAGGTGAAACGATGGACAGACGATTCCTCTGTTGCTTTCCACTTCATGGAACCTATGTCGACTTTCATTAGCCGTTACCAAAATGACTTTTAAAATCAATTTTGGTACAAGATTTACTGAAAAATGTACTTTCCTTGAACTGTCCCTCCTGAACAAGCATTGTGGGTCTCCGTCGACGAAGTCTTGGACATTTCAAATTCTGAAGCGTCCATACAAGTCTCAACTTCATAATCCAGCTTAAAATTAATGGAAAATAATAAGCTTAAATGCTTTCAGAAAAAGAAGTCACCACGGGCCACTACAAATGCTCTTAATGATAATCAACATCAATTTCTTTTTTGTGCCATAAAACCAGCGCGCAGATTTGAAATTCTGTTTTTCTTTTTTGTCCGTCTATACATGTCAAAGCTGACCGCTTACCATGTTGTGAGAGGTACTTGAAATCCAATGAACTATTCAAACTGACGTATGCGTATCAGTGGCTTAGCTATGATATCATACGGTTATTTCAAAAACTCTTTTTATGGCGGAAATGAAGAGTTCATTTTTTACACTGTGTCACTGTACATGCATTTTCTTGAGTGGATATGGAGTTAGTACTCAAGGAAAGAAAAGTTACAGAATTAATGTGCTCAGGACATCAAGAGTTCAATATTGAATTGCATAAATAAGCAAGATGTAAGATGATGTGTTTACTTTGACTTGAGAGGAGTTTGTCAGCTTGTAGACCATTAGATGTCTATAGTATTTTTGTATGTATGAGTTCTTGTACTAGGAAAAAAATGACTTTTTAAATCATGTAAGCTAATGTGCCCGCATATATAGACAAAGCCGTATACATTACCTTTGTTCAAAAACTGGCATTAGGAAGTAAGCAATCATGAGATGACGATGGCGATGATTATAATACTAATAGTAATAATATTATGATAATAATGATAATAATAATAATAATATTTCATGTCCTTAGCGTGTTATCCCCAAGAGCCTATTAGACGCTTTAGAGAAAAACGTTTATCTAGATCTAAATTATCGTTACTATGCTTCAAAAATGACCGAAGTATTTTTTCACACACCTGAGAGAATGTAGGCGAAGACTTTTCTTGGCAAAGCAGAAAATAGTCAGCGTGCATCTTTGCAACTGCAAATTTGACAGAAAAATGTTGGACAATTTTTACCATGTCAACATGAGCATAAACATAGGAGAAAATAATTATGTTACATGACAACTTCAACAAAAAATTAAACAGTTCCTATTAGAGGCCTGAGAGAAGAGGAAGTTTTAATGTATTTTACT
Source organism: Ellobium chinense (assembly GCA_033807755.1). Classification (NCBI taxonomy): domain Eukaryota; kingdom Metazoa; phylum Mollusca; class Gastropoda; order Ellobiida; family Ellobiidae; genus Ellobium; species Ellobium chinense. The sequence continues at coordinate 171,810 of JAWQUT010000638.1, forward strand.
CTGCTGTAGTTTGCTTGTAATGTTCCAGTTATTTGTATGATCTTAAATACCTGTATCTTAGCTAACACCTTTTATTTGTATTGTATCTTCCTTGGATACAGCCTCGATATAAAGGGGTTATTTGAATAAATAAATACATTTTTTAAAAATAAATAACACGGTGCCCATAAACATAGACAACATAATACATACTCTTATTTAAAATTTAAAGAACGTCGGACCCTCATTCAAAAATGGTATCAGTCTGTTTCAGGCTGGGAACCTGGTCACGTGATCAGGGGCTTCCAGATTTTTAATTTTCTAAAAATGTCTTCTCAGACTGGAAGTTTCACAGTGTAGTTTAAACGGTATCAGTCTGTTTAGGCCATTTTTGAAGCACAGTAAGGTAATATCACACATGACATGGCATGTACACTCTAATTCAAGAGCACAGATACACAATCCGCACTCCTCTCACAATCACTTTCATATATTATATGCGCGTACATTTTTCAAGCAAAGTATAGCAATACAAAATATATATTATGTTTCTTCTTAAGTGCAGGGGTGCAGATCTATTTCCAAGAGTTGTGTCTTAAGATATTTCTGAAAGATTTGATGTTATATTGCACTTAGTTTCAATTTGTAGCCCCGCTTTTCCATCATTACTTACTGTAGCTACATTACAAATCACGTCACTTGTGGGGGAAGGTGGGTGGGGGATTTTAATTATCCTCCTGGGAACCTGGTCATGTGATCAGAGGCTTCTAGTCTAGATTTTCAATTTTCTGAAAATGTCTCCGCAGACGGGTGGTTTCACAGTGTAGTTTAAATTACATGCGTAATGGTTAAAAAAAAAATAGAATAAGTGGCCATAAGCCTCTTTCTTTCCCTTGAGTGTTCTCTGCGTGCCCAGGAATGCCTATTTTATTATTTACTCTCGTGTACCACAGCCAAGGCAATTTTCCTTTCTAAGGATAATAAAGTCATTCTTATCTTATCTTATCTTATCTTATTTATGTAAAAGGATTCTTACGTCTTTCTAAATTTTAAGATTTCATAACCGCTATGTGCGTGTGGAATAACCTTTTCATTACTGCATTTGGAGTTTGATGGATTCACAACCGAATCTTCCCGAACGGCTGCACTCTCAGTGTAAAGATTCTATTCTATTCTATTCTATTCTATTCTATTCTATTCTATTCTATTCTATTCTATTCGCGAACTGCATGACCGTGTAATGCAATTTTAGAGACTAACGTTTTCTGAGGCGACACCGTCGCACGAACGCCTCCCTAAATTACATGTGGTTTATTTCATGACACAGTTATTAGATTCAGCTCCCGATTTAGATTCAGTTTCCGACATTGATGAAAAGAAATTTCCCATAACTTCCGTTCGTCAAAATCTCACGCGGCAGATGATGCGCGCGGTATATCTCACCTGTTGGAATTTTCCCCGTCTTCACTGCGAATTGTGAAGGTGTGTCAATGTTTTCTGGCAGATAATCATTATACAAATACATTCAAGTCTAACTGATTCACTCATTACCTTCATGACCATAGACAGAGGGCGTGGCTTGCCCACCTACTGGTAATGCTAATACCTCATCTGGTTTTCTGCATCAATATGATGGTTGCTATGCTACTCTGTGATTGTTATTTTAGTTTCTTACCGGGAATGGAGAAGGAAGAGTTTACGAGGGTTTGCTCTCAAGTTTCATAGAGATATTACTTCCTTCACCAAGATCTGAACTCATTTATTTATTTATTTATCGATTTATCTATTTATTTATTCACCTGTTTAGTTTGATCTGCATTTTTATTTAATGATATTTTTAATATACGTTTATTTATTTTGTGTATCATTCTATTGATATATCTCTTTGTTAATTCAAGGGCTAATTGATTCAGTCATGAGTTTATTGTAAAAATCGCTTTTCTGGATTGACGAAAGAGCCAAAGCGTAAGAGAAAGTCGCGGGTTAAATCCAAATGGACACTAAGCACAGCTACAAGACATATTCTTTGCAATGTCATATCAGTTCCCATTACTTTTCAATGAGCTACTTGGACGCCATTTTGGCAAAACGCACGAATCACACGACGCTTCTGTAGAGGTAAACAATTTAAGCAACGCGAATGAAGTCTATTGTGGTAGTGCATGTTAATAAGATAATTTAACGGAAAGTTTTCTTTTCAAAATTATCATTATAATCAATTCTCATGATTGCTCTGCCTAGTTTAACACCAGTACAAGGTCGAATGTTGTGCAACTTTTTTTTGTGTTGTGTTTTGATTTGGTGCTGTTGTTTTGTTGGGGTTTTTTTTTTTGCGCTACGCAAGATCACTAGATCATATTGTGATGAAAATACAGAGCTAACATTTGCTTTACTATACCTTAAAGATGAATTCTGGACGGATTGACGAAGACATCAGTAATGGATCGATGGATGAATGGTGGATGGATGGATGGATGGATGGATGGATGGATGGATGGATGGATGGATGGATGGAAGGATGTTCCACCCATTAGTCTGCGGTTTCTGCCTTTCACTCATTTCTATTTCCTCTCATCCACAGCATGTGTCATCGGATCAGGGTCGACCATGGGTCGAATCTTCGATTCCCTGAGGTTCGACCATCCTCCTGAACACCCTGGCGCGTCCCACATACCCTGCAGCCGCCCCTCCCCTGGCGCCGACGATGTAAAACATGACTCGGACGGTTCCTCCACCAGCTGCACGGATCTATCCAACCCGGAGGGCCAGGGAGGCGACAAGGAGGGGAGTAAGGTGGGTTCCGGCGAGGGCGCTACCAAACCGGAAATTCCCAGTAAACCGCTGCACGTGAAATTGTTGAACGTGAGCGCTCAGTTGGAGATGAAGCAGCTCTGGGATGAGTTCGATAGTCTGGGCACAGAGATGATCGTTACAAAACTCGGCCGGTAAGTCAGACACTGTTTGTTAGATTTTTTAATTTTTTTTTTTTTTTTAAATTCCNGGCGGGCTGGATGAGAGGGTTGAGGGGTTGGGTGAGGAGGGAGAGATTGGGGAGTTGAAGTTCTGGGCAATATTTAACCTCTTTAACTCTCGAAGCGCGAGGCTTCCCGGCTTCAGCCTCCCACTGGCTGCGTGGCCATTGTTACGGATAATGATCGTTGCACGCGTTGTCTGCCGACCGGTCAGGTAACACTGGGGTGAAAAATTCTACCGCCGCGCTCAGAGCTCGGCAAGGAGATGCGTTATTGCCGCCCTCAAGCGAAGTGAGCGGATAGTAGAATACATTCTATTGCTGTATCACGAGGTTAATATTGAATATGTTTGGCGCAAACTATCTGGACAAAAAATGCAAGGTCTCTCCATTGAGGCATTTTCATGGTGGATTTTTTATTTACAACAAAATCATCAAAAGAATAATGTTTTATTTAGACGCCCCATTATTATGTCTTTGTTTGAAAAAAAAAAAAGAAAGAAAGAAGAAGCTCGCCCATCCAGGATGTTTATTATCAGTAGCTCTGTAACCATTAAACGGAAGACGTTGGCTGGAGAGATTACTTTAAATAAAACCATGTTACTTAAGATGATTTCAGTCGGACTATATAATATGTTTTGCAGCCAGTGAAAATGAGGCTTGTGTCGCTAAGTTAGAAACACAGATATTTGAATTTGAAAGGTGAAAATGACCATCTGGGATCAAAATATTTTTATTTATTTGGATGTTGCGGAAATCGAGGATAAAATCAATTCTAAACACAAAAATATTGATTTTATGGAAAAATGATCAGTAATTGTGAATCATTTTGAGGGTTTTTTAATAGAGAAATTTTATATTAATTATATAGTGTAAAGCTCACCATTTTCTGATATTTTTCCCATTGCTTTGAGGTGACCTCCTGCCATTTCGAATAGCTGTATTTCGGGCCAGAAAAATGCTAGGTATTTTTTATTTCCATTCATTGAAAGTATACACAATAATATATATGTACTGCCAAAAATCTGATTCAACCAGAAAGGGCCTTATTTCTTATTTTCATTGGATACAACATAGACAAACAGATCCTGCGATATGAGAACATGGTGTCTTTCCTTGAACCAAGGAAAAAATATGCCTTTTTCAAGCTCGCGAATGCAGAGGGGAACAGATAATTACCGAAGTAATTTCCAAAGCCAAATATTGTTTAATGCACACAAAATAACAGAATAAGTAATCTCTGGTCCCCTGTGATTTTTGGTTTGATAAATTACTTGTCGCTACATCGAGGTGCATCCTTTCTGTATTTAAAACATACATTTTGTATAACACATTCCGAGGAGTGATTTCGACATCCTATAACATCATGTGATTTTCACTAGTTTCATCCGTCCCTCCTCTCAACATACCCTCTTTTCCTTCCTTCCTTCCTTCCTTCCTTCCTTCCTTCCTTCCTNAATAACCCAACCTATGTCGAAAACTCCAATTTGACCAAAAGTGGAGATAGTCACTTCTTGCGCTCAGCCGTCGACATTCCGAGGAGTGATTTCGACATCCTATAACATCATGTGATTTTCACCGGTTTCATCCGTCCCTCCTCTCAACATACCCTCTTTTCTTTCCTTCCTTCCTTCCTTCCTTCCTTCCTTCCTTCCTTCCTTCCTTCCTCCCTCCCTTCCAACACATGTCATCAACAAACCCATCCCATTTCATTACTCTTTTACAACCGTTTGAGAATAAGTTCACTGCGGCCAATGATTCTCCGCCCTGTGTTGAAATTCACTCGACGTCTGTAAGACTCTGAAACAACCCCATTAAATTGTCTAGAACATTTTCCTTGCCCATTTTGCGCCAAACTGTTTGTCCTCGTGCCAGCTTTTCAGGTTACCGAGGGTTCTCGTCATATTGGATTCTTGAGCCTCATAACGGTTACCAAACTGCATTAACTGTCATTGTATCGTGTATTTTGAAACGAGAAATAAAACTATGGGCTTGGAATTATTATGCATCGCCTCCAAAAAAAAACCTCCTTTTAATGAAAGTGAATTATTATTTGCAGTCTTTTTACAAAGGAATATTCTCTATGCTAAATTAAATATATTTTATTACATATTATATAAACACTATGTTACACTATCTTACATATTATGTTACAATGTCAAGTACAGTGACGATCAAAAACAAAAAGGACATGATTTGCAGTGATATATCACACACTTGCATACACGCAATTTATAGACAAGTAGTTTCATTACACACGATATACAAATTAAATATACAAGTAGTTTTTTCATTACCTTTTACTTTGTGCTGTCTCAGATTTATTATGTGTTAAAGAAATTTGGACGATTATAGCAGTATGGTTTTCTATAGTCAAAGCGCATAAACTGCATAATCAGTGTGTCTTGTAAAAAGAACTACAAATCGGTGACCGGAAATGTTGGAGTTGCCAAATTTTATCAGGGCATTATAAACAGAACTACAGGGCTTACCCTCCACTTTGTAAATGGCGTCTCATATGGACCTTATTAGGGCAAGCAATATTACTTGCTGACTGTGCCCTCAACGACGTTTGTCCTTAAGACCGGTGATCTTTAAATATTAAGACATTGTGAAAAGGGCGAGATATTTGAAACACTACTTCAATCCGACAAATTTAATGAAAGGTTACTAAACGCTAAAGGGTAAAACAGTCTAAACGTTTCGGCAAAATGCCACCTTCTTCAAAAGAAATGAATGAATGAAATCTTAGTGAACGCAGCCGTATAAAGTAGGTGAAAGGTTTAAAAAGATTTAAATATTATGACATGATCACTTAAGATAAACTGCTGTCTCTGTTCAAATTTTAAGGTGTTATCCCACAAATTATGTCATATCAAAATTTCCATATCATAAGTTCAGAATTTTATGCCGGTGATGATATCAGTATTGATATTCATGTACGAGCTCAAAACACTTACGGAAATGACAAATTTATGACGTTTTCGATGTCTTTACGTTCTTAAAAAAGTTGCAAAGGATCCTGATGCCTTCCAAACAACATTCTTGCTGTGTGTGTGAGTGGTATACGACATAATTTCTTAACAAGATCGATTATGTTTCGTCTTAGAGTTTGCATATCATATACTATGTGAAACTCACAGATAAAACAAGGAAATCGGCCTAACAATTCATCATTCTACATAAGTTGATAAATCACTAAAATATTCACAAGAGCTAGTCTACCTGTTTTCCTTCATATATTTTATATAGAAACGCATTTTTATTTCATTCCTTTCATTTCAAAACTGTAACATAGTTAAAGGCTATTGAAAAGAAGGGGCTGTGCAAAATCTAAGACAGTTAAATTCCTTTTTCGTGATTTTATTTCAACTTTTATCACTCCACGAAATTTGAATCACACAATAACAAATTGTCTCGTCATTAGATCTGTAAACTCCTCCCTTTTAGCTGTTGTAAACCAAACAGTTCGTTAAATGGCCATAAACCGCAAACACGGCAGTCACAAAAGGTGTTATTTACCGCCTGGAAGCAACTTAAAACCATTTTAACGTCACCAACAGACATCAGTCCCCGCCCCTTCGTGCCGCGTTCTCACGGCTTGGATCTGCTCTTCTTGCGGCTTAAAACAAGCGTATGTGATATTTTCGCAACATTTCATATTCTACAGAACCTTGATATAATGTACGCCTTGGTGCATGGAAATACTATACTTAATACTGAGGTATGCTTAATATCGAGGTCAACCTGAATAGTGACATATAGAATAATAATGAATCCGTGAATGTGAGGTTTGTGTACTAAATAACAAGGTAGAATTAATAATCGAGTACTTAATATCGAGGTTCTACAGTAATATGTAGTATGTGTTTGGACGTTTAAGTACCACATACTTTGATGAAATGGTGTCACAGTTATGACTTCCTGATTCTGAGCAGACGGCGAGTGATGGCTGCTAATGAGAAGATCGCAGGTTCGAGTCTGATATGAGCTATCGTTCTTTCAACCTTTTCTCTTCTTTATGAATTTGTTTTTCGAGCATTTCCTATCCACCCGCTACCTTTCCCAATCTGCGTTAGCATCTGTATTATTTTGTGTAATCTCACTAATTATAGCCGTGCGAAAAACAAAATAAAACTTTAAGACTTTCGACTTGCACTATGATTTTATGAACTACCATTGTCGTTTAGATAGGTTTGGTTTTGTTTATTTTTTTCAAATTTATATCCTTACCTTTGCAGTGGTAACACGCCGTTGCATTGTACGGCTTGAAAGCTTGATTTGAGTATGTCCGTGTCATAGTTTAAAAAAAAAAACGATAGACAGTATACTAATGTGTTCTGACTGAGTCCACACATGAAATTGTGAAGACCATTACTGAGAAAAAAATATCGAAACCACAAAAATCAAATAATATTTGTATGTGTTTCGTTGAAATTTATAATATCAACTAGAGAGAATAGCTCAAAGCAGGTATGTGACTTCCTATTATTTCCTCGTTAATTTTCCCGAGCTTATGTTTGATTTACATCGCATAATGACAATGGATTTGTGCATTATAATAACAGTGAAATATGTGGCTGTTCATTTATATTTCCATACTTGTATAATAATATATTGTTAACAAATCAATCATTATCTGTAAGGTTATCATTGGTGACCACTGAAAGGCAAAAATCAAATCCTAATGCTGTTATATTTCAAAAGGCAAAAATGTTATATTTGGAAGGATTGTTTAACCTACAGACATTGCGAAGATAATCGACCTCAGTGTATAAAAGAAGAATTTCTGTTCAGAGTGTATT
>JAWQUT010000638.1:193109-216436 GCA_033807755.1 Ellobium chinense
ATGAGTTAAAATTAAATGGATTAAAATTTTGGGCATATTCACTGATGAATATAAGTTTATAATTGCTGGACGTTTCGACTACTTAAATGGCGTTATGTTTTGGTCATAATGAAATAATCACATCAAGAAATGACGTGCAAGGGCAAATGTTTGATAGGCATACCTACATGCTGCAGTTAGACATTATTTTCAAATTTTTTTTCCAGTTGTCAGATAGCTATACTATCTAGATCGAGATTTGAAATATACACTACACATCCTCTATGTGTCGTAGTGTGCTAAATTTTAATTGCATGAGATCTGAAACATTGAAATAACCAAACTTGAAGCTCATTCAAGTTGTTGGGGTCTTTTGGCCACCTGTTATATTTTTGTTGGCTTGATGAGTGTCCTCTTTCAGCAATCACTGTCGCTTACAAGTATACTTTCCTCTCTACGCCCATGACAACATTTTACTCATCAGCAGTGGGAGATGAGGATGTATCCGCACTTATTTCTTACTCACCTCCATGCATGTCGTAAACATACTTTCATTTTACGCCCTCAAAAAAAATCCTCTTGACAAGGCAATTCTGCTTTAAATTCAACATTCCTAACCCTCCATCGGAAAATGGAACCAAATTAGTTCTATTTTCAAAGTAACTTTGTTGCAAATTTGACGCGCCAGTTCGCCAGCCCCACCACCGGCCCGCGCCACTTCAGGGTAATTAGCATTATCCCCCCTGGATGATCTCCGCTATGCTACGGAAGCGCTGGGACAAGTCTAAATATTTGGAACATTTTGAGAGGGATCTGTTTCTCCGAGGGCGTACCCTGAGCACTCCAGTGCTAGTCTAGTGAGGACCCTTACCAGCTCTTCTTCTTACTCATTCGCCCTCGTTAGAGCCGCAGGACCGAAAATACCGCGAGTCGTGCTTTTTGTTTGGGATTCCCGTTTTGATAATGGAAAGAGGTTAAAGTGGGCTTGGAAGAGGTTGTGCAAGACGGTCACCTTTAAGTGACGGCCACGGGAGGTCGGTGCCTTGAACTATACGTCTATATAAAAATAAGCTGTTGTTCTTGCTGGTTTTGTTGTTGTTCTGACTCCTCTTGATGTTGTTGTTCTTGTTGCTGTTGATGATGTTGATGATGATGTTGGTGATGATGATGACGATGATGATGGTGATGATGATGCCTATTTCTGACCGCCTATATTAAAATGTGCGACTGATATTGTTGTTGCTGTTGTTGTTGTTGTTGTTGTTGTTGTTGTTGTTGTTGTTGTTGTTGCTGTTGGTGGTGTCGGTGGTTTTCTTCTTCTTCTTCTTCTTCTTCTTCTTCTTCTTCTTCTTCTTCTTCTTCTTCTGCTCCGCCTTGACAATGATGAAAAACCAGCATTATTAAAGTGGTCCAATTCTTAATCCATGTATACATTTGTTAATTCCTAAATTTATGTAAAATGGTGAACCTGTTGGATAAGCTATTCATTTTCTTCTTGAAAAAAAACAACGGAGTTGTTTTGTCGATGATGATGATGATGATGATGATGATGATGATACCATTATATTAAATTTTTTAGATGTGCACATTCTGAGACTGTCTGTTATTTTGAAAATGATGATGATGATGATGACGACGACGACGACGACATCATGAAGCACTAATAATAAAAATTTATGAAAGTATTGCTCCAGTCCTGATGAATGGGCAGGCCTGCCTCAAAAATTAAATATTTGCTTACCGCCTTCCTTCATAGCCCTTTATACGTGTTGTAATATTGCTCTCTCTCTCTCTTATCCTCTGAACTCATGGACATTCTTAACATTTTTCTCCAAGTATAACTTAACAAGGGACAATGTTACTGGATGATTTGGGCACTGCACTCGGTATCAGAAGGTCATAGATTCGATTTTCGCCGTGGTTATGCTGTGGAATGACTGTGGAAAGCATTAAATCCATTCATATGTATCCCTAGTTCACCTGTCTGTTATCTGGGTATGTAATCACTTTGGGCCATAAAAACGATATGCATTCAATCCAACTTATCCTCCAGAGCATCATTTTTGTAGAAGGCGACGTTCAGTGTCAACACAGACGTCTTGTCAACAAAACCGCAGATTTTTTTTTCTAACAATAACAATCGTTTGGTAGGTATCTACATCATAGCAATGTGTACATACAAACAAGTGAAGAGAGAGGAAGAGTCTAGGACACAGACGTGTCCAAAAATAATACATTGAAAGAAAACACTTATGAAAATATCGCTTTGAAATGAAGGCGGAATAGAAGACACATTTCACATTGGATACCTGAGATGCAAACCGATCTAACCCACACAGATTCACTTTTGAGGAAATCGCATTTGAAGTCTTGTGCGCTTCGGAATTTTCAAGAATTGTGGGGTTAGATCGGTTTTTTTTTTCAGATATCCAATTGTCGTAGAACTTCCAATAGACAATGTCCCCCTTGGCCTAGTCCAGGCCTAGCCTGCATGCAAAAAAAAAAAATCTGATTTTTTTTTTAAATTTTGTGGGTTAGACCGGTTTGCTTCTCAGGTATCCAATATCTTGTCATCATTCACACTGTTAATAACAAAACTTTCACGAACTAACATGCTATGCCTATTTATTTCAAGATTAAACGCACTAGGTAGTCAGTATAATATATTAATTTTTTTTTCCTCTTTGGTAGTCATCGTTATGGACGAAACTCCAATCATAGTCATAAGATTCAAGACTTCGGGAGATTTCATTTATTTTTTTGGTACTAGGGAGGGTGGTGAGGGGCATTTGCAGCTTAGGGAGTGAAGAGAGAGAGAGAGAGAGAGAAAGAGAGAGAGAGAAACAGACAGAGAGACAGAGAGAGACAGAGAGAGCGAAGGAAAGAGATGAATAGAACAGAAAAGGGACGAGGGGGCATGAGATACGTTGTGAACATGTGTGAAATAGTAGTTACAGTGCTTTAAATAATAATATTCATATGCTGTCCCGTCGTATAATGTACTTTGCCTATGTACCACGGTTGTGATCTTGGCTTTTTCTTAATAAACTTGTTAAACTTGTTGTTAAACGTGTTACTTCTATCTCGATTACTTCACTGCAGTTACTCACACTTGCTCCGTCGCTCACTCTCTCGCGAGCATGCACGCACGCACACACACACACACACACACACACACACACACACACACACACACACACACACACACACACACACACACGCGCGCGCGCGCACACACACACATACAAACATGCAAACACACACACAAACATGCAAACACCCGCACACTAGGCCAGAGAGAAAGAGAGAGAGTGAGTCCAGGCCGAAGTTTATGCAGAAGAAAGCCATCAAGGACTGACACTTTCCTTTTGCTAATGCTCACACGGCGAAAGGGGAGGCATCCAGACCCCTGAACGCGATGTGTGAAGTAAACGGTGGGGAGCTGTGTTTACCTTCTTAATTGGACGCAGAGGAAAACAGATCTAAAGAAACGTATGCAAGGACCCGCTACGCGTACGGAAAGTGGATACGGAAAACCAAGACAACGGGGGCCACAGAAAACGGGTTTAGATAAAGTGCAGATGATCGTCTGAGATACAGGCGTATCTGTTTGTTCTCGCTTAAATCAGCTTTTGGGAGTTTTGATACTCGCCTCGATGATTTGCATTGATAGAGTCAGCGAAAGCTGCCGGCTTATAATGACGCCAGTGTCGTGAAATAGCCTTGATGTCGTAAAAACAGTTGATGTCGTAATGGAAAAAAATGACGGAAATGTCAAAACGAAAAGAAAAACCACTTACACGCCATTGTGTTAACATGTTCCTCTTTGACTTTCAATCATTTTAAGAAGCAGTTTGAGTTTATTCATTGCATTCCACATTCCTAACCGGATACAGTAATTCATGAATAAACCTCTAAGTAACTGACCTGAGTCAGCCAATGAAAATCAACGTTTCAAATCGCTAAAGCCAATAAGCTCTCTCGAAGTGTTGTATTTTTTTGTAAATTATCTGTTATCATTTGAATCTTTCTCAGAAGTTGTGTTTGTTCATTCTACTTTTATATTTGTACAAGCTTGTAGCTTGTGCGTGATCTGTAAGGGCCGTAATAGCTGCAATGCGAGTGTCTCACCTGTGATGATAATTGCCCCTTCTCACACCTACACCCTGGTCACTCCTCATACATGTATCTAGATATACTCGCACTACTTTCCGCTGCGCATCTAAATCATCACTTTGCNCCCGCTCCTCACCCTTCCCGTATACCTAAATCTACACACTGCTTTGTCACCGAAACACATGCATGCAGCCGTTTTCCCATAAAGCCAGATGTTTTAAGAAGTTGCCTTGAAAAGACCAATCTGGCAAGCCAGCTTGATTAAACAGGACGCACATTTCGGATCAAACGCTCTGGTGAATTAATTTTTCAGTTGTTGCATTTTTTTTCAGTAGTAAAATGTCCCGCCATCTGCTTATGCCTTTGTATCTTGTTTATATAGTTGGGAACAACAATCTCTACGGAACAACTATTTGTGCTAAATTTCAAGTCGATACGGTCCACAGTTTTGGGGAGCACAAAACCGAAAGGGATTTTGATGCAGACTCATAATAATTATGTATGCCTTGCCGCTAGTCAAAATCAGGCTTATTTCGCTATAGAAGGCATGAGATAATAATATTACTTCTTGAAGGTGAACAGGGCGGTCCGATGTCAAATTTTTGTGTGTTGCACAAAGCAAGAGTAAAATCATCTCTATACACGAAATCGTTGAGTTTTGTTTTGTTGTGTGTTTTTTTTTANNNNGGGGGGGGGGGGGGGGAGCCAATGGTCAGTAATTGTGGACAATTTTCATTGTTTTTCTTTAAGGCATATTAGTTCGATTTCACGGTTTATAATATTTTGTCTCAGATTTATTAATATCTTCACACTAACACTACGTAGAACAAATGATGTGAAATATTGTGCTTATACAAAAACAACAGATGTGTACTGTTAGTATGGAATTTAAGGCAGACCTCTAGTGGGTATTCTCTGTGAAAGAAAATTATCTTGGTGCCACTCTTTGTTGGAACAATAATTATTATTATGTCACAGTAATAAGATCACTCTGGTAGAATTGACATGTCTATAGTACAGAGAAAAATTGTTGTTTCTATTAGTAGAAATCACATCAGTAGAGTATATGTAGAATACTGGAGATCACCACCAGGAAACAAAATACACAACTGACGTAAGGCGCGATCTAAAGGTTTAAAAAATATATTTAATTGAAGGGAATACATTTTATAACTCATTTTTACATAATGACAGTGCATATATAACATATTATGGTAATACTGCTGTGTATCCCAAATTAAATTTATTCAAAGTCATTGCTAGTCGAGATAATTCAGGGCTCTGGTTCTCCCTCCCCAAGTTCGACAGCCAGATTTTTTTTATTATTATCATCATCATCATCATCATTTTTTATATTCTTTTTGTTGTTACTGCTGCTGCTGCTGCTGCTGCTGCTGCTGCTGCTGCTGCTGCTGCTGCTGCTGCCACCACTATTGCTGCTGTTGCTGTAGTTATGGTCACGGCAGCAGAACCCGTTTTCCATTTTCTTTTCACCCTCTTTTCCACATTTACTAATAATGGCATCTTTTACGTTCGGTATCGCTGCTGGAAAAATATCATCATATCAGCCAGAGTGCGGGAAAAAGGGGCGGAGCTACCAAACAATGGTTTATCAAAAACATAGCCACTGAAAAACCGACAAAGAAGCGGGTGAAAATTGGCTACCTCACGTGTTGGAAGGGCTGCAGAGTAATACGGGGAATTGCGATGACAAGAATAATCGGAGCAGGTTGCACTCGATTTGAGACGTCAGCTCCAATGTTCCCTCTGCCCGCTACAATCTCACTTGCGCCCAGCTACGCGCAGCGAACTAAGACGTACCGGGTGATATCGATTACATACAGAATCATATTGAAACTCAAATATTCGGTGGTTTTGGATTAATGATTTTTAAATGACTTCCGGGAAGAAGAATTCCTGAGTCTTGAAGAAAATTATTGAAGTTACATGTCATTTTTTAACCACATGTTTTCAAGCACAGATTTTCTTGACATGATGTTGTAGGATTAATCAAGTTTTTTTTTTTTTAGATATGAAATAGAGCAAAAAGGTTAAATGCCAAGAAAGTGAACATCGATACAGTAGCAGTGTAAACATGGCGGCTTAGAATAGTCCATCTGCGAGTTTGCTTCCCCTGATAGGCCGTGTCACGGAGGACAACTCTTTCTATTCAACAAAGGTAGATAAGCCATCTCCACATGATTCTCGGCTCTGGCTGCGAGTTATCGCCCGCACAGCATCTGAGCTGTCAATGAAATTGACAATGATATACGATTTTTCGCCCTCGAACCCCCGTTAGTTTGTGCGGAAGCGGTGCACACGGTCATTACAGTAGACGTGGGGAGAGCGGCGAATAATTCGAGGAATGAACCTGTTCTCGTCAGTGTTTCTTTACCGTATACATGCTTATTTTGTGCTGCCCACTATTTGCTACATCACCGCATAGTTCATTGCGGTATACGCCATAAGAGCTATATTTCCCGGTAAAAGAGGAAATAATTATGAAGTTAGGTCAACGAGTTTCACTCTTTTGTTATGCCAATACAGATTGAATCCCAGATTGGATTTGGTTTTCACGTCTCTGTATCGGCTGTATCAGAAAACGAGGTTTGAATTCCCCATCACAAAGGGATGCTTTTGAAGCGACATGCAAAATACTCAAGGAAAAAAACATGCCCCTAACTGAATTCGAAACCGGGAGCTTCCACACCAAGATACAAGCGCTCTACCTCTCGGCCAGCCTGGCCGCAGATTAATGCAGCGACAATAGTTTGTGGACAACCATTCTGGGGTGAAAGCACGACACTAACTTCATCCTAGTTCATCTGAATTGAATATTACTTTTTGAAAGGATTATGGAACTCTGCACTAAAATTAGATCTAACACTAACTTCATCCTAGTCCATCTGAATTGAATATTACTTTTTAAAAGGATTATGGAACTCTGCACTAAAATTAGATCTACGATGTACCATGTAAGAACGCACAATCTATGCCCTGCACAGATAGAAAATGACAAACAGGATGAATTTGGTATAATATTTCAATGAATGATACCATGGCATTATTAAATCCATTTTGCGGTCGTGTGGTAGGCAAGAAACCTTTTCGCCTGCAATCCAAAATCTTGGTTCCTGCTGATCAGGTCAGGATCTCAGGATGGAATCTTTAGA
The DNA here is from genome assembly GCA_033807755.1 of Ellobium chinense. Taxonomy (NCBI): domain Eukaryota; kingdom Metazoa; phylum Mollusca; class Gastropoda; order Ellobiida; family Ellobiidae; genus Ellobium; species Ellobium chinense. Next base: position 200,378 of record JAWQUT010000638.1, read on the forward strand.
TCGAATGAAAGAGCTGGCTACAAACTGTGAAGATAGATTGAATAAAAAACCCGGAATTCATGTCTCGATGGTGTCATGTTTAGCTGGTAAGAGAACAAGAGAGAGAGAAAACGAAAGAGAGAGAGAAAAAAAAAACAGCTGTCGCTCACAATAATGTAACGCTATGGACTTTCTTGACAACAAAATTCGTTTAATTCTCCCAGATTTCTTGCGGCAGCCGTGAGTGTTTGTGGTGAGCTCTGTACGTTTTCTTCCTACCCATCTCACAAAAGCACCATGTTAGCCATAAGACTTGCATTTTGGGTGACAAGGGCAGTAGAGATGTAATTCTTATGTTAATTCACATGCTTTCAATGTGCACTTAATATACTATAAAATAAAAAAAGAAAAAGAAAAGAAGACCACATGGAAGATGGCGCTGGTGTTTCAGTTTCAACCAACAGGTGCATAGGATACTTTTTGTTTCTATTAGCCTTTTTTTTTTTTCAAGTCAACAGATGGACACTTGACAGTCATGGCCCAAGTTTGGCTCAGTCCTTTTGAAGTGTCCAGAAGTCAAAGGGCCGAAACACTAACTAGATTGGGGATTCTTCTACCTGAGATCTTCTATTACCTTGCTCTCCTAGTAAAGGAATTTCCTAATTCTCTTTTGGGTAGAAAACGTTCTTTGAAGTCTCACTGTTGCGTTTTTTACAGTAATCAACATAATACATCGAGCCAAACAATACGTCAGTTACAAGATGACGGAGTTTCGTACCAGCAGACCTCACAATCCTCCGTCCCAATAGCAACTAGCAGCCAATGATAAACGAGACCAGCGGGGATCCTGGCCAATGATAAAAGGGATGGGGGTCGAAGGTGAGCGGTACTAAAAACTATTCTTCATAGAGAAACGGAACAAGGACTGGTTGTAATAAAATCTGCTATCTACGTATTCTTTCGCCTGCAAAGTTCATCTTCTGCTGTGGCGCTGACCCCCTTGTGGCCATCTGCTTGTCCAGGCAATTTGTAACAGAACTGATCATCAGCCGACTGAGCTTATTATGTCCCGTTACGTGACGATATATTTCGTCTCCGGCCGTTTTGATAAGGGAGTTAGGTAATGTTCATCGATGGACAGTTTGTCAAACGGACGGTTCGATAATGGACAGTAACAGTGAAAGTTTGGTCTATAGACAATTGCTCATGGACATTAATGTCTTACGACGACTCCATTTTGCACTTTTCCACATGTGCATTATCTCAAAAATGGATTTGTTTTTCAATAGACCAGTTTTCAAGATGTGAGAAATGCATCTTGTCACTTTATGCGGCCAAAGTCGTCTAGTTGCTTTTCATTTTTACGTCTTCTTCTTCTCCTTTTTCTTCTTCTTCTTTCTCTTCTTCTTCTTCTTCTTCTTCTTCTTCTTCTTCTTCTTCTTCTTCTTCTCCTGCCTCCAAGCTTTTTTAATACTGTTTTAAAAAAAAAAAATCTTTAAATCCGATAATGCTACCGAGACTATAACATACACAAAGATTTATGTCTTCCCATTTTTTTTTTTATTTTGGCTCTCCTCTGTCACATCAAAAACAGCAATAGATATAATGTTTCAAACTTTAAAATGTCTCAAAGGGATAGAGTAGTTGTTTGCTTCACAGCCGTTGAAGTCTACATTATTTTTTTATAAAGTTTCAGCCGCTAATTTATTTCTTCTATCCCGAGACTTTCTGAAAAAAACTCCGCTGGAATATAGGGATTTTACCGTGCGCGCACCGCTATTACTCCTGCTGCGTGACGTCAAAAAGTGAAATCGGCTAGCAGACGATTGGTCCGGATGGTTTTTGATCGCGTCGCTCCAGTCGTCTGCTAGCTTTTCTTCCTTTACGACGTCACTCACCACGGATAATGGGGGCGAAGGCAGGATGAAAATCCCAACATTTATACGGTGTTTTCTCAAAAATGATCAGTCGGAGGGAAAATGTATGCATTTAGCGGTTTTTTGGTGGGGTTTTTTTTGACAAAATATGTGGATATTTTTGGAAAATAAAACAAATATCTACACCTGTCGGTTACAGTCAGATGGCAAACCGTATCTACAAATGGCTGTGGACACTGTCACTACGCACATAATATATGTGCGTTCACACTTTAAATACTTAGACGTGTTAAATCACTTTCTTTAAGATAATCTTCGAAGGAACAACAAAAGAATCGTCTGCAAAGTCTCTAAGCAGTATGAAAATTCGGGGGGAAAAAACAACAGAAAATGTGAAATATGCGATTGAATTCAAGTGAGTGAAATGTCCCATCGTGCCTCTTCCTCTCCTTTTACACCCGGAACTGGCCTTTAACTCTTATCATTGGCCAGCTCCAGATATATTGTTCAATGCTGACTCAGTCTTGCATAATGACGACTCTTTACTTAGCCTTGAAAAAGCTGCTCCGCTAACTTTGCTCGTAACTTTAACATTCACGGATAATGTTAATGTTACTATATATTCTCTCTGACGCCTTCTGTTGGCAGAGGATAATTCCCCTTGATATGAGATGTACATCTTGATAGCACTGCGTTTGCTGCGCTAGTCTGCAGGGACCTCCGCCATGCCAGACACTATTAAACTGTAATACATCTTTCTGCAGACAACCATAGGGCCATACCGAACACTATGTTATAACCAACTTATTCATGGAAGAGAACTGTGGATTATGCATACAGAGACAGACAATCAGAACACTGCATTTCTGTTATAATTTTTCTCATCATCATTTATTTATTTATTTATTTATTTATTTATTTATTTATTTATTTATTTATTTATTCTTTCCATTTTAAAGTATTGCTGCATTTATTTATTTACTATGTACAGAATCAATATCTGATTATTTTTTTAAGTTTATAAGTTACGGCGATCGTACCTGTTTATGGACAATTTTTTAAAGAATTTTTTTCTTTCTTTGGACGGTTTTATAATTTATAAAACCTTACATGTGGTAAATGTTTTTTTTTCGGTGTTTCCTTGTCTGTGTGTCTGTTTGTTCGTTTGTTTGTTTGTTTGTATGTTTGCTAACTGGTCTGTAGATCGGTCGGTCGATCGGTTCTTTGATTGGTTAGTTGGCTGGCTAGTTGGTTGGTTGGTTGCTTGCTTGGTTGGTTGGTTGGCTGGCTGGCTGGCTGACTGATTGGCTGGCTGGCTGGCTGGTTGGCTGGCTGTGAATGAGTAACGGAATAACTGTGTGCTTGGCAGGTTAAGTGAATGGGTGAAGGATTGGCTGGTTTTGTACAGATTACATAGCTGCCCGAATGGTGTTTACCAGCATTATGTACGATTCTTATTATGACATTATTATCATTAATATATATTATTATTATTATCATTGCATAGGCTTCAGTGTTTCACACGGTAACCATTCTCACAACAGCAATGACAACAATAATAAGCAATACGAAACAAAAGAAAGACTCCCTTCATCCCTCACTGCAACAACTCCTCACTCCTCCTCCTCCCCACATCTCCTCTCCGCAACCACATCCAGGATTGGGCAAGTTAACCAAATTCATCAGCTCAGATCAATTTCAGTTTACTCACGGGGAAAAGCCTTAAGATTAGCTCCGTCTATGAAAATTGATTAATTTTCAGATCAGATCAGGTCACCTTGTTTTAGAAATCGGCAGTCGCTTCTGCCGAGGTGGATGTGAACTGAATTGAAATCTAGGTAGAAAATTAAAGTTCAGATTAAGCACCCAAAATAAGTTTAGTTCATATCCAGATCAGTTCGTCCAATATAGCTCATAAGCTCAGATCAAGTTCGCGCGAAGCGAACTTTAGTTCACGAACTGCTTTCATTCTAGACCGCAGTTCTGCCCAGCCCTGCCACATCCCCTCAGTATTGCTCCCCTGTCACAGGCAGGTTAATAAGCTACTCACCCTGTATGCCACACACGTCTGTAGAGTCGCTCACACCGAGAGAACCACACACGACTCTCGGCCGCCATCATTCATAACGTTGTTGTCATGCCGTGATACCGATACTAGGCAACCTATCTGGGCACGCGGCCCCGTTATCGTCTCTTTTACACACATGTCGTTATAGAGACTCGGGGCCTAACAGCGCCTTGTAAGCGGGGGGACAATATATTGGTGGGACTGGGGGAGGGGGAACATGGAATATCAGTCAAGGCCACGAGCTAGACGACATGCCTGAAAATCTTTCTTCTTCCTTCCTTATCTCTCTCTCTCTATCTTTTCTTTTTCACTCTCTCTCTCTCTTTCTCTCACTCACTCACTTACGCACTCACTCACTCACTTACTCACTCACTCACTCATTCACTCACTCACTCACTCACTCACTCACTCACTCACTCACTCACTCACTCACTCACTCACTCACTCACTCACTCACTCACTCACTTACTCACTCACACATTCATTCACTCACTCACACACTCACTCACTCACTCACTCACTCACTCACTCACTCACTCACTCACTCACTCACTCTCACATTCACTCACTCACTCACTCACTCACTCACTCACTCACTCACTCACTCACTCACTACTCACTCACTCACTCACTCACTCACTCACTCACTCACTCACTCACTTATTCATTCATTCGTTCACTCACTTAGTTACATTCTCTTACATTTTAATGGTCTCTCATCACATTAGTACTCGGCCAGTTTTCGTCACCGTCTACCTCATAATGTATGAACTATACCCAGTTAATATCCATGCACGGTCATCCAGATATCGCAAGCCACGACTCCAGCAATGATTATTTCCGTTTTCCACTCTAATTATCAGAGAAATATGATTGGCTGATGAGTGATATGGTCTGTTATATTGGCTCTTATTGGCCAGTGGGTCCTTTATTTGTCGGAAGCCGTTTTTGATTACGTAATTATACTTACATTTTGCTGAAGCCGGAAGTGAGCTTCACTGAAATTGACCAATCAAGAGCAGTCTATTGGCAAGATCGGAGCTACAAATTTACCACAATGGATTCATAGCTCCCCCAGTCCGCATTTGCAAGAATCTCGCTGCATGCTACAAACATGTACAATCTTGAATGTTCTTCATTAATAAGAGTGTGTAGGTATTATATATATATATATATATAGAGAGAGAGAGAGAGAGACAGAGAGAGAGAGAAGGGAGGAGTAGTATACGGAAATGTGAGCGAATGAAGTTTAAGTGGGACGGATGAGTAAACGAATGGATTAACTGTTAAGAACATTGCTATTACTTTCTGTTTTCTAAGCTCAGTAAACTTACCGATATTTGTCATTGCTGTTATCATGCCCACTCTAGATCTAATTCCCGTCATGTGTATATCTATTCTGTTTACTTGCCTTTACACCACGCCCACTACACATGCTGTGATTCATCGATTTTTTTTTTCAACTTCCCCAAATAATAATAATAATATTAATAAAGTGTATTTATATAGCGCTTCATCCCCGGAGGACTCGAAGCGCTTTACAGCCATATGCACACATACTCAATCACAAATGCACACCTCCACAACACACACGAGCTTATATATACAAAACATGCATACTAACATACTTATATTCACTTACACGTACACACACAGCATTTAATTTGCATGTGTGTGGACTCAAAGAACAGGAGCCTCAGGGTCAAAGGAAGCATGGATTCCAGCCTCCAATACCAAGGACAGACCATCACATGGTACAAACCCGGAAATGGTGGAAAACGGTCCATTGGGTGATGCATTTCGTTTTTTACACTAGATCATAGTAGAACTTACCGAGGAACCTGATTGGCTGCTGCGATATGAGACATTTTGTTTTTGTTGGCTGATACTTTTTTTATTTCTTTGCTTCTATTTTTAAATATTATGATATCCTGATTTATTTACTGTATCTCCTTATCATAATTAAATTTCTTTTTTTTCTTTTTGTCTTTTGTTTCAGACGCATGTTCCCCACATTCCAAGTTCGCCTCTTCGGCCTTGACCTCAACAGCGATTACACAGTCATGATGGACTTTATACCCGTGGATGACAAGCGGTATCGATACTCATTTCACACCTCCAGCTGGGTAGTAGCCGGAAAGGTGGGTAATAGTAGTGAGATTTTTTTGTGGTATAGATACTCATTTTTCACCTCAAGCTGGGTGATAGCAGGGAAAATGGATAATATTCGTGACATATCTCTGTGAAAAGAAATATAACGTTAAAGTTTTGTGTTTACCGACAATCAAAATATAAATTACTAGTTTTGTTGCCAAGACTGTCTTCGCGTCCTTCTATCTGGCTAATTTATCTCATGTCTCTCACTAACAGGCAGATCCCCACATGCCAGGAAGGATTCACGTCCACCCAGACTCAGCAGCCAAAGGTCCGCAATGGATGAAACAAGTCATCTCGTTTGACAAGCTCAAACTCACCAATAACCTCATGGATACTAACGGGCATGTGAGTACAACAATCATACACTACCATGTGCCCTTCCGAAAAAAAAAAAATCAAAGTCTAGTAACTTTTAAATTGAGAGAGACGATAAAGATGAAATTTTGGGCACATCAACGAACAGATAAAAACATAAACCTAGATAATATACAGTATTAGTTTTATCACATTGGAAAAAAAGAGCACTGTCAAACATCATCTGCCAGGCCAATAAAAATAAAATGAAAGACGCACGCGCGGAACACTGTTGTTAGCTTTTGTTTTTCATGTTTTTGTTATTAGCTATGCTGTGCCCAAGTCACGTAGATATCTGAAATTTTCGAATGTTTTCTTTTGTAACACACCCATGTGACAAGGAATTAGGGTCCAGTTTTTATGTGAAAACCGTCTTCTTTGCAACGTTAAAAACGCTGGCCTTTGATGCTGGACCAGAACATATCAAAAAATTTTTTAATGTTTTTAGAGATTTTCAATCTCAAATGTTTTCGTATATTATTGCCACACAAATGTGCCTTAGACTTTGGATATTTTTGTGTGACAACGAGTGAGGAAGGGGAAGTTTTCTTTGTGTATTATTAAAGAGATTATTAGCAGTATGGCATGACCGCTTTATCTCCCGAGGTATCTCTGTATGTGTATGTTGTAAATATAACGTCCTGTAGGTGGGTGCACTGCACAGCGGGCAAAATGATGGCAGCAGTAATCTTAGGGTTGTACTCTTCCTATGAGGAAAGGATACAGATAGTCTGAGGGAGAGAGCTATCTATTGATAAATTGGAGCTCAGAGAGAGAGAGAGAGAGAGAGACAGAGAGAGTGACAGAAAGACAGAAATAGAAATAGAGAGAGAGATGTTTCAGTTACTGAAAGCAAATTTCCATATGCTAATAATCAATTAAATTTCTTGATAAATTTGGTTGTCGAAGTCAAGAAGGCGAGAGAACGACCCACACCAAACAAAAGTCGATTATATTTTTTTTTAATATTGGGGCTATCCATCAGCAAACGAGTTATGCTGAGTTATGCGCGATTCATTTCAAGAACGCAGCCCAAGCGGAAAAGTAGAAGTGTCATCAGGTATGGAGGTCCCTCAGAGAACAACATAATATTGCTCTATGCTATGCAAAATGGCGATGCAGAAAGAAGCAGGCATGCGGAAGGAGGGAGAAATTCTTCAGGAAGCCTCTCAAGTTTGCCAGAGATTGTTCGAGCAATCGCTTTTGATACGCTGACAACAGATAAGGCAGTGCTTGGGGAGCATTTAAGGAAAGCATACTTATAGACCAACAGAGCAAGACACTCAGCCTCATGGTAAGATTTATATAGACTTGAGGGCCAGGGATTGAATTTGACATTAGCCATCCCAGTCTACAGGAGATATCCATGCAAGGTGGTACACAAAGCACCATGCATATTGGCCTCGATGCTTCAATGGCGTTCCTTATGCGATTTACACGAGATGTCCAGAACTACTGAAGCAACTACACCGCCTACTAAAGGAAGCGTGGAAGAAACTGCATGAGAGTAAGGAGTGGTAAGAGAGAAGCAACCACTTTCTGGTACGCTGACAACAGATAAGGCAGTGCCTGAGGAAGACATGGATATGTACACCCCGAAAGAGCAAAACTCCTCAGAAATTGGGCAGTTCAGGCCCCATATCGCTACTCATTGTGGAGGTAGGATTTTTTTTTCTCTCCTATGGTGTCCAAACTGACAATCTATCTTATGGAGAAAGGATTATTATGTCGATAATACTGTACAAAAAGGTGTTCCAACAGTCCCCAGGTAATTAAAACGTTTCTCTGTAATATGGGAGGCCATTCTGAGACCCAAGACGGAGAAGCTAGATCTATACATCTTCTTGGCTGATCTCTTCAGTGCAGGCTCAGTGTCACATCAGATGCAGTGACAAGCGCTGGAACTTTATTACATTCCAAAGATAGTAAGAATCATGCTGCAAATTTACTTCCCTGACTTCCACATGCGATCTTCTACCAAGCCAAACACGAAATGCTGGACTGACCTGCAGGTGGATTTTGTCAAATATGTACTATTTCCCCAGTAGTAAGCAAGTACTACTGAAAGCCACAGAGAGAGCAGGAAATTGACCGATCCCAGAAAGTGGATGCCATATGCCACCACTGAAGGCGTTCATGGAAAATATAACAATCTTAGTTTTTAAAGAGATTGAATCGCGGAAAATGTTGAAATGTCTACACGAATGAACCACCTGCTGCCGCATGAGCTTCAAGCCTAAGAAAAACAGGTGGTTGGCTATGAGAAAAAGGAAGCCGGCTGATGTAACATTCACTGCAGCTCATCAAAAAATACCAACAACCAGCGAGGAGCCCCTGAATAACCTTTATTCCTAATGAATAGACTAGTGTGTAATTGCTACTTTGGCTTTGTTGCAGTTATGGGCAATGTCTTTTAAACTTAATTGCGTTCCTAATCATACCCTGATGAACTTGCTCAGTTTCCTTTCCATTGCCTCTGTGGTACCTGAGTGTATTTCGTAGATAAGCAGCAGCCATAGAAGTTTTGATATCAGCGTGAATTGGAGGCATCAAATCTTGAACTTGCCGAAGAAGCCCACACCAGCCTGTAGGAAGAAATCCATCTCCTGCCACGTTTTGCCACAGTTACTTGAACTTTCAAGAATGAGAATAGGAATGTTCTTTGCTCTAATTTAAAAGCAAAAAGGTGTAATGGGCATTGTTCTTGATAAGATAAGAAATAATCGTGTAATTAATCAAAGATATATAACATTAAATTTATACGCACTGTTTATCTAACCTAATGTTTTACTGGATTTTTTTTTTTTGAAGAGGGGCGGGGACAGGGTTACAATTATTGTGCATATAAAACCAACAAAACGTTATGCCGTGAAAATCTTCCTTTCTAATTTTTCACCGAACCACATACGTGCGCGTGCGCAGCCATCCCCTTCCTGTTACTGACACTCGCGCTGCCCCCTCGTGGCCTTTGCGTCATTAGTTAGCGTAACTCTTCGCAGATGGACCAAGGCAAAAATGGCGTCGTGTTTGTGTTCCCATCTCTTTCTGTTTATTCCCAGCCGAGATCTCCAGATAGGCATTACGAATTGTAAACATTATAAAATGCGCCACCTGGAACTGTTATCGTAACCACTTTTCAAAAGGTCCCAGCGTTTAGTCAGGGGTGGGCGATTTCGTCTCCTGGGAGCTTGCTGCACTCGACATCGAGTCCGAAGATCCTTCGCTTAGGGCCGACTGAAGTCAGTAACGATTCCTGCTCGCCGGGTTAAGGTACGTTTTTTCGGATCCGAGATGGCACAACAGATCACTTCAAATCGTGCGTATGTGAGAGCGGGTGTGGACGGAAATGAACAATAACTGATATGCGATAATTTTTTAATTGCAATAGAAACAATCTGGGTACTCAAAGCTTTTGTTAGTTTACGGGTGCTGAAAATGGATATCAAATAAATTTTTTTTGGAACCCGTTGTTTATTAGCCTTTTTTTTTTTTCCTCTTTAATTGGCGTATCCCATTACATCACGTGAAGACGCCAAAAATAGAGTAAGACCTTTCCCTTCTGTCTTGATGGATGACGTACAAACTTGTGCTGTGCCATGACGTAACCTGATCAACAGTCGGAAATAATGAAAATGACGAAAAGTTCTGGCGAAGTAATGTGTGTGATGTAATCGGCCGGACTGGTTGAAACCTCTCCCCTGGTCACGAGCTTACACGTACAGTCTAGAGAAGAAATTCGTCTTTGGAGAGTCCAGTAATTCCAAGAAACACTCTTCCACTTTTCCAGGAAACTATAACAGAAACCTTAACAGGAAGAAGGAATGAGTAATAATCATGTAGATCCTATTTCGAATTTATTACTGTATTATTTCTTCACATTTGATTTAAGAATCAACTGTCAACGATTCCCTGGGAGGTATCGCGCAAAAAAAATGTGATGGAATTCGAACCGGTCCAGTCTCAAGCATGGAGCTTTGCGGTGGAAAACCCTCCCGTTTGTATCTCCTTGGTGCCGTCAACCATTTTTTTTCTTCTTGTCAAGACGCTTTGAAACGATGTTTTAAAAGACACTTGAAAGAGATCCGGTATGGGTTTAAGGGAAACCCGGACAAGATGGAAAAGAAGGGGGAGGGACGGTGGAGGAGGGGGGGGAGGAGAATTTGCATTTGCAGAGAAGGAAAGTGGGAAAAGCCAAAAGTGGGAGGGGGAGAAACGGGCAATAATTTTACCGCCCATCCCTGCCCCACCACCACTGCCACCACCACCAACAACAACAAAAAAGGACAATGACGTGGTGGCATTATTGAAGCCCAACTTTTTTTTTTTTCATTTCTTTCGCCCTCATGCGTCTAACAGTGTTCTCCTCTGTTATTATTAGTTAAAACAAATAAAACTGATTATCCCTGGGTTGGGGTAGGAAAGTGAAACTGACCTTTCCGAAGAAAGCTAAAGACAACAAAAAAAAAAAAGCCTTCCTGTTGGCCAGATTAAGCCGAACAGCTCACTTTTTATTTACTTTGCAGCTCCGTTTTCTAATCAAAAACGCTTATTTACCAATAATTATAAGCAATTTGCGCTTTCACTTTCAACCCCACTCTGACGCCATGACAAATGCGGAAAGTTGTTTGGGCTCATAAGTCATGCGTCTTTTGAATGATAAGAATTGCTGTTGTGTCTGTAAGTGTGTCCATTAGACTGTGTGAACGTATTATTTGGGATTATCTATCTATCTATCTATCTATCTATCTATCTATCTATCTATCTATCTATCTATCTATCTATCTATCTATCTATCTATCTATCTATCTATCTATCTATCTATCTATTTATCAGTAATCACTGACTATCTGCAGAGTCACTGCAACAGTTTATTCCTCGTGATGTCATTTTATAATTTCCTAACGTGATATAATGTGTGAAATATTGTACCTAACAAATTGGAAATAAAGACTCATCTATCTATCTCTCTATCTATCTATCTATCTATCTATCTATCTATCTATCTATCTATCTCTCTGTCTGTCTGTGTGTCTGTCTGTCTGTCTGTCTGTCTGTCTGTCTGTCTGTCTGTCTGTCTGTCTGCAAACCCATTGTCTGGATGATAATCTTCCCTTGTGTGAGATTCTGTAGAGAAGATAGTTCTGCCAAGTTCAAACATCATCACCATCACAACACTCAGCAGTGAGACGAGAACTCAGACCGGTTGTGGTTGTTTTTCTAACCGCTTTGTTTATGTACGGCCACAAAATAATTTATCAAACTGATTAATTACCTCTGTAGGATGTTTCAACAAAACCAGCCTTGCCAAACATGTCTCCTATTGATTATTATCCAGTCAAGATCTTGCCACGGTTGCCAGTTTGGCGACTGCAGTGCCTGATTTTATAATTACTTACCAATTCTGCAAGGTTTTAGCATCATGCCATCTTCCTTTTGTTTCGTTATCATTATTATTATTATTATTATTATTATTATTATTATCATCATCATCATCATCATTATTATTATTACTATTATTATTGTTATTATTTTTATTATTATTAAAGACATATTATTAGCTTTTTTAAACTCTTAATTATGATTAATTTTAGGTTCCTTGCAATTTCAAGTTTACGTTAGCCGTGCTGCAACTAAAATCTTAGCTAGATACCTTTGCCGGCTGGGTTGTTGCTCGAAGCCAGTGAATAATGAACTTGTATCGATCTGTATAATGGACAGATCCACAGTTAACCTCCGTATCGCCTAGCATGGATACATATTTCTTTCGTCAATGCGTATTTCAGTAAAAAAAAAACCGATTTTTGTTAGGATTATGTTACATTATGCTTTATCAAATTTGGCAATATTTTTTTGGATTTTTTTTTTTTTGTCGGGTAGGAGGTGGTCAAATAATTCTCTGAAGACTTGTGCACGCGTCTCTTCTGCGCACCAGCGGAGGTGGCATCATCCTCCTCGCACCTAGCTGAGTACTAATAATGTCATGAAATATCCTTCACATTCACTAACCCAATTCAACGCTCTCATAATGCGTCATGTCACTGAGCCATTTTGGATAATCGTATAGTTTTCGTATGATAACTTTTTCCATATAGCATTTGAAACTCCACCATCTTTTGAGAGTGAATAGTGGCACTATATCTGAAATAAGTGTGACAGCCCCGGTGCACCTCACAGCAGGTGGTGGTCCAGTTCCCATTTTAATGATAATTGATGGCCGGGTAGGTGGTAAGCGGTCAGGTGGTCAGGGGATGGGTAAAGAGATGCAAACCCACAACCTGTAGTTCTTGAGTCTAACGCCATTACCATTCGGCCACACTGCTATATGAAGGAAAGGGGAAAGGGCGATAGTGGGTCTATTTGTCCTGAATGAGGAGAGGGTCGGGGGAGATCGATACTGTTCGTTCTGCAAGAGAAAGGTGGGGGAAGGAGCTGGGGGGAGGGGGAGNGGGAGGGGGAGATGAGGGTAGGGGGGGAGATGAGGGTAGGGCAATACATTTTTGCCTGAATAAGAAAAGACAGAGAACGAAAGTGTCGTGAATGAGAGTATAGAAGAAACTTGTTCTGAATGGCGTGAGGGGTTGTGCAAAATCTTTCGTAGATGGGGTTAAATGCTGGCTTGCGGCGCTCCTCCTGAACTATGCGGCTCGGAGTCTGTGGTGCCTTGAGCAGCCAGTACCGGTCGTGTTTTCATAAGCCAAGATAAAGTAACGCAGGGTCATCAATCTAAAACTGTACAAAATAAACAAACCGTTGCACTGCAAGGCCAGAGGATTCCCATGTTTACGACTGTGTCCTCTATTTTCGGCACGAGATGTCACCATGAAATATTCAAATTATGGCGGATCTTCTGCTCATAAAGCTTTCAACGTTTAGGGAGCAAAGAATGTGGGCTAGACTAGACGAGCGATGGGCCCCTCTGGAAGATATTACCCCACTCCTTCCCTCTCGAAAAGTAAAAGAGTGAGTATATTGGCTGGACAGATAGAATACACATTACGGAGTATTCTAGTTAAGATGGAATGTATTATAATAGAGATATGTTTATCATGTTGTGCGTGAAGTTCACCTAAACTGGCAACCCGTGCTTTACAGCTCAGTGGACTATAATTGCGCTGTCTCAACATCTGAACAAAGATTTAACCTTCACACGAACCAGTGCATAGATATTTTCTTTTTCTTTGGATGAGTAAAGGGCATGCTGCTGGGTTTTGTCGCATACGAAATTCTTACTGTCAGGTTGTCCAGCCAAAATACTCTCCATAGGGTAATCTAGTTGTCCAACCAAAACACCCCTATACAAAGAAAAAAACAACAACTTATCTCTAGGTTGAAAATGTACCCGATGTTTGATTCACAAGTTTTTAAGTCAAAGATTCCCTGACTGCGTGTAGAAAGAGGAATGTGCACACGATTCAGATAGGATGTTCAACTTCTCAAGCCTTTAATCATAGTTGTCCATGCGAAATTTTACCAACCGTCGCTTTCAGTCTTACTGACATGACAGGCTTCACGGTCACCCTTAAACAGGGCTCAGGCGAGAAATCAATTGAGTTCTGTCTTTACTAAGGCCTATCGTGAAAAAAAAACTGGACCGGGGCAGGCAAGACAGGTGACATTAGTAATTACCTTTGAATTGCATAACAAGTGTTTTCACTATGGCAATAAGAAAAGGGGAAATTTGCGACTATAGAGAGAGAACAAATCATTGGTACACAGCCGGAGGAAAAGCGAAAGAGCTTATACGTCAACTTTTATGGTTTCTCATTACAGTCTCATTATACAATATTGTTTACGATTATGGCTTTTTTTTTTTTAACTTGATTTGGGGATGTCTTGTTTGTTCCTCACTTGACCACATAAATCTCGGAATGCAAGAAAATAAAACTAGGCAGTGAAAGATAATTGTCAGAAGCTAACAATAACGCTTGTAAATTGTAGCGGCACTGTATGCTTCCTCAGGGATTTTGTTCTTTAGTGGTCTGGCTTCCTGGGGTAATAATAATGTGAAATCGTATGAGCGGGTACTGGCGTGGATATGAGACTTGCAAACTTATCAGTGTTGTTATTATTTTTTTTATTATTATTATTATTATCTTTAGTAGCGCGAATTGCTTTAGGTCCAGCCTTCTGCTTGCTGCGTGACCCGTTGTTACGGATAATAATCGATAATAAGAATATTACATAATCGAGCGTTAATCCATTGCAGGTATGGATATTTGTTATACACCTAAGAGAAATAAGAGTTTATAGCTTTGAAACAACTGAGCTTATAATTACAAGATTAAATTTTACTTGAGCCCCCTAGTCACTTACATAATGTGTCATTCCCCAAATTAGCGTTCATGCAAAGTTTATAAACTTGCTCAGAATTTATGCCAGTCTCGATGGCAGTATCAGAATTCACGTTGAAGCTTAAAAAACTTAAGATGGGGAGTCATGCCTCCTAATGATACTAAAATCGTAATCTAGTTCTCTCAAATTTTTCTCCAAAATGGTATAAATATGTTGAAATACAGCTTTAAAAAATGTCAACGTGGACAATATTATTCTTATACTAGCTGATAAACCCACAGATTTGCTGGTTTTATTTTGTGAAACCACCATTTTATATATATAATCAGTTGATAGTCTAGTCTGTTCTTTATAATGAAGAAAAAAACAAAATTTGAAGAATATGGCCTTATAAAGCCAACTTGGCAACGCTAAGCTGAACACTGCACAGTGGACAGTAACGTCTTGAGCAATGTTGCCCGGTTGGCTCCTCATGCTCCAAAGTTTGCTACTTTTCAAATTCCTTGGCACGTTTTTGGTTTGTTTTTTTTTATTATTTCTCTAGTTCTCTATCATTATTTGTGCTATTTTCTAAGAATTTAATTTTTATCATATTTCAGTAATCATCTCATCATTTCCAAGTGAAAGCAGCACATATTTTTCACTGAAAAGCTTGGCCAAGAGAACTTTGAATGCATATTTATTTCAAGACTGACATGAAACATGGTCATTTCTTACTTTTTAAAAGTTTGCTAATTTTTGGCTTCTTTTGAAGGTTTGCTTGCGCTTTTTTGGGCGGTTTTTCGTTTTTCAAGTTTTGTGTGGCTCCTTCATGAAATCTGACAAGGCAAAACTAGTCTTGTTCATAATTTTTGGCTTCTTTTGAAGGTCTGCTAGCGCTTTTTTGGGCGGTTTTTCGTTTTTCAAGTTTGGTGTGGCTCCTTCATGAAATCTGACAACGCAAAACTAGTCTTGCTCATAGATAAGCAGCATGAACTCCAGTTCAAAACATTTTGAAGTCTCCTGAAATTAATGACCTAAAAAAATGACGAGACAAATATCATTTAACTTATCAATCAATCTTTTTACTCCCCAAGATTATCCTCAACTCCATGCACAAGTACCAGCCCCGTCTTCACGTGCTGTACACGCCCCCGAAGACAGAAGACATCACCTCTACTGAGAATCACAGAACATTCATTTTCCCGGAAACAAAGTTCATGGCTGTCACGGCTTATCAGAACCAGAGGGTGAGAACATTCATTCATTCATTCATTCATTCATTCATTCATTCATTCATTCATTCATTCATTCATTCATTCATTCATTCATTCATTTTATATATTATATGCA
>JAWQUT010000638.1:235325-261378 GCA_033807755.1 Ellobium chinense
CAAGTCTTTATAGCTCTGTGACAACATAAACTTCATCGCTCAATTTCTCAAAACACAGCAAAAATGGGATGGCCCACTTTTGCTCTACAGTGACTTAATAACTCTACTACCTTCCTGGCTTTTGCCAAATAAATTTACAACCAGTTCACTTTATGGTGGCAAGTCATTAATATCTTCTGCCAAGCTAGTTGCAAGCTTTGTGAATGCCCTCTAACATATATTAATATCTCAAGGCCCAAATGCAATAACAGTGATTTCTCAGAATGCAAATACAATTCAATCGACTCCTCAGGAAAAAGAGGGCAATGATACCAGAGTCTCTGTGCAGCAGATTAGATGACTTGTGTTGTGTAAAATTGTTCTCCAATTGCTGTTTTCCTCAAAACTGTTTTCCATTGCATGAAGATTAGTGCCTGCTTCTGCTCTTAAGTCAGAATAATGCTTGGTCAAAAAAATGTTTACCTAACCAAAGCGTAGATATTAATCCCTACAACAACCACTGCAAGATATTGTGTGTCCCAGTCCCGGGCACCTACTGGTCATCACACAACATCCTGTTTTCATTCCTATGTCCCAAGAAGAGAAACATATGATGTTCATCACCAATGACCACTTTGGCCCTAAAACTTCATAATGGTAAGGGTTAAGATGTCATATCAATAACTTAAGCGAGTCAAAAAGCAGCATAAGTTTCATTTAATTGGCTACAAGACATATGCTCTTGTCCATACAGGCTTTGTTATTAAGTCCCAAGAGAACACATGTCCTGATCTGGTAGGCTCACACCAATAGGGAACAGAGCCTCATCTATACCTTGGATCCTGGGGATCCTACAGTTTTGTTTTTTGAAGGAAGGCACTGGAGCATCTCAACCCATGTTTCCATCTATGTAACATTACACTTGTAACATTACACTTCCATCAGTGCAAGCAAGCCAGGCCACACTAGTCAGGTGAAACACTATTACTATTACTCTATGAGTTGCACATTGAGGGTTTGCATGTAAAAGACATTTGTTCAGTGCTCACATTCTGGGCAGAAAGTGATAAGTTTATCTGGGTTTCATGTTGGCCCTAGGCACTGGTGAGTGGATTTTAAAAAAAACCCATCTGCCATTTTACAAGGGTTAATCCATAGATTCAGAACATCTGCTTGACATAATTGTTTCTATGTTCTGCCAACACAGTCTGGAAAATACACTCTTTGAATCTCTAGGATGTTTGTTTCAGTGATGTGTTTACATCCTTCCTAAGCACATTTATGGCTACAGTATTTCAGGGACAAGACTTGATGCCCAGTCAGGTCACCAGCAGGAGAGTGCCCTTGAAATGTAATGAAAAAATGCCCTAGAAGAGACCAGCCACCAACAGGATTTGAACCAGGGACCTCTAACATCAAAAGACAAGCCTTCTATATCTGGGCCACCATGCCAAATTCTAATATATAATGGTCTAGTCCTACAGATATAATAAATATCCATATTCATTCTATAGCAAGCCATTCATCATCTGTATACAATCTGATCCATAATGACGTTGCCTGCCTTGTCTCTCATGCGAACACGACCATTTGGGAAGCGGGTCTCATGTCGTCCGTCAGAGTAGATAGTCTTGACGATTCCATCTGGGAACTCTCTCCTCTAGTGAGGTAGAAACGGAGGAGAAGAAAATGACAATTGCATTATATCAGAACCATGTAAGGTAGGGACATTATTTACGATAATTTAAGTCTTAATTGATAATATGGCCATCCTTTAAGGGTAAGCATATCAGGCTACATTACTGATTGATACATACTCTTCCTTCACACTCTGCCACGACAATGAGGAAGACATTGCCACTGTGTTTCAAAAATGGCCTGAGTCATTTTCCACATTTCTGAGAGGATGGATGGAAACATTTTTACAGCAAAGAAAAAAGGAGTCAGCCACTGCAAGTTTGGCAGGAATATATGGGCACATTTCAGGTTTTTTAACAATTCGAAATGGCATTCGATCTCATAAACAAAATGATAACATTTATTTTTAAAAATGATATGGGTCTGAATCAAGCCATTTTCAAAACACAGCGATGACATGCAAGGAATAGGAAGAGGTAACAGAAGAAGCTTCCAGTAGTGTCAAAAGAATGGAGGAGATGGGAATAACAAGTTGAATCTCATCAACTAACAAGGAATGGATGCTGTTAAGTCAGTGGACCCTGAAAGAGCTACTTAAGATGGGAGATGAGCAAGTGTGGATATGTCTGAATTGCAAGGAAGCTGATCTGTAGTCAATACCAAGATCCCTCTACTTTCACTCTATTCCACCACCCCTATTTCTCTCACCTGATACTCTGCTGTATGCACCTCCCTGTCTCCACTGGGATACTCCACTGTCCTTTCCCCCTTGCTACTGTACTGCATGACTGTCCCATCAGTCAGGATGACCTCTTGACCTCCATCAGGGAACAGGTACTTCACATCTTTGGAAGGGAATGTGATTTCCACTGTTCCATCAGGGTACCTTCTTTCTATCTGACCACTGGAGACAAAAATGATGAAAACAAAAATTCTGTCTAAATTTCAACTTTAACAAATCAGTGATCAGTGTATGCTCTATTCAGAGAACTTCCAAAGAACCCTAATAGATATTTTCGCCACATGAAAAACACCAAGCTGTTATAAGAATACCCTAATCAAGAAAGTATGAAATACTGACATTGCCCAAAATTTATACTGTGCTGTGTTCTTCTCAACAAATTGTTCTCCACCTTCAAGAATAATCTTTCCCTTTTTATATCATAAAAGACCTAGATGTGTTACAAAGCCAGTAAGTTAAATCACACACAACTAACATCCAAGATGTGCCACCAAAGATTAACTCTTGGTCTAAGGCACATAACCAATTGAAAAATCATTCAACAGCTCTTAGCTCCCTTGCCATAAAAACCATCCTAACCCATTAAGTCAAAATGAAATCACACTGATTCTAATAATGATCTATTGACTATGGATGAAGTAAAGATGAAAGCATATTTTACTGTGAATTATCAACAAAAACAAATTTTTGCTACAATCCAAATTAAATAACATCTGCTTACTTTTTAAACTGGAAGGTTTCGAGCCCATCTGGGAAGGTGGTCTGCATGATCTCCGCTTCAGCAAAAATATACACCTAAAAGACAAAAACCAAGAGTTCAATTAAATTTTACACAAAGTTCACTAGAAAAGTATCTGTCACTTCAGTTATCTCCAATTTCTCTCCCTGGAATTGATTTTTACTTTCTCCTCTCTGCAAGCCATTTTTTTTTTAAAAAGGTTGAAAAGGAACTGACTCCGTTAGTGATTTGTCAAAATAAGTCTGTCTCCAAGTATAATACCACTTCATTCATATGTCTAGTAAACTATGTCACCAAGGACATTTCATTCATATAGGACTGAATTACTGTCATAAAGAGAGACTACCCACACTGACTTTACACTGATATAGAGTAAGCAGGTGCAACAGTATTCATGGGCATCACTGCTGATTCCCACTAATAAACAGATATGAGGTGTAAATAAAATCTATAGTCATATTTCAAAATAGTCTTTCATTAATATGGTGATGAAGCAGAGCAGGAATCCTCATGTGTTTCTGTTTAACATTTACCCCCTAAGCCACCTGCCCAAGACGAATTCCCAATCACTCAGAGAAGGGAGATAACTCTAAAAAAAATATGACTTTTTTAAAAAAAAAATTCATTTTAAAAAATCTAATCCGGCACAGGTTGCACCCATTCACTGTCTCATACATGTTTCCATCATAAAGCTTCACGATAGAGGTGTAGGGCATCCTCCATCACCTCAAAAAAAGCCAAAAAATCTATGACAACTTCAAAAAATCACAGAGAAGCAACCACTCTCCCAATTTTCTCCAAACAAACACTGGAAGGAAGTTCGTTTTCCACAGCTTCCGATTCCACAATTTTTATTTCCGTTTGGCAATATTCAGAACATGCAATGCCATCCGTAACGAAACAAATCTAAAATGGCGACCCGCGGCGACTGTAGGGGTTTACCGAAAGCGGTGACCCGCGGCGACTGTAGGGGGTAAATGGTTAATGGACTGATCCCAGCCTAAATACACATTGAAGCACTCTCTGCTTCCAAGCAACCAAACTTGATCCAAAGAATATAATTAAAAGAGGTTGTACAGTAAAGGTAACTAACCACTATATGCTCTCACACATCAACATCAGAACATGCACTACAGATTAAGCAACCCCTTTCCTGTATCAGAACTGCCAAAATTATTCTATTCTCTCCAAGCAAAAAAATATATCACCTCTGTGCTACAACAATGACATAAGTCATTTTTCACAATTCTGAGAGAATGCAGGGGAAACACTTTCATGACAAAGCAGAAAAACAATGTGTATCTTTGCAACACTAATTTTGATGGGAAAATATTGGTATATTCCAATTTTTTGAACTTGTCAATATGGGCCTTTACCTCGTATACAACAAGGTACTTTCATTTAAAACTTGCCTAACTTACACCATTTTCACAGCGCAGTGACATGCACTTAAAATTAAATGGTTCTTTTGCTGCCTAAATGACTCTTTTCTTCCCAACAGAAAAGTACATATGGCCCATCTGGATTGTGATGAAACATATACTTGTACGGCAATGCAGATCTGAAAACTGCAAGGATGTCTTACCACTCTGTGATCAGGGAAAATCTGCCGAATGTCTCCATTTGCCAATCGACACACTATAGTCTGTCCATCAGCAGATATCTCCTTCACTGTTCCATTAGGGAAGTGGATTTCCTTAGCACCTGTCTTGTATGTTTTCTCAACCTGAAATATAGAGGTTACACCACAGTGAGTCACTGAGATTCTACACAAGGCATGCAACATGACCACAGACAACAAGGTTCTTTGTGAAGAAATACTGCATGCATTCGGTTTTAATGTCCCTTTTCAGCAGTTATGGCTACTTCCAGGTTTGTCAGGTAAAGAACTGATTGGCAGCTGGTGGTTTAGGCATCGTCCACAGTCAAAGAAAGATAACACATGCTAAATGGGAGAAATGGAAATTATCTCCCCTGAGCATTTTGAAACTAACTTTTTTTAAAGGCCAGACACGGTTCTCAGCATGAATTGGTAATTTTAACAGTATAATTACAACTTTGTATTAAAATAAATCATCAAGTATGCCAATGATCAAATCCATTACCATTTTTCATTCTATTGGCAACACCCTTGTCAGCAGAAAATACATGTAACAATGTGATATCTGAAAACTGAAAATGTAACCAAGTCTGAATCCTAAAGTTTCATACAGGACAACAGTAATTCCATTTTATTACCTTTCCATCTTGATGCATGGTCTCCACAAATGCAGAGACATCTCCCTTATCAATCACAGCTCTTTCCATAGCCGTCAATGCTGCCGACTTGTCACAAGGATTCATGGAGGAGGCCAGAGAGTCGGGCATTCCGGAGCCTTGGGTGCCAATCGGCAATGTGCTGAGGAGATGAAATTAATAAAAATTGAAAATGGAACTTTTCATTTACCCTCCAGGTATACTGCTTTACAATGATATGCAATGTTATACATCTCATTCTTAATACAGATAAATATAGAAAAGCTTACCTTATACATGTAAATATGTAATGTTACAAATGAAACCCATATCAAAATTCCTTGCAAATTGCTGCAGTGCAAAGCCCAGCTCTAAGCCAGGTATTGCTTCTCACCTTAGTGGAGTGACAGGGGAACAAGTAGGAGACTGATAAACTCCATAAAAAGGAATGCTACTTTCTTTTTATAAAAGTCTCAACTTTCAGCAATTTCACTACGATTTTTTCTGAAAACTGGATATACTGCATTTTGTCATACTATTCTTCATACTTTGGTTTCCTTTCCCAAAACAAACTCACTTTTCTATCATAACAGGTACAGAGTTGTTCTGAGCCTGCATGCTCTCCCCTGACATATTTGCATGAACCGTAGGTGGTGCTGGCGGCTTCAACACTGCTGTTACTTTAGGTATTGCCGACTCCGGCCCATTCTGGACCCCAGAAGAGGCTGGGACGACTGAACCATTGTGCACATGGTTACTGCCTGGGTTGTTCCTGTTGACTTTACCTGCACTCTGGTTGGCAGGTGTCACTTTGGGCACTGCAGATCTCAGGTGACCTGCAGAGGTTGCTGTGGAAGAACAGAAATAACATCACAGATCCTGACAAATGTACAGGAGCTCCTGTCTGGCTACTCATCTTTAATCTAAACCTCTGCAGCAACCAAAAGACAATTTGTTCACCAAATATTTTGAGAATGTACATGGAATTTTGCCTACACTTCTTGAAAGCTTGATAAGTTCCATAAATTACACTACTGGTACTGTTTAAGGATATTTGATAAATCATTTGACTGGGTAGAAAATCACAAATGTTGCAGAGAGACTAAGTGCAAAAGTTTAAAATAGATAATGATGATATGAATATCACATAATGATTGGCAGATGCACACCTAATTATGTTTCCAAACATAACAGTCCTCAGATACTGCTGGAGTTTAGAACAAGTAGCACTCAACAGAACAGTAAAGCCAAAGGTAACTTACTTGAAGGAAAACTGCTTCTCTGTCCTCCTGAATTTGAATATTTGACTTTATCACTTTCTTGAGTAGGAGTGCTGCTTCTGGGCTGGGATGCTGTAGGCTAGAAAGCACAACCACAAGAATTTGTTACAGGCCAGAATCGAGGACACCATGAAACCTAGCATTTCCTAACAAAGGCTGGGCAAAAGACAGGGCTTAAGGAGGCCAAGAGTTGGTAAATTGCATGTTCAAATATTGCATGTTCAACCGTGGTTTATAATAATCAGCGACAAATTATAACATATTAACCCTCAATAACTGAACCTGCATTCACACTCCAAAACAAGTCATAAATTGGGAGTTATTTGTTTCTTTCTTGGAAGTCTTCATGATGCAATACAGAATGAATAACATTTCTCTGATAAGTGACTACTCCCATCTAGTGATACCATGTTGTTACCACAGATAGTGGAGTAATGCCTCCATAATTCTCACCAATCTCCTTTCAGAGAAACATCATGTTACATTACTGTGTCCCTCTGCCTACCTCAGCCCTTTCCTACAATAAAACAGATGCCATACTGAAATATATCTAGTTTCTAATTTTAGAACTTTAAGAGTGAACTTCAACAGGAGTCAAATGTCTTGAAATCCAATGCTAAACAGAGACAGCAAGAAACCAAATCAAAAAGTAAACAATGATCAGAGAAGATAACATGTTCTAAATGTTTATCTACCTCTCTACTGCTGAGGGGTCCAGATTTTCCAGTGCCTCCTTCCATATGTCCAACCTTCCCATTACTGAGCGGCGCCACAGACTTGACATTGTTCTGGGCTGTCATCCACTCCAACCTCTTCTTCTCCAGGATCCTAACCTCTTCCTTTAATTCCCCATTCTCCAATTCTACCTCCGCCACTCTGTTCTTGAGTCTGGCCGTGGAAGCATTCCATCGACTCTCCTTGCGCTTCATCTCGTCCTGCAGCTCTTGGAGCTGGAAAAGATCAACATACCACCTTCTTAAAACTACTCATGAAAAGGAAGTCAAAAGATTTTGTACACAAAGCATTTTTCCATTAGGTTGTAATGTCTGGCTCTGTTCAGTATCTGAACATATCGTCATCTCAATTTACAAGTGCTCTATGTCTCTTTGATAAAAATCCTGGTACTCCCCCAAAATGAAATTGGGGAAGTGTCAGCAGCAGGGTTACATAAAAGAAAGTATCTTTGGGAAACAACCCTCTCTCTTCCCTACCCTCACTTCTTATTTCAAACCTTCCTTTAACCCTAACCCAAGTACACTCAGGAGAGTCCCCGGATTTCACTAACTCTCAAAGAACACTTGTACACATGATACATTACACACAGGTACTGTAACCTTCTAATATCTCCACAGGGCTCCCTCAAACAGCTGTTACATTACCTGAGTTTTCAAGGCCTCTATCTCTTCCCTCTCTTTCTTGTCCGGCATGGAACGCACTTTCTTCTGGTAGCTGTCAAAGAGTTTTTTCTCTCGTCTGAAAGACAGAGGATGAACATCTTACAACTGTGTCTTTCCAAAGAGAAATTCCTTAAAAATGTGAGCAAGGGATGAAAGCTGATCTCTTTAACTTCAAAAACACTTCCTAATAAAGTTCATACAGACCCACAAAAACCACATTTCAATCCACAGCCTATGAGATGGACACCACAACTTTAAGCAAGTTCAAACAAGTTTAAATTAATTAATTCAAAACCAGACCACAACTGCAAACACAATACAACACACAATGAGATAACACATGAACAGTAAATTATTGTGACTACTTAACTACACACAGACACCAGCTAACAGTTCACAGTATACATTTCACAATTATAAAACTTAAACCAGTTAATATCCATTCTTTACAATTGCTTTTCTTCTACCCACCATTCGGAACTCCAATCTCCCACCTGAAACTTTTGTCACACAGTTTTAATTGATTTTTCTTTTATATTTTCTATGCACGTAGCAATACTACGCATGCTCTGAATAATGAAGGTGTATATGTGCTTTGAAAGGTCAAGTTATTACTGAGGCATTCCCTCATTCAAACAGCAGTCCACAACTTACTTGAGTTTCTTCATTTCCTCAGCTTTGAACTCTTCCAGTCTCTTCAATTCCTCTTCCTTCTCTTTCTGGAAGTTTTCAATCTCTTGCTTCAGTTTGGCCAAACCCTGAAATTAGTCACAGTGTTCTACTGATAGCAAAGATCAACACTTGAACAGATGATAAGTGGTGAGTGAAAATGTTCCATGGACTGATCACTAGAGAGTTCCAAAATGTTGATGTCATAAGCAATGTTTACTGACTGCTTGTCCAACAAGAAGAANACTATCCAACCTATCCCAAAATCATGCCCTTTGGCATACATATTTCTTGACCTAGTAAAATACCCTTTGGGCCGTATAATACCTTTTGACTTACGGTTAAGTGCCATTTGGGTTAAATAAAAACATGAAATCCTAGACCCAAATCATACTAATGTCATCCTAATTTTCATCATTCTTAAAAAAAGAAATGCCAAATCCATGAGCTGATCAGCTTTCCCTTCTCAGTTTTTCCAGGTTAGCATTCTCAGAGCGGAAACTCTCAATCTCCGTGTCCAACTCCATGAGTTTTTACAAATCTTCATATATACATTTGCAAGGGCTCAGAATTTAAACAAAAAAAAAAAATCCTTTGAACATGTGGAGCCTACCTCTTCTCTTTCCCTTCTCAGTTTTTCCAGGTTAGCATTCTCAGAGCGGAAACGCTCAATCTCCGTGTCCAACTCCATGAGTTTTTCCCTCAGAATACGAGACTGGACACCATCAGATGATTGTATGGGCTGGGCACTGGCCTGTTGTAGGCTTTGGTTGGCCTGGGTTGCAAGAATTACTCAGTGTAATATTACACTATGGAATATTCCATATATAGTAGTATATCATGATCACCACTACTCTCCCTGTCTATTATTATAAAAAATATATATATTGTATGGTATACATTATAATATATTTCAGTATCCCACAACCAGCTGGAGTTTTTCTCTCTTCTGTCAGATTCCTTTAAGATTTTTTTTTATCTATTTGCTTCTAATCATTAAACATTAGACACTTTAGAACTACTGAAGTTCTTATAAAATGAAATATCACTATGTTGTATTCCATCCTCAAAAGTATTAAGCTGCATCTCACCTTCTCCGACTCAGCACTTGGTTTTGGCTTGAGCTTGGGAAAAAGCCTGGACACCAGTTTCGATGTAGGTGGTGTTGAATCTGGTGCTGTGGTGGTTGCAGATGCTGACGCTGGTCCTGCAACAGCTTTGGAAGAAACCAAAATATCTGCTTATATCAGGCAGAGCAGGCAGTGCTGCATGGTATTTGCTAAGAAAATTTCTACCCATGGATTATGGAAGAAACCATAATATCTGCTTATATCAGGCAGAGCAGGAAGTGCTGCATGGTATTTGCTAAGAAAATTTCTACCCATGGATTATGGCTAACATGACTGCTTAATCAAAGGATGCCATTTGTTTTTCTTAAAATTCTCTGGGAGATTTATGGAAGATTATATTGCTTTACCTCGCTGAAACATCCTTATCAGTACATTAATGCAAAGAGAGAATTTTCCTGGCTCATTTGTGACAAACAAACAAGTGTCACTAAAATAATAATGAGAATATATTTAGATGAAAATGTTTCTATCCCAGACAATTTGTGGCCTGATGTCAGCTAGCCTTCTCTCAGAAACAACTTTCTCTGATTTCAGAGAATTCTCCAAAAGGTGACTGACATCCATGATGAGGCTAAGGAATTCCCTAGCTGGGAAAAACACACACAAATTTTATATTTTCACATATGACAAATTTTATCAGCAAAAAGCAGAGCCTTGTTATGACATGCCAGATTTGCCTAAACGAAATGAAAGTAACTCCATACATGGCTCACACCTAGATCCTGATCCTACGCATCTTGCTGCTTCATAACATTCATTATAAAATTACTTCACAACATCATATATACTTGCAAGATGCAAGGGGTACACGAAGAAACAAGAGAAATAACAAACACAGTACTTTGCCACAAAATCTGCCAGCCACATACAGGTATGATGACAAATGAATCTGATATAAAGCATTAGATTTTAGAGTACAATGGCCATCAGAACTGATGATCAAAGTTTTATGATCTGCTCAATTAAAATGCAGATAGAAGCAATGTCTATCGTCTTTGAGGTTTCATCAAGTCAATACAGTGTTTTAACACAGTTCCAAGAACTAGCCCCTTGCATTTTCCCTTACCTTTCAAGCAGGTCTCATTTTCATCATCATCATCAACCCAGGCAGTCTCATCATCAAAAGCTATAGCGGGTTTGGCTGGGGGTTCTGCCCCTTGGGGTGTCTTTCTTTCCTCAGAACTTGTCTGCTTTACAGATCTGTGATCACTGTTCATAACTTCGTTGTCCTTCATCTCAGCTTTATCTTCATTCTCATCTGAGTCTTCATCATTATCTTCACTTCCATCATCATCACCATCATTGTCCTCGCTTTCATCACTATCTTTGTCCATCTGAGATCTATACTGATGTCTGTTGTATGACTTTTCCTGAGCATCACCAACTGTGTTCCCCGTGGAAAACGGATGCCCAGACTGACCAGGAAGCTGCATGAAAGGCACATTAGATATCACAGGGTTAGAGTCTGACCAGCTGTTCTGAGTAAATGCTGTAGATGTTTGTGACAGAGCACCATCAAGAAGGGAGAAAGGATTGGGCTTAAAGTCACTGGGTAATGTGCTAAATCCTGAAAACTGTTGAGAGGTTGGGAGGAAACTCTGATTTGGAAGGATGCTGTGATGACTGCTTGACGCACTGGAAGCTGTAAAGGCTGGCAATCCCAAGGCTGCATTTTCAGCAACACTGTTAGGCAGCACTGTGGTTGACGTGGATGTCGTCCCAGACTGCAAAGAGAAAAAAGGAACTGTGCTCTCACTGCTACTTGGTGGAGCTGTTCCTGATGTCAGCAGCCCAGCTTGGATGGACAAGGCCTTCAATACTGAAAGTGTGTCATTGGCGGCAGTGAATTTTGAAGCCATGGGTGCAACTTTGCGAGTCATGACTTTGGAAGGTGACTGAGGTGGGTTTGACATGATCATTGCTTGGCTGGATGGAGGAAGACTAGATACACCCATCCCGCCTCTTGGTGAGATGTTTTCATCTTGACATTTATCGTTTTTTACTCTTTCACTGTTGTTGTAACCATTGTCCTCATCACTTGAGTCTGTCAACGTCACATCAGATGAGTCAGAACTGGGTTTGGTTACATGAATATTATTATTGTTGATGTTGCTGTTGCAGTTTTTAGTGTTGTTGTTGCTGTTGTTGTTGTTATTGTAGCTTGCCATTGCGATATCATCCATTCTTTTCTTGAAATATCCATCCTC
Source organism: Ellobium chinense (assembly GCA_033807755.1). Classification (NCBI taxonomy): domain Eukaryota; kingdom Metazoa; phylum Mollusca; class Gastropoda; order Ellobiida; family Ellobiidae; genus Ellobium; species Ellobium chinense. The sequence goes on from JAWQUT010000638.1 coordinate 247,342, forward strand.
ATCTACAAGACTGTCTTTGTTCACCGTTTCTGTGGAATTGTGAGATGACGCCGGGTTTGTTCCACCTGTTTTCACAGTATCAGTTTTCTTTGTCTCACTGATGGTCTTCAATCTGTTCATAGCTTCCTGAGATCATGAAAAAAATAACAAATGAACATATGGCCTAAGCACCACTGATTGCATACTGCATCCTAACAAAGATTATTACATTCCAACACTGCATCTCTAAATAAACTTCATTTATTAAAACCAGTATTTATTTAAGTGCTTCTTTCACGAGATCAGAATGTCATTTTTTTTCTTCATTCAAATCTCAGCAGGATGATTTTTGCACCAGAGAATTATTTCTGTCAGCCAGATAAACTCAGTTAGAACGAGACATGCAGTGAAAAGTGACAAAACTTACGGACTGTCTGTATTTTAAACTTAACGATGCCACATGCAAATCTATCTTGCAGTTAGACAAGGACCTAGTTCTACCATTGACTTTCTTCTATACATCCAGCATCTTTCCTTCAATCTCTCCCTCTCCCTCTCTCTCTCTCTCTTGCTCAATCTATCTCTCACTTGTCCTCTCTCTTTTCCAAAGTTCCACTTCTCTCCATCCATCACTATTGAAAGAACCATCTACCTTATGCCCTTGTTTGTCATTAGTCACCAGTTTCCGGACCAGAGAGGAGTTGCTACAGAAGCTCATGTTGTCTACTGCATCCTCCAACAGCTCAAATTCTGCCAAACTGTCCAATTCAGTCTGGAAAGCAAATATGAATTCCAAAACTATGAATGTAGCAGTCGCATTGCTGCAAAACTAGTAATTTCAAGCAGTCTTTTGCAAAATTCACAGGACACCTTTAAATTTTTCTCATTAAGCATACTTTGCAATATTCATGGGGCTGGCCTCTCCAAATATTGGGACTTCCTGCTGGGACTTACAAAGTGTTCCGGATTTCCATAATATATGTGTTAAAATGTAAGTTTCATAGCTGCAGTACTTTCTCACCAACCTCATAATATTTCACATATAGAAGTATTTCAGTGACTCACAGCAAGCTACACACTCAAAACACAAAGAAATAAGTGCAAAAAGCATCTAACGAGGTCACTGTACTGTACTCCTGCCATATCCTTCGTGTTAGGCCAATATCTCTCAATTCAATTTTCATCATGACAAATTTTTTTTCTCTTGCCACAAACATTCACAATTACAATGACCAATTACCAGACAGAAAAGACTTACTGAATCATGATCATCTGACCGATGTGATCTCGAATCCAGGGAGGGAGACTTTTCAACACCCCCATTCCTAAAGAGATCAATATGATCCAACTCTGCACGCTGGAATTTGCCAGCTACTCCCTCCCTTTGCCGAGATCTCTGCTCTTCCAGCTTCTTATTCGCTACACTGTGAATGAGCTGAAGCTTTGCTGCTGGTTTTTCAGCTGACGATGTCTCTGGAGGTCTTGGGGTAGTCTTTGTGCTCTGTGGAAGCCAAAGCTAAGAATTCAGTATAAAAGTTAACTGTACACTGTACACCCCTAATAGTTTTAAGACAAAACCATAATTTTATTGCTTCGGCAGATTCCGTTCTTTTCGTAAATATATATACAACCACACTATAAATCTCGTCCAATAATGTCCTTGTCTCCAGACAACTAAAGCCAGGTATTCATTTATACCTGGATCCTATAGGAATGAGAGTAAAATATTGAGCAAATTCGAAGGAACCTTGGAAATCTTTTCCTCAAACTAGTTTATATATCGAGGGGTGCCTGCGCAAAGACCATATCATTTTATGAATTATATAAGCGAGATAAGGACTTTGCGCAGGCACCCCTCGATATACGCTAATACATACCTTGGCTGTACGGCTATGTGAGCAGTCTTCAAAAATTGAACATTGCCAAGTCTGAGTTTTACGTGTTCAATTCTTGGGCTGGGCAGTTTACGCTACGGTACCCTTGAGACAGGCATTTCATCCCTTTGTCCCACACTTGACTCAGCTGTGAGCACCTAGCTTTTCGAGCTACGGGAAATGAGGGCGCTGACTTGGTTATAGATTTGATTTGTAATATGTAGCAGTATTATAGGCACAGACACTATGTTTATATAATCATGAATATAATACTATATGACATTGTAAAAGGTATTATCTCCAAGGTAAAAAGAGGTAAATTTCTCTTTTAGCATTAAGTAACAAATCTTACCAAAGACAACAGTGACACTTACATTTTTTACTTTTCTTTCCATAGGTTTGGAGTTTCCTGATACTTTGGACATATCTTTCAATCTGGATGCAACAGATGATTTCTTGTTTCCTTCTCCTCCTTCAGCCTTTTGCACTGGTTTCTCCCCCGCATCTGACTTGGACTTTGCAGCTTCCTTACCCCTGCCTGTGACAAGATGTGATTAAGATAAACCTATAGCAGTGCAGTAATACTGCTTCATTCTGGCACTACAATTCCTATAACATGCTAGTCTATATTTATTATTATCGATCTAGTTCAAAAATGAAAGTCATCTCACCTCAATTTATAACTTCCTCAAATTATGCAAAGATATTTGATCAGAAGTCACTTTGCCACTTGCTCCATACAAAAGAATATATTTCGAGATCTATTCTTTGCTGTCTACTATAGAATATATTTCAACATATATTGTGTGCTGTACACTACGGCTGTCTTTGGAAGATCACATGATAAGACCATGCCAGAATCATAATTTCACAGGAGACACAAAGAACCCTCATGCTGTTCTTCTCTTTGTCAGGTAATCAAAGGTGCCTATGGTCAGCTGTCACGAAACTACAACAGCTACAAGAGAATAGCCCAAATGAAAAAAAAAAAATGAAGAACTTCAAGCTCAAACAAAAAAGTCAAAACATGAAGCTGACCTGATCTGACACGTACTGTCTTTCTATGTAATTTAGCAGTTACACTTTGTTACCTCTGGTAAGTGTCAAGTTAGAAAGTTCCTTGCTATTGTCAGCAAAATTATCATATAAGCTGCGTGGCACTGGCAGCCATTAACTTTCATAAGATATTCAGGAAATCAAAATTTTACTCTCAACAGAGCCTTTTTGAAATGAGGATGAAGAAAGGGAAATTACAAATACAAAAGAAAAATATAAACATAACGGGAGGTGAAAGTTAAGATGTTATAAGTAATACTGACAAACCAACATGAAATTGCAGAATGTGAAACAAACCATTTTCTTGAGTATGATGTGTCTTACGACTCGATGTTCCAGATGACCTTTTTGGTGGTTTCTTAGGTGCTGAGTTAAACCTGGAAATGCCTTCACCCTTTTTCAAGAAAGGCATCTTTCTCTGTTTATCACTCTCCTCCTGACTTGCCAGCCTCATCTGTGGTCAAAAATATATAGATTATTAATTGTTTTAAAAATTTAAGAGACGGAATCAAGTCAAAGCTCACAATTTCTCGCATACATTTGCCTCCACTTAATCACAACACCTTGGGATCATCAAATGGTTTCAATTAAAAGGAGTTGCAAATATCTAGTGACATATAGAACTATTGCATCAGGTTATGTGCAAACTGTTGCAATTAAGTAGTACTTGAGATTAAGTTGAGCTGACTGTATATGAAGGCCATAGGCCAACCCTGCCATGTTATCACAAAAACGGCATATCATAACAGAACAGTTTCTGCATATTCAGATCCGAATATTACCGGTAGCATGAGAGGAAAGTATTATGCCATATGCTGCCTTAAAATAACAAATCATTCACATTTTACTTGATTGGACTGACATAGGAACAAATGAAGGGCTCATATTACATGATAGGTTCAAAAACAGTTCCACAATATTGTCAATTTATATGTAGAATGGCAGGCATTCTGAAAAAAAGATGTGGCGATTATGTAGAACATTAATTAATAGCGTCTGTCCTTGCAGCTGTGATAAAATACACATCTTATGGCCAGTCGAAATAGAGTTGATGTTGCTAAACATTGACCTAAGACAGCAATGCTAAAGGAGATTCAGGCTTTCTGATATTGAATGTGTGCTGGTTCAAGAAAATATTAAGTTTATGGTGAATTATCAGTGCTTGTGAAAATTCAATCTTTTGGAATAACAATTATACTATTTAAAATGGTGTAAAATTGTTCTTCAATTGCCATTTTCTCAAAAGTTTTCTCATTGCATTTCACCCCCTTCATCTTCTTATTGCAATTCAGGCCAAAACTATTTCAAAACAATAACAATAGTACATAAAAGAAGCTGTTTTTGTGAAAGCAATAACTTGATATGGTCGTCAAAAAGTGGCATAATCCTCATTTGACTCATTAAGACATATGAATGAATCATTACTGACAATGCAGAATTACCTTTTCCTCTTCTTGCCTCAGCTGCTCCTCCAGCAATTGTTCAAAGGTTTTGCTGGCCGTACCTGTAATTGGCCTATCCTCATGGCCAGTATCTTTAACCTGGGCAAAATAAAGTCACGATATGGATTAAACAGCAAAGAGAGAGCAAAATGAAAACTGTATTCACAAATACTACTAAACTGCTAGTATTTGTAATAAAGCTTTGAGTGCAGATTCTGTTTGAATGGATGCAATGNTGTCATGTGGATGAACGGTCTATCCCGACCGTGCCATCCTACTCCTTACTGTCTGCTGGGCAACTACGATGTGGCCAATGAGAGAGACTGCGGAGATCAAACATTTTGTGCGCTACAACACCTTCAAACTCGAGTTTGTCCTGAGACTGGCGACGACAAGGTGTCAATGCACGATATTAAACCACGACATCAAAGAAATTTAATCTCCTTACCAAAAATATGGCCGAAATTACTTCCTCCGCTTAATCGCCGCTCCGCTTAATCGACCACTTTTTCCGTGATCCCGAGGATGGGCGATTAAGCGGAGTCGACTGTATTTGTAATAAAGCTTTGAGTGCAGATTCTGTTTGAATGGATGCAACGGCATTTTAAAAATGGGTGGAACACTCTCAATTTTGCTTGACGGCATTTGGAATAAACCAACTTAAAGTAGAAACAGCAGTATGTTACCAATTGAATCAAGGTAGCCACAACAGTATCTGGCTCAGTTTATTTTCCAGCCAAAATCACTTATTTGCATTTTATGATCTACATGTCAGTACTCATCTCATGACCATAATTTTGAAAAACAGTGTATGCCCTTGAAAGAGTAACAGAGATTCAGTGTAAATTATGTTGTACAAATGAGCTATATTTAGACAGCACTATATTTAGTAAAGTTTTCAAAAAACAGTTTGGGCAAATATTTGACACTAGATACAATAGAAATCACTCACCTCTTTTGCTGTAATATTCTGATCATCATCATACTGATTACTGTTATCTTCATCTCTGTCTGATCCTTCTTCATCATCATTATCATCACCATCCTGATCCTCCCACTCCTCGTCATTTTCATCACCATTCTCCTCTACCCGTTGACGCTTGTCATCTTCACTCATGTTGTCATCGTCCAGCACCAAGGCTCGAGGGATGAAACGAGGGTCTTGTTCTGGCTCCATCACTGGTGGTCCAAGGCTGAAGCTCTAGACAAAGCCAGGTGTGAAAAGAAGTTGTATAAATTTACAGTAAACTCCATCTTCTTGCAACTTCACCGAAGTATGGGAAATCTAACTGTACAAAGTAAAGTGAGGTGATCTGTTTGTTCACAACTTCAAATACAACCTGTTTTCTCCAAAACCTTTCAGTTATTTTAAAGTGCTGTTAACCAGATTGCAGTTAAATGACCCCATCTGACTGGAAGTCAAGCCCAGCCTGCTAATGACTATGAACACTCTCAACTCAAATGAGTTTGCTCTTATGTTTCACATGCTAGACACTTGTATATTAAATTTCTTCAGTGTTACATTTGGAGGAACAGTACACTAGCAATCTACCAAGTTAACATTCAATATGAAACTTTTTTTTTTTGTGAAATCAAAAAATAATGCTCTAATGGGAAGATTGCAACTGAATTCTAATCAGTGAAGTGTCTAGTCATGCTTCTCCTCTCCTTTGATACTACAGGCGGGCCTTCCTGCAAATCAGCTATACAATTCTGGTTTACAATTTTCTTAAAAACCGAAAAAGTTACCCATTCTATTGATCTTTTAGAGAATGCAGATCTATAAAAACTTTTTTTGTCCCCTGAGCAATGTCAACCTATCAACGTATTATGTGGTCACTCAAAACTGCAAACATATTTTTAATTTTTCTCATTCACTCATAATATGATTTTAAGATTGGTCAGCAAATCTATCCTTTACACCCCAAGTGTAAAAGTTGCCGATATCATATACTTCAGGTTTTCAGAGCCTATTCAAAAAAGTTTTTTGACTTCTGACTGACAAACTTAAAAAGAGCTGTTGGAAGCCACCATGAAACTGTAAATCCCTTTAATTCAGAAATATGGTTAAGCAACAATTTCTTTTACAGGAGAATCAACTCCTGTATGCTAAGCCAGCAGCACCTACAGGCTGGTTATTGCATTTTCATCAATGAAAACAATGCATTTCCAAAAACTGAATTGGTTATAGTTCTGATTTAAGCCTACCTGAAGACCATTCATCATACTCCTCTGGCCATAGTTTTGCTGCTGTGGCTGCTGGCTGTGTTTCTGGTGTCTGTGCTGTTGCTGAGGCTGTTGCTGAGGTAAAGATGTCACTGTGGTGCTGAACTGAGGAGGAGGAGGAGGTTGATATTGCAACTTCCTGGCCCTAGGTGGTTGTCCAGGGCCGGGCAGGGTTGGTGACGCAGACAGCTCAACATCATCAGCACTGCGGCTAGGGGGTGCTCTGTTCCCAACATTGCCTGGGAGAAGATTTAAAACCTGCACAGCAGAAAAACAGAAGATTAAGCAATTTCATTAAACAGCAGTTAGATGAAAACTATCCACTGCTTACACAAAAAGCTGAATGCCCATCACTAACATTTAAATCATCAACAGTCATCTTCATTTTCCTTTTTTAATTAATTACCGAAATCAGTAATTCATTTTCCACTTGTTCCGTGCCCTCTGAAAAATTAATTTTCAGAGGGCATGAAAGAATCTTGGGTGTGTCAGTAAGAGCCCAGAGAGAAATGTTATCAACACTTATTCCAATTACATGAAGTTCTTTCAAAGAAAGGAGTCATTTAACAGAAAAAGATTTCATCATTTCATTTTTGTAAGCTCTAAGTCACATCACCATAAATATGGAAACAGATCACTGTTTAATTTGCAATTATTGTTATATAAGAATTTCAGCTTTCAACATTTAAAACAAGATCACTGTACCACCAACACTGACAACGTAATTCATCAGGTCCTCTTTTTTTTTTGCAAGCTTAACAATCAGGCTATAAAGAAAGTATAGGAAAAAGTACAGATATAGGAAGATGCAGGACCCAAAATATGGTCCCCCAAATAATATGTCACACTGACAACTTTACAGGAGCATACACAAAGTTTACAGAGAAAATGAACTTTGCTGGAGAAAAAAAATGGTTTTCCTTTTTATAAGAAACTAAGATTTTAAAGAAAACTTCAGCTAAACAGAATGTCATGACACACAACAAAAAAAAGGAAATACAGCTCAGTTGTGGCCTAACTAAACTTAACAACATGTTTCCATCATATTTTCGACAGAGAAAGAGCACTGACTGAACTAGACATAGAGAAGCCTCACCTGTTGTAATAGCCCAGCTGGAGCTGTGGTCAGTAAGTGTTCTAATCCAGCCAGTTGATCACTCAGCCCACCTCTGCCTGGGCGAGGAGGGGGAAGTTTTGGGGGAACAAAATTCTCACTGGTGTCGGACATCCAGTCTGGGGCTGGATGAGCATTATTATCTCTCAAAATGTCCAGCTGATCATCATGTGATCCAGGGTTGCTGAACAGCTCAGAACTTGTGTATCTGTCCTCATCATTTGGATTAAGTACTTTTGATGGGTCAACATACATGACTGGCCTTGGCAGTGTACTTTGGCTCTGTTTCAGACATGAAATAAAGATGTTCTATTACAGTAAGCAACACATAAGATAAGATAAGATAAGATAAGATAAGATAAGATAAGATAAACTTTAATATCCACGAGGATAATTCCGTTCACAGTTGATACACATTCAACAATAAATTACATGTCACATTCAACATTAAATTTCATTTCAGGTCATACACATTACCTGACCGCACATGCAACCACACCTTCACACATACTCACACAACCATTGACACATACCAGAGTGAAATATATAACGATACATATGGACTGTACTGGAAACTTGACAACTTGACAACATATTTTGACATACTTTTTATGACTTCTATAAATGTGCTTAAAATTTTATCCCAGTTACTTTTTGACTCTTGGAGTTATTAGACTTTAAATAAAGTCAACTTTTATAGCCTACCTGGTATATTTAATGCCTTCACATCTTGGCTAAAAATCAAGCCATAAACATTACATGAAATAATTAAACCTTTTTTTTCATAAAGTGAAAGCATAGACTAGACAAACGGTGAGATCAAATATGCTGCATACTTCAGTTACACCTTACAGAATCTCAGAAATATTTGTCTTTGCCACTACAAAGTCATGAACTGTCAAGGCTTTAAAAAACATGACAGAGAATGATGTATTGTTCACAAGACATACATGGCTGAAGCCAGAGGAATTATGAAGAAATGTTTAATATGCAAACTACCTTTAGTGTATCCTGCATGGATGCAACCAGTCCACTATCCAAAGAGTTGCCTGCTCCTTGGGACTGACTGACACTCTCTACATCTCTGTGAGCATTGTTTCCTGAGGGAATGCGAGGCTTGGAGGGCGGCGTCATTACAGGGGATCTTGAGCCTCCAGCATTCAGCTTAAACCCTACACATTTCAAACAAAATATTATAGAGCATTAAGGGAATACTGATTTTTTTTTAAACTACACTCAAAATACCACATGGACGTGAACCAACAAGTTAAACATGAACAACAAATTAAATCCAAACGACAACAATGTTACAAAGAAATCAACATCTCTTCTGTTACCATATCATACCTGCTGCCATTATGAATGGAGGCAATTATTTTGTGACTTTCATGAAAATACTACATACCATATCATTAAAAAGATTGTGGTGAACAGCGCTGCCATGAAATGTAAGAACTATTTTTTCATAACTTTTCCAGGATAAATTCTGGTGGTCAGACTTTTCTTAGATGATAAAAATGCAACTAAAATCATTACATGACAACTTTTTGTGGAATAAAATTTATCTGCTGTTGGAGAAGTATTCACTGTGGATGACAAAATGTGAGGGTAGCTGCAAAAGAAATTATGTATTACCAGTCCTATTTTTTTTTTTCCAGATATTCTGTGAAGTTTTCCTAAAATCTTGCCACTTCAGCTGCTTCAACCATTTCCATACCGGGAAAAGACAATAACAATTCTCCACAATTTGTTCTCCACTTTTCCATGTCTGCAACAACCATAGGTGAAGCAACAGTCGCAGTTAAGCAGACTGCGATGTCATACCTTTTGGCTGGTTTTTCTGCAACCCTCTCTGAGTGGCAATAAGTGACTGAACTTTGCTCTGCTCATCCTGCCAGGCTTTCAGTTGATGCTGTTGTTGCAGCATGAGTTGCTGTTGCTGCTGCTGCTGCCACTGACGAAGTTCTCTGAACCTCTGCAGTAGTCGAGCTTGTTCTTTTGCCTGGTGCTGTTCCAACAGCTCAAGAGAGGTGTCTGATGTGCAAAGGAGAAGGTGATGGTATGTATCATATACATGATGAGAAATATCAGCAACAATCATTCCTCTTTAACATACTGGTTTAATACATATAAAGGCACCACTTTTGCACACACTTGCACTTCTGAGGTTGAAGCTGAAAGGAACCCGAGGAAAAAAAAACAGCACTCAGGACCAGAAGTGCTAGAAACAGCATACAGGTTTTAGCAGTACAGAAGCACTGAGAATGTGCTATCGTTCAGTAATTTCCTGTGGAGAAGCTCCATTCTCCTGTGCTTACTATAATGCATGATTAAAATGTAATAAATTAATCTCTTTCAGCAACCTCTTTCTTTCCAGTTCCCAGCGATACCACAAATAATCAGAATTTGCGAGTGACTGACATCAGCAGCTAACCAGTTGAATAATTATATAAAACTGCTCTAACATATATTTCGTATGCTCATTTAAATTTCTTTATGGTTATAGATATATATAACTACTATAACTTATTTTATTTATTTCTACGAGGTACTTTATAGTGAGTCTTTTTCTGTCCCTGGTCAGATTACAACAGTCTCTCTATAAAAAGTTTGCCTGAAAGAGTTCAAAATGTAAACTGAACTTCACTTGTTGTATAATTGATGGACTCATTATCCTAGATTACATACTTGCAGCAGCCATGTCCTCAGACGACATCTGCATGGCTGCATCATAACTCTCAGCAAAGGCGGAATCCCTCACTGTATTGGAAGCTTTCAAATCTGGATTCATGTTTCCACTACACTTTTTAAGTGTACAAGTTTATGGGCTGAAAAAAAACAGAGACTCAAAAAAATGAACGTCAGCTTTTCATTTCCACAGTGTTATCTCCAGGTCACACTATCTTGGGATTCACCCTTTAAATTTCAAAATCCCCCACCCCCCTGCCCCTAAAAATAAACTGAATGTATTCAAATCTCTCCATATTTCCTGCACTACAATACTGCATTACTCAGAAGAGCTTAAAATTGCTCTAAAAATGTACAAATATTCCCCCATTCCCCGCTCCTCATTGAATTATAAGGAAGGAATGTCTGGATCCCAATTCCTATGACCTGGAGCAAACACTGTCTCCATATCTGATCATCATACGGTCATAAATGAAATCAAGCTTTATTCTTTTTTCTTTTTTTTGCCTTTCTTTATGATTGTATTAAGATATCAAGATGTCAAGAAAGACATCAAGTGCCACTCCACTGCAGTTGAAAAAACTTGATTTTCTGAAGAAAAAAGCCCTATCAGCAGTTGCTGGACTGGATCTGCAAATCTGTAATTGTAGTGTAATATAAGACTGAGTGGGGCGATATGACAAGTAACCAGATTTGCAAAAAAATACTTTTTTTTAGTAGCTGATTAACTACAAGTTACTTGATCACAAAAGTAATTTCACTACTTTAAAACTACTTTCTATAATTTGGTATTCTCTACTTTATCACTACTTTAAAAAAAGTACTCACTACTTCTTTCACTACTTATAATATTACTATTACTCTTCTCTTTAAACTGTTTTGAACCAACCTGCTTTCAACAACATAGATCTCCATGTAATATTATTATTGAATACAGCATAAATAGATATAACAAAAAGGTAATACTAATAGGTTTATGGATTATAATCTATCAAAAAGGGAGAGGGCACATTCACAGTTTTTGCCTTGTATTGCTCAGTTGTCAAAATCACACCAATATCGTTATCAAGCTATTTATCAAATTGTTAACAAGTCGATCAAACATGCTCTGAAATCATCACATAAAAATAATAATAATAATACTTTGCAACTTGCCCACGCAACAGCTTTGGCTACTCAAGTCACTTGCCATCAACAAGAGGGTATGGCAGTCCGGCATTCAGTATAATTATGGCCACAGCCACCCAGAGCTATGTCTTATTCGTCAAGAATAAAAGTTTTTGGGTTTTTTATTTCAGAGGGAGGGGGTAGTATATTGTACATATATAATTTTGCTACTGTTACCTTACACTAAGCTATGAGTGGCTACGACAGATGTCACAGGATTTCGCAAAAAAATCTGATTGAGAACTGATACCAAACTTTTTTGAAAGGCAGTCGGCCGGTCGTGCTCAAAAAAAACAAATTGAAACAGCGGAAACAAAAAAGATGAAAAAAAGTAGCGTGAGTACTCACTACTTTTTTTCTACATTCACTACTGCTACAATTACTTTCTTAGCACTGCTATTCGCTACACTAAAAACTACCAATTTTTGTCAAAAAGTACTCGTCAAAAAGTACTCACTACTTTTTCGCTATATATGCACTACACAACCCTGCAAGTAACTTTCAGTGATGATAAATGCTGCAATGGTGGTCCAAAAATTCTGCCCGGCCTAAGGCCTGTCACTAGAGTCCACTTGCTGAAAGCAGAAGGTATGATTCGTTTAGAAAGTTTGTGTTTCTTCTCTGTCTTTGGTTTGGCTTCATCATTTCATCAAACCAAAGGAAGAGATTGTAATTTTTTTTTCCAAAACTAGGCTGCATGTGCCAGCTGATTACTCAATATCATCCCATCAATTTCAACAGTCTTTATGTACAAAACAGCTTGCTACATTTAACTGCTGCCCTCTTTGTCCCACTGATTGCCAAGTAAGAAAGAAAGAGAATTCCATTCATGGAATGGGAACAGACCTAATTAGGCTAATTCTAGCCTGTTAATGTTATGGTCATAACATATAATCTGTCTCAAAACAGATCTATGACTATGACAAGTGGATTTAAGCCATGAAAAAGTCCATGAGCCCATGATGTTGACAATACCCAGCTTTAAATTAACCTTGCTCTCTTTCAAGACAGCATCTGTGATAAGAATACAGTTCACTTGGTCTTAGACTAGTCTAGTCATCAAATCGGCGTGAGTTTTTGAGAGAAGACCTCAATACCTGCTGTTTAGTCTACATTAGGCAGAGCAAGACTAGGTTTAGAGTAGTGTAGACTAGTGTACTGTAGAGTCAGCCTAGACTAGGTCTAGATAGTAGACTAGTCTAGTTCTAGTAGAGATCAATAAAAAATCATAATAAATGAGTAAATATTTTAGGGAGGAATTACATCCAGTTGTTAATATGTAATTGTAAGGCCCTAGAAAATGTGAAGACAATGCTGATCACTCCTCATTCTGCCACAGACCACAAACATATAGTCTAGACTAGCACCTAGTCTAGAATAGGATTCATGTTGAAAGAGATAATAAAGAAACTGAAAGTGAAACATGTTCCTGCATGTTCAATGGACAAATGACATGGGAACTAAAGCTGTCCCATGACTTTGAATTAAAAATTTGAGTGTTTGTTTGAGGAAGTCCAACCTGAGGTGTCATGAAGGCATCACCACATGTCAACAGATTTTCGATGACAGCGAAATATATAGAACATTGATGTCTTTTAAGTTCAGCGGTTCGCAACCGCCATGTTTGTTTACTGAACAGAACTTCCGGACTCTTCAACTCACCGAGGAGTGAAGCGGGAAATATTTCCTGTGCCATGACACTGCATTAATCTATCGACACAAAGTCCGTTAAAACTTATTGACAACCAAAACTTCTTTCACGGGCAGGGATCCCAAGAAATGGGGAGCTAATAGGTCAAAATGCTTGAGATTTTGGTAGTGACAATAGCTTTCATTTAGAACTTCTGGACCGAATAATAGTCAATTTCAATATCAAATACAATAGATCTAAATCAACATCTATGGTATATTTCATGAAAACAAACTAGCGGTTTAGTTTTTTTTTTTTGTTTTTTTTTGTTGAGGGGGATCACATGTGTTTTATCTTGCAATTTTGTCTAGATGAACTATGCCACAATGAAACATTTTGGTCTAATGATACCACTTTTCAATATGATCCGTTCAGTTTCAAGCCTCTTTTCTCCTTGTCTGTGTGAGCTGTGCTAAAGTATTTGCATACATTTAACACTGCTACAGTCCAGAATTGTGTTGAATGTTTACAATTATATCAAACCAAAGCATGGCGTGTACCGTCGTCCATTGAAATGTAAATACTATTATCTGTAAACCTCCTGTAACTTCAGGTAAAGAGAAGACGTTACGTATTCATTTTGTAATCAGTAAATTACCTACATGGCGATGTCGGGAAGAAATGAATTTTAAAACTCTTTTAAGACTAATAATGTTTTGAAGTCGAGTGAGCTGGCATTAGCCTGGATACGAGCCTTATAAACCACATTATCATTATTGTTGTTACTTAGTACCACGTCACAAGCAAATTTTTAAAAATATACTTCAAGAAATTAATTATCGATCTCTACTCCCTCACCCC
>JAWQUT010000638.1:270403-288608 GCA_033807755.1 Ellobium chinense
CTCTCTCTCTCTCTCTCTCTCTCTCTCTCTCTCTCTCTCTCTCTCTCTCTCATTCTCTCTGTCTGTCTCTCATTCTCTCTGTCTGTCTCTCATTCGTACCTTAAATCTCACCAAGGGATGTGTGAGTGGAGTGTTAAGGAGGAGGTAGAAGGCAGAGAGGACATGGTTCTGTACTGCAATCATCTCTGTGAAATTTTGTCTCTTTCCTGTATTATTCTTTTATTTCAATTTCCTCTTCATTCAGTTCTCAAGATGTTGAGATATCTGTCCTATGCTGTGAAACGCAGATGCAGCAAGGCAAGCTCAGATTTTTGATTTAGTGGTTGTCTGTCTCTGTTACTTTCATACTTGACCAGATGTGTTTAATGATGTTAAATTTCAGAGCTGTTATCAATTTCACACGGAACACTGACCCAGAACATCGGCCTGTGACTATAGTACTTAGTCAAACATATGAGGTGGAGAAATCAGTAAGTAGAGGGAGTGTATCAAATTTACAGCAAATTATCATCAGATTATAATGAGTGAATGACTTTCTTTCTTCCCTTTTCACATGAACTTGCAGAAAAGTTATCACATTTACCAAGACCAAAGATCCAGCTCATCGTCCTGTCACATTTGTATGCAATCAAAGGTTTGAAGTTGAGAAGGCGGTAAGAGTTGCATTATTGTTTGCTTTTAGTAGCTGCAGTGGCACAGGGTATTACTAATTTTATTCACTCATGCAGACAAAGCATGCTGTTATCTACACCCCTTTCTTTTGTCATTATCCAACTAGACAACTATACATTAAGGATCAGAATGTTGAATATTCAGATGGATTGAATTTTATGAATAGGATGTGATATTTGTGAAATGTGTCAACAAAAGTCTTAAATGATCGAAAAATATTAAGAATATAGACTGTAATGAGAATTAACTACTTTTCACAAAGTTTTAGACTCTTCCAAGTTTCACCAGCTTATTACAATTTACATTTTGTTTCTTGGTGTGTTAGTTTTTCTCATCTGTTGCTGATTACTTTTTCACCCAAGGAAGATAAAGGACTCAGTGCTAGCATTAGTCCGCACTTCTAGAAATCAGAAAATGTATTTTTCTTCTAAACTGTAGCATACAAAGACAAAGATATTATAATTTTATTCATCACCTGCATGAGTGGGAGCATGCATTGTAGTAATCTTCCTCTTTTTGCATGGCATCTGTGTAGTTCCTTTCATTTACAGCCTGTGATTGCAACCTGCATGAATTTTGTTGTATTATATTATCCATGTTAATGTATGTTATTATTTACTTCACTTACATTATGTGAAATATGAACTTTACATTTATGTGAACAAGGATAACATGTATTTCAGATCCAGTACAAAATACAAAGCAGATGCATTAAAGTTCAAATTTTTTCTATAAAGCTCCTCTGGCTTATGAGGTTGACAGCTCTAAACATGGTTGAAATCCTCTGTTTCTGTTGATAATGTTTTTCATATTCAGTGGATTGTGGAAGTTGAACTTCCAATTAAAGCTTTGGATGGTAGGAGATTACTGTTCCATCTAAGTTCTAAGACATGTCAGTTATGCTCATGCATAAGCATGGATATATATGAAACATTGGGCAGCCATAACAGTATGGAGAACTATAACCAGTTTCTCATTATGACCACATCATATTTATGCTCCCCAGTGACTTACTTCTGTGCACTATTATTTAAATAAAGCACAAGGGACCTGTCTTTAATAATGGCTGATACTCACATTAAAATGTTTTTCTCTGGTCTGAATTATTTCATAATACTAACTGTTTTCTGGCTCACGAAGACATCTCTTCCATCTGTGAACATCATGATATCTTCATTGTGGTAGCTTTATTTTTTTCTTCAGCGTAGCAGCATTAGAATTAGAAGTCTGATCTTTATTTGCATTTCATAGCTGCACTAGAGGAAATTTAGCCTTCATTTATTTGTTTTGCCAGCATGTATAAAGGTGTTTTTTGTTCTTGGTACAAGTATTGGTTTTTGTTTGCTTCATTTTCACACAGCCGTACATATTATTATTAGATATTTAACTTGTATTTCTCATCTTGTGCCGCAAAATTCACAACATTATTCATTGTTATATTGTGAATGTATGAAATTTAAGTTATGAATACTGGATTGTGAATAGAGGCATTCTAGTTAAAATGTTTCCTTTCCAAATTTGAAACCAATATCAGAAAACTGTGCTGTGTAGTAATATATACTAAATACCAATATCCTGTTACAACATACGTTCAGAATGATCTGTTGTATTAGATGACAACTTTTAAATTGTTTCTCACTGCACTAGGAAATGACCTTATGATCTTAAGAAAATGCTTTCACCCAGCTTTCATAAGTGCCCTTTTATTCCCGGACAATACAAGCAAAGTGAGTTAATCAAACCATTTCTTTCATTTTTAGTGAGAATTCAGGGACAGCTCCTGGCCATGGCTAAAACTCAGACAGACTCCTTCTGTAATGTGTCATTAAACTCTTTTATCTTCTAAATTTATTTTATGTTCTTATTCAAGCTGTTCTTTTCTCCTGCTGTTACAGATAAAATTTGCAGATGTGGTCTGCCTGAATCGATACTATGCCTGGTATTCGGACACCGGCCATTTGGAGGTCATCCAACGTCAGATACAACGAGAGTTTGCAGGGTTCCGGAATCTGTACCAGAAACCTATCTTAGTGACTGAATATGGTGCAGACACTGTTTCAGGACTCCAGAGGGTTTGTTATCCATAATTTCATCTTTCCTCTTATGATGTGAACATCTTTAACTTTAAATATGGTTTGAGCTGAAATTATCAGCAACTGAAATGGCCAGTCTGGAATGATCTGACTGACATTTTTGAGAAGATCCATTTCATCATGCATCTTATTATGCACGCATAACAGATAATGTACACTTAAACAGTACTTTTGTGCAAAGCCTTCATGTGAAACTAGTGCCATTACAAAATAATTTGCTATCCTCATAGTGGTAGTTAACTCACCGACAACGGTTCCCGAGAGGGTCACGGGTAGGCCCGCCGATCTCAGGGGACGGTTCCCATGACCCTCTCGGTATCGGTTATGTAAATTTTTTGCGTGAAATCGGTGCCCGAGACCGTCTCGGGATCCGTCGCCAATGCTTGTGCATCCTATTGTTTCGTTTCATACCAAGTTTGGCAGAAGTAGGACGAGTAATTTTTGAGTTACAGGAGTAGAAGGGAAGTCACTCTCACTGGCTGAGATCACCTGTTTCTGAGCAAGATGGCATCCAACAGTAAAACTTCGCAACCTCATAGGCGAGCCAATATCTTTGAAACATTTCATCAGGGAAACAATTCCAATTCTTCTTATAGTGACACAAGTGCGTGTTCTGATCCCAAAGATCCTGAATATGAACCGGAACGCTGTGCTAGGCCTCATAGTGGCGGTCCCATTGGTAAAGGTGTGAGTAGAGGTGTGAGCAAAGGCAAGGGTAAAACTGTAAAGGCCGTGTCTAGATCTAGGCCTACTACCCCTTCTGCGTCAACACCCTTTGAAACTGCATCAACTTCCAGTTCTACAGCTAAAGCCCATAAGCCTATGATTCATACAGAAGGCAGTGACACTGACAATTCTTCAAGTGATAGTGATCTAGAGGACTACGAAACTCATGAAATTCGTGAACTGGAGGTCGATGTTTTTGAATTGTCTGACCAGTGGACAGAGGACCTAGGTGAATTTCCGTCCATTCCAGCATTCAAAGAACAGTCTGGATTGAATGCCGAGCTAATGGACATGGACAATGCCAGCCTCTGGTCTATTTTCAAGCTGATGTTTGATGATTACATCATCACTAAGTTGAAAGAAGAAACCAATCGGTACACTGCTGAGTTGGCCCAGGAGGAGCTCTACAGCGAAATTAAGTAAGTCAAGAAGTGGAAAACTGTGACCAAAAATGAGATTAGAGGATTCATTCTGATTCTAGTTCACATGGGAGTGGTGAAAAAAAACATCGATTACTGATTACTGGAGTCTCGACAAGTTCATCGCCACTCAATTTGCCGCCCGCATCATGTCACGAGATCACTTCCATGCCATACTCTCCATGCTGCACTTCAGCAAGAATGCTGACCATGTTCCTGTGGATCAGCCTGGACATGATCCTCTTTTCAAAATTAGATATATTTATGAATGTCTGCAAAGAATGTTTCAAGTGCTGTATGTTCCTGAGAAGGAGGTGGCCATCGATAAGGCCATGTGTGCACGGCGTGGCATGTTGAGGTTCAAAGTATATCTCAAGGACAAACCTACCCCATGGGGAATTAAGTTTTACGATTTATATAGTTAAAATCTGGATATGTCTACAGGTTTGAGATATATGCCAGAGAGACTGGACTTTCTAACAGACCTACTGATGTTGTCATGAGGCTGATTGATCCACTGCTGGACCTTGGCTATCATTTATTCACGGACAACTACTACAGTTGCCCAGAACTCTGTGAGGCACTCATCTCTCAGCAGACAATGTGCACTGGTACTGTAAGATCCAACCGGGTTGTAATGCCAAAGGACATGGCAAAACAGCAACTGGAAGTTGGGGAGCATACCCACAGAAGAAGAGGTGATCTCGTGGCAATCAAATGGCGTGACAAAAGAGAAGTCAACATTTTGACCTCCTCCTGTGATCTCACAGAAACAATTAAAGTCACCACCAGGAATGTGCAAAACTAAGTGAAGCCATCTGCATAATAATAATAAGCCATACCAAAAACATGGCAGCTGTAGATCACAGTGACCAGCTTTTGGCATATCTGCCATTAGCTTGCCGCACTGCGAAATGGACCACAAAGTGTTTTTCCACCTCCTGACCTTGGGTGTTATCCAATCATCGATCATTCTAAATAAGATTCGTGCCACCCAACACAAGAAACCCCTCAAATTGCCTGACTTTGTCAAACTGCTGGGCAAGCAACAGACAGAGGAGTTTCTTGCGAACAGAGCCATCAATGCACAACGTCCTGAACCCAAAACTACAACCAAGCCCGAGCTTGGACTTCGTCTTGACCACACAAAATTTCACTGTCTGGACCCAAATCCACCCACAGAATCAAAAGACAAACCCTACAGGAGCTGCAAGGTCTGCTATGATAAAGTAGCAGTAACTGTAGGCAAGAGGAAGAGATCCAAGGAGACTCGCTACATATGTGAAATGTGCTCAGTTCCCCTCTGCTTCGAGCTGTGTTTCAAAGTTTTCCATACGCATGCCAACTACAAAGACAATCCATAAACTTTATCACAGTGAGTGACTCCTTTGACTCTAATTTTGTTTTATGTGTTTCCTCCAGCATTCATCACACTCATTCAAAGCAGTAACAGCACACATGGCCATTGTTAGTATGTTTTATCAATTTTATTTCATGGCAAGTTTTCTTCCAGAAATTCTTCGGAAAATCAAAATACATGTCCATTTTGAAAAATCATAGAAAATAGAGATCTAAAGACAGAGCATTCAAATTTGTTGCATTTTAATCAGCATTAGTTCAAGTTATCCATGGTGAAATTTCATTTCAATTGGATAAATAGGGGGGATGTAATGATTTTTTTCCCAAAAAACCTCAAGTCTTCTACACTTGTAAGGTGCCGTGACGCTCAGTCTTCGGTGAGTTAAATTAGCTGCGGTTTTGTTTTTTCTGTGAATTACACAGTATGGTATAAACAAAATAGTTTATACTTTCCAATTAATTTCTCATAAGTGATTTCTGTAGTATATCCAGTTGTTATATGTAAAATAACCTGTTCATTTATATCATAATTTATTGACAAATGTCTTCATTCATTTAATAAAGTTATTGTCTCTGGTGTGATTTTATAAACCACAATTCTGCATGACTCAAAGAGAGGTAAAGATTTTTTTCTTTTGTCTTCTTTCCATTGTCAGGAACCATCATTTGTCTTCACAGAAGAGTACCAAGTGGAATTTATAGAAGAATATCATAAAGGTTTTGATGCTGCCAGAGAGCAGGGCTTCTTGATCGGGGAAATGCCATGGAACTTTGCAGATTTTATGACAATTGAAGGTAATTATATCTCTTTTACCATTTTTCTTCTAGGATGTATTTAAAATTAATTTACTGACAGTGGTATGCCATTGTTTTGGTTAAGAAAATAAAGAATGAAAATAGGACTTTTATTTCCCCAACCACTGCCATACAATGATATATATCTCATTCATGAAACAAACACTTAGAGCAAAAGGCATCATATAATATGTAAATACAGGATATTATGAATGAAACACAGAACAAAGTCAAAGCTGATTGGCTGAGGTGCAGCACCTTGATTCCCTCAGGCTGTAAAGTTAGGTGCTTATTTACACCTGAGTGAAGTGAGGAAATGAGAGTGAAACCTCTTTCCCAAAGACACTATCAGATGAATCGTCAACCCAAACCTTAGACTTGACAGTCTGAAGTATCAAAATACGACTCACAAACCACATTGCCATGTTACCTCCCAGGGTTAGTTTTTTGTTTTTTTTTCAGTCATAATGCACTTATCCTAGCCAACAGAATTACAGTGAAAGGTGCATGCTTTACAGATGCTTTACAGTTGCTAATTCTTTTTGAAGCTCCCACTCTTGGCTGACAGCATCATCCATTGTTCATTACTGATAATTTTATCAAGGACAACTTGGCTTTTTTTTTTTTTAATGAAAAAAAGATGAAATATTCAAGTTAAGGAGTGTCCACCTTTTCAATTTACAAATGAGACAAATTCATTTCAAACAAATATTGATGTCATTCTCCCTGATTTAACGTTTTTGGTATGTCAATTTTAACATGAACAGTCGCTATGAAATGAAATCTACTAGCTGCTAGGCTCCCCTGTTAAGATCCAGAAACTCATCACAGCTAATTGTTACATGGTTTGTGGGAAAGTTCTATTTTATTAAGCAAATTTATTCTAAATTCTTCTTGTACAGAAATTAAACGTGTCGTGGGCAACAAGAAGGGTCTCCTCACCAGACAGAGGCAGCCAAAACCAGCAGCGTACATCATCAGACAACGCTACCATGCCATAGCACAAGGGAAGAATGATACATGTGCATACACCAGATCAGCAAAATATGGAGTTACTCCCCATACATATCCACAAAAACCATAATATCTGTATTTTGTATAAGAGTGGCATCTTTTCCAGCTTTAAAATTTAGGTGTTCACCTGAAGAAAATTTGTTGGAAAATTTTTATATGACTAGACCATGACATTATTTGCCCTACCTTATTTTGTGCCTTTAAACAGTTAGCTCTGCTTAATCACAATTTTTGTTTAAAATGGCGATGTCTTTCTGAGAATAAGCACTGTTTTCTATTAACAAGTCATTTGATAATTGCAATTCCTTTTAATCGCAACTGTCACTATGCTGCTGAGAAGTTGCAATTAAGCAGAATCAACCATTCATGTGTTCATCACTCATTCCTGCATTCCAGTACTCTATAGAAGCACCGTTTTAATTGGTGGCCATCCTACAAGATGTCGAGACATATTTTCCATGTACGGTACGAGAATGGCAGAATGTGAATTTTTTTCTTAAAAACATGAAACTCAGATCTCAAAAGTTCTGCATTTTAACAAAAACACATAGCAGAATAAATGATAAAGCAACTTTCATAGCAAGAAAGAACCCTTATGTTGATATGGGTTTCAGAAAATTTTGCCAGTGGCTTCTGCCAACCCTGCATGTAGCCAGTGTGCTGTGTTAAAAAGAATGTCTGTATGGGCTAATAGTTCTCAAAACTCAGTTTCAGCAAATCTAAGCCATTTTTACCAGAGACATCGAAAATCTTGTCTCAGAAGAAAGTTTCTGTGTTCACAAAAGTTGCCATGTGTTTCTTCAGCCATTCCAGTTTACAGTTCTTAACCCCTTGGCTACATATAGCAAGTATATGTGTCCTTTTCCTTTGCTACACACATCTCTGAGTGTGCCAGAGATTCCCAGAAGTAGCATTTTCATGTCATATCAAATATACTCATGCATTTAATTTCCTATAGAATGAACCACTCCAGCAAACAGGCTAATGAGATCATGGTAATTAGATTACGTCAGCACTTCAAGGCAGAGAATCTGGCAAGATTGTAGATTTGAGTGCTCTATCCTTAAATAATGTATCTCTTATGTTCTACAGTTCAGTTAATTATGAACTTTTTCCCCATGTGCCAAAATATTTTCCTTTGTTTCTGTCTTGTTTTTTTTTTACCTTGTGTATTCAGACTTTTATAGGATATCAAAATATGTTGTTATATAATATCAAAATCTGTTGTTATATTATATCAAAATCTGTTGTTTTACATAGAAAATTTACCCACAGATTGTGGATACCTTTTAAATTTTTTTGTTAAGTATGATGAACAGCACAGCTAGTAGTAAATGTCACTGGAAAATTTACACATACAGAAGAGACAGTCATAACTTCAAGATGTACGGTATTTACTTTAACACAAATTTAATTCAAGTCTACTCTATATCACCCTATATTCTGCCTCTCTTGTTTTCAGTGTCCTTCTCTCTTTCCTTGGGTTCATTTATAAGTTTATACGTGCTAGTTTGGTAATGATATGCACTCTAAGTGCTACAAAGTTGGGACATTAAAGAGAGATACTGTTTTTCAATCTGTACACTAACAAACTAACCATTCCATGACCAAAATCAGGGCTGTAACTAGCTTGTCAGGGACCCTTTGCAGAGCCAAAGCTTGGGAACCCTGTATCCTGTCTTCTTTTCTCTTTTATCCTGTTTTTCTCTTTCTTTCTATGTCTCCCCTTTCCCCTCTGCATTGCAGGGGTGATAGTTATGGCCCTGACTAGAGGTACCCTACATTTGCAAAATAGTGGCCAGTTTTGTCGAAATGTGTGTGCTATGTATATAAATTGTAAAGGGGTTTGCTCCATCAAGATACATGATAGTAAGTAATAAAAGCAGGATTCAGTAAAATTGCCGGCTACATTTTACATTGTTGGTTGGCCACATTTTGGCCATAGCTTGGGCACCTCACTGGATTTCCTCAGGTACAGATCTCATAAGCACTGAACACCAGTCATGTCTGTGAGCCATATCAAACAACCTGTTTGTTGTTTCTACATATTAATTGTACAAGAGATTTTATACAGTATTTAAAGGTTTTTAGCTTTCTTGCAATATGAAGATGAGATTAATAAAACTGCATGATATCATGTATTATCCATGTGTCTTTGGTTGTTTTGTGTTTTCCTCGAGTCGCTTCCCTTTGTTTTGGGTGCACAAATCATCATGATCAGGAACTTTTTTTTTCCCGTTTTCCCTTTTCCAGCTACTTTCTTCCATACTGGATTCTCTTGTGATATTTGGAGATCTGTGTGAAACAGTATCCATCCATCCATCCATTCAGATGGAGACAGACTGACAAGCAGGCAGGCAGGCAGAAAAGAAAAATAAGCAAAGAGATTTAGATAATAATAATTTATCATATGCGTGTCCAGGACAAGTTAGGCCTTCTCATGCAACTTCCCATTAATATTGCTCCAACAGGCCAGATTACACAAGCACTTGGGAACATAAAGGTGTATATAATGTTATTGACATTTACACAGGCACTGATTACTAGCTTCTGGGCAGCATCTTTAGTTGCCTACAGCCACATACCCATTTAACAGATAGAAAAAACCGAAGAAAAACGTGGATGAAATGGAAATTGAACTCCCAATCCTCTGATTCCAAGTATAATCGTGCAATGATTCAGCCATGCTGCTCCATAAATATATGTAGATTTCAGTATTGAGATGATTATGAGTAAACATGTTATTTAAAAGCCGTTGTTTTCAGTGGCGCCTAATTGGCGCCTTTAATTCAGGTTCAAGCTGAAATTATCAGCAACTGAAATGGCTGCTCTGGAATGATCTGATTGACATTTTTGAGAAGATCCATTTCGTCATGCATCTTATTATGCACTCACAACAGATAGTGTACATTTAAATAGTACTTTTGTGCAAAGCCTTCATGTGAAATTAGTGCTCTTACAAAATAATGGTCTAAACTCACAGCTGTAGTTAAATTAGCTCCGTATTTTTTTGTGAATTACACAGTATGGTATAAACAAAATAGTTTATAATTTCCAATTAATTTCTTAATAAATGTTTTCTGTAGTATATCCAGTTGCTAGAGGTAAAATAACCTGTTCATTTATATCATCATTTATTGACAAATGTCTTCATTCATTAAATAAAGTTATTGTCTCTGGTGTCATTTTATAAACCACAATTCTGCATGACTTAAAAGAGAGGTAGAGATTTTTTTTTTATTTTCTTTCCATTGTCAGGAACCATCATTTGTCTTCACAGAAGAGTACCAAGTGGAATTTATAGAAGAATATCATAAAGGTTTTGATGCTGCCAGACAGCAGGGCTTCTTGATCGGGGAAATGCCATGGAACTTTGCAGATTTTATGACAATTGAACGTAATCATATATCTTTTACTATATTTAGATTTAGAATATATTTAAAATTAAGTTACTGACAGTGGTATGCCATTGCTTTGGTTAAGAAAAAAAAGAATGAAAATAGGACTTTCATTTCCCCGACCACTGCCATACAATGATATATATATCTCATTCATAAGACAAACACATAGAGCAAAAGGCATCATATAATGTAAAATACAGGATATTATGAATGAAACACATAACAAAGTCATTGATGATTGGCTGAGTGCACACCAAGATTTCCTAGGGCTGTAAAGCCAGGTAATCATTTAATCTGCATAAATTGGGAATTGGGAGTAAAACCTTTTTCTCAAAGATACTATCAGGTGAATCACCAGCCCAAGAGTATAATACACAGACACTAGACTTGATAGTCTGAATTATCTGTATACAACTCACAAACCACATTGCCATGTTACTCCCAGGGTTGGGTTTTTTTTTCAGTCATAATGCACTTAACTTAACATACAGAAATTACAGTGAAAGATGCATGCCAAGGGTTTGTGATTGTCCCAGATGCTTCACAATTGCTAATTTTCTTGAAGCTCCTTTCATTGGCTGACATCATCCATTGTTCATTATTGATAATTTTATCAAGAACAACTTGCTTTTTTTTTAAATGGAAAAAGATGAAATGTTCAAGTTAAGGAGTGTCCACCTTTCCAAATTACAAATGAGACTAATTCATATCAAACGAATATTGATGTCATTCTCCCTGATTTAACATCTTTGGTATGTCAGTTTTAACATGGACAATGGCTGTGAAATCTACAAGCTGCTAGTAGTGCTAGGCTCCCCTGTTAAAATCCAGAAACTCATCACCGCTAATTGTTGCATGGTTTGTGGGAAAGTTTCATTTTATTTAGCAAATTTCTTCTAAATTTTTCTTCTACAGAAGTTACACGTGTGGTGGGCAACAAGAAGGGTCTCCTCACCAGACAGAGGCAGCCAAAACCAGCAGCGTACATCATCAGACAACGCTACCATGCCATAGCACAAGGGAAGAATGATACATGTGCATACACAAGATCAGCAAAATATGGGGTTACTCCCCATACATATCCACAACAGCCATAATGTCTGTATTTTGTATAAGAGTGGCATCTTTTCCAGCTTTAAGGTTTAGGTGTTCACCTGAAGCAAATTTGTTGGAAAATTTTTATATGACTAGACCATGACATTATTTGCCCTACCTTATTTTGTGCCTTTAAACAGTTAGCTCTGCTTAATCGCAATTTTTGTTTAAAATGGCGATGTCTTTCTGAGAGTAAGCACTGTTTTCTATTAACAAGTCATTTGATAATTGCAATTCCTTTTAATCGCAACTGTCACTATGCTGCTGAGAAGTTGCAATTAAGCAGAATCAACCATTCATGTGTTCATCACTCATTCCTGCATTCCAGTACTCTAAAGAAGCACTGTTTTAATTGGTGGCCATTCTACAAGATGTCGAGACACATTTTCCATGTACAGTACGAGAATGGCAGAATGTGAATTTTTTTTTTTGAAAACATGAAAATCAGATCTCAGATCTCAAAAGTTCTGCATTTTAACAAAAACACAAAGCAGAATAAATGATAAAGCAACTTTCATAGCAAATAAGAACCTTATGTTGATATGGGTTTCTGAAAATTTTGCCAGCAGCTTCTGCCAACCCTGCATGTAGCCGGTGTGCTGTGTTAAAAAGAATGTCTGTATGGGCAAATAGTTCTCAAAATCAGTTTCAGTTATGAAGATGCCAATGTATTTTTCACTGTCGGCTATATTAGTATTAGGTTTTACACCTCTCATTAACTTGTCCTGGGATGCCATTTCAAAATACTTTCCAAATAGAGTATGTTGTTTAGCTCTTCCTCCAAATTTTGACACAAAGAAAAATGCACCTGAACCAGTTAGATTTTGAGAACTTAGGCAGTGAAGCAGACAACCTAATATTTTAGGCCTTTTCACCTAGTAAACAGGGTAACCTTACCCACCTAGCAACAACCACAAATTTTATACTTGAGTGACTAAACCTCACCTATTCTGAGTCTACACTTAGCACCTATCAAAGCCTTTGAAATTAAAATCCAACCCCTTCCCCCCTCACTATGGCCAATTTTCTGATTTTACAGAGACTATTTAAAATTGCATATTTTTATGCCAGGTGCTATTGGCATCTTCATACCTTCAGCAAATCTAAGCCATTTTTACCAGAGACATCGAAAATCCTGTCTCAGAAGAAAGTTTCTGTGTTCACAAAAGTTGCCACATGTTTCTTCAGCCATTCCACTTTACAGTTTTTAATCCCTTGGCTACATATGACAAGCATAATTATGTGTCCTTTTCCATTGCTACACACAGCTCTCAGTGTGCCAGTGTTTCCCAGAAGTAGCATTTTCATTTCATATCAGACATACATTTAATTTCCCATAGAATGAACCACTCCAATATACAGGCTAATGAGATCATGGTAATTAGATAACGTCAGCACTTGGGCAAAAATGATGTAGCAAAGGGGTTAAAGCATGGCAGAGAATCTGACAAGATTGTGGATTTGAGTTCTCAACCCTTAGATAATGTAACTCTCATATTCTACAGTTCAGTTAATTATGAACTTTTTCACAAGAGTTTCCTTTTCCCCATGTGCCAAATTTTTTTCCTTTGTTTCTGTCATGTTTTTTTTCAACCTTGTGTATTCAGACTTTTATAGGATACCAAAATCTGTTGTTATATAATATCAAAGTCTGTTGTAATATAAGATCAAAATCTGTTGTTATATTATATCAAAATCTGTTATACATAACATCGATGATATAAAATTTACCCACAAATTGTGGATACTATTTAAATTTTTTTGTTAGGTATGATGAACAGCACTCCTACGGACCATATTAAATCATACGACACCCTATTATTCCAATAAAACAGTCTTTCAAGTGCCTGTCATAATGATATAATGCCTCTGCTGGCCCCAGACAACCCTCAGGATTACATTATTGAAAGTCGGCATTGTTACAACCACTGCGCGCGTGGCGGCCATAAGCTTACGTCAGATACATTCTTGCCACATGGCCAAGCTGTCTAGCCAGTGCTCTGCGGACGGGTGATAGCATGTTGGTATGAATGTTTTAATTCCTCTGTGAACAGTAGATATGCCAAACAAAATGATGCTGAGGCAATAAAAATGCAGAATACTTTTTCTGGCTAACACTATGAAACTTTATGTTTGAATTTGGAATACCAGAACCTTACTTAAAAGCTGAATAATACATTGTCAGGTAGAGGTGTCTGTAGCTGCTGGAACGTGAGCGACATCAGAGTTTTTGCCACAGGCTTCTGCTAATCGGGGAAGGGGAACCCTTGTCTTCTTGTCTTTTATCTTTTATCCTGTTTTTCCTCTTTCTTTCTATGTCTCTCCCCTTTCCCCTCAGCATTGCAGGGGTGATAGTTATTGCCCTGACCAGAGATGCCCAACATTTGCAAACTAGTGGCCAGGTTTGTCGAAATGTGTGCGCTATGTATATAAATTGTAAAGGGGTTTGCTCCACCAAGATACATGATAGTAAGTAATAAAAGCAGGATTCAGTAACATTGCCGGCTACATTTTACATTGTTGGTTGGCCACATTTTGGCCATAGATTGGGCACCTCACTGGATTCCCTCAGGTACAGATCTCATAAGCATTGAACATGTCATGTTTGTGAGCCATATCAAACAACCTGTTTGTTGTTTCTATACGTTTGTACAAGAGATTTTATACAGTACTGTATTTAGAGGTCTTTAGCTTTTTTGCAGTATGAAGATGAGATTAATAAAACTGCATGATATCATGTATTATCTATGTGTCTTTGATTGTTTTGGTTTTTTTCGAGTGGCTTCCCTTTGTTTTAGGTGCACAAATCAACATGATCAGGAACTATTTTTTTCCTGTTTTCCCTTTTCCAGCTACTTTCTTCCGTAGTGGATTCTCTTATGAAATTTGGAGATCTGTGTGAAACAGTATCCATCCATCCATTCATCCATCCATCCAACCATCCATCCATTCAGATGGAGATAAGCAGGCAGACAGACAGAAAGAAAAATAAGCAAAGAGATGTAAATACTGTAATAATAATTTATCATATGGGTATCCAGGACAAGTTAGACCTTCTCATGCAACTTCCCATTAATATTGCTCCAACTGGCCAGATCATTCAAGCACTTGGGAACATACAGTGTTATTGCCATTTACAGGCTCTGATCACTAGCATCTGGACAGTATCTTTAGTTGCCTACAGCCACGTACCTATTTAACAGATAGGTGGACAAAGAAAAATTTTGCTGAAATGGGAATTGAACTCCCAATCTTCTGATCCTAAGTCCAGTACTGCAATGATTCAGCCATGCTGCTCCATAAATACATGTAAATTTCAGTATTGAGATGGTTATGAGTAAACATGTTACTAAAAAGCTATTGTTTTCAGTGGTGCCTAATGACATCCTAAAACTACCCATGCAACCTTCCTTGCCCATACTATTTTCTCAAATCACAAATTAATGCTAACAGATCTAAGTCAAGTCCACTAATCTAGTTCTAGAAACTATACCAAAGATACATACTGTAGTAATAGTGTAGTCTAGTTGTATTTTATGTACATAAGGCAATAGCTGTAAAACCACACAAATGCCAAGATTAAAGGGTAATAAAAATCTCTTGGATTTCATATGGTATCTGTATTTCTTAAAATTAATTATAATTTATATTCCAAGTGAAATTTTACCCGCCCTTGCAGTTGTACTGAAAGAGATTGTAACTTAAACATATATAAACTATCCATTAACAAGCAAGCACCACTCCCATGAGAACCTAATCAAGATTAACACTCACTTCACTTTACTTAAACTAGAGGCATCCTGATGATACACTGTTTACTGATATCGGGTTTGATATATAACGTCGTAATCCACACAAATGAGATATGGGGAGGCAGACCACTTATTAATTTCATAGTTCTTTGTAAAATTCTTACGTTTTTAGGTGTTTGGAGCAGTTCTATGAATGTCAGTGTTGGCTGGAGCCGTTTTGAATTTCTCAACAAAATGAGACCAAAATACATATGTGCATTTTTCATCTGAATTGTGGATTACGACTTTATACGTCAACACGGAAGGTATGTAAGGCCAGCCTCCTATCAATCTCGTCATGGTGTGCAGAATGTCAACAAGAACAGAGTCTATCGGTAATGGTTCAGTGAGCATATCATTGATTTATTGAACGCCAAACCTGTACGTTTAGGCACTGTTGGAAGGCACTTTACCGCAAGTACAGTTGGTAAATGTTTCTTGAAACAAAGCCCATTAATGTTGTTGTTGTTGTTGTTGCAGCTGCTGCTGCTGCTGCTGCTGCTTTAAAATTTAAATGAACCGTTGCTGTTGCTGTTAGTTATGTGGAAGGTGTCATTGCTGAAGCTCTTGTTAGGCTTGCTACCAATGAAGTTGTTGTTGAATGCCTAGAAATCGCTGCAGTAAAATCAGCCACATGCGCTAGATGGATTGCGAATGATATCATGCAGGCTATGTCTGGATTTAAAGCTGCAGGCCTATTCTAATTGATTGCGTGTTTCGTAAACATCACATACCGGTACCAACATAGGGCCATGTCCTAATCGATATTTTCCAAATATTTACTCATAAAAGTACTCACTAATACAATACATCGATTATGTCAAGTATCATATGAGAATTACGGCCTTCGGTAAATTTTGCCTCTAAAATGAATATTTTTTTCAAAGATAAGTTAGAACACCAGAGCCGACAATGTTGACCAACTTAGCTTTTGGAAGTGAGTAGGTTACTCACATAAAGATTCAAAGTTATGAGTATCGTATTCACCAACGATGTAACCTAAGGCACATCCAACACCACATTGTTTAGTCGCAATTAAATCTCCTAGGACACGAGTGTGGATGGAAAATAATGTCTTGTTACGTGATAATTTTCACAATTTACCCTATCTTGTCATCATATCCAGAGAGTGAGCTTGGAGCTGGTGCCGATATGTGATAATGAGTAAACCTTGAACGGTTCCGTGGGAAATTGGTCTTTAGCATTTTAGAGCGTAATGAAATGTTTTCAAAATGCCTCCTCCGTTTGGCGTACGTTTTAGAATGTGAGAAGGAGAGAGAGAGTGAAAAAAAGAGAGAGAGAGAGATTTAGACCCATTGAAGAAAATTTCGATAGAAAACAGTCACGAAAGTGTACTGTGAAAGATTCCACCCACTCCCTGACATCTCCAAAAAACATCTCAGAAAGATCAGGCAGAGCAAGTTCAATCAATTAATACAACAGAATGAGATATTGCCGTTCATTGCTGCAATCCGCTGTTCATTTGCTGTGACCGCATTGGGAAGAAGAGAGAGAGAGAGAGAGAGAGAGAGAGAGAGAGAGAGAGAGAGAGAGAGTGTGTGTGTGTGTGTGTGTGTGTGCGCGCACGAGGAATCGGTAGCACAGTGGAACCCATCTATTACCACAATTTAATCCCCTTTTCCCCTTCCTGTTTGTTGTTGTTGTTAAAATGGTCTCGTCATAACAGGACTGGAAGAGCGAAAACCCGACTATAACGGCACAACTGCTGACTACCAGTAGCAACTAGTACTAGTAGTAGTATCATTAATTATGTTAAATCAGCCACCGACAGTGACTGCAAAGAGCATCACTAGCATGGAGTCTGCATGTTTATACATGAACCATGACAACTCAGCTGTGTTCTGAACCATCTTGCTTTCCACAGACGAAACTGGTAAGCAACAGGGCACGATAATACAGATTAAATTTGGAAAGTCCCTGCCACTCCCTTAATACCAAGTTCAGGAAAACAACTCGATAGAGAATTCTCTGATTTCAGAGAATGTTGTTCTCTTTCAGCGTTTGTTGTTGGACATCAGTCTGAGAAAATAACAAAATCATAACAAAATCAAAAATCTGACAAAATGTTCATTCTAGTTTGTGGTTTTTTGCTGGACTAATTAGATTTATCTGTGTTATTGTGTGTTTATG
The DNA here is from genome assembly GCA_033807755.1 of Ellobium chinense. NCBI lineage: Eukaryota > Metazoa > Mollusca > Gastropoda > Ellobiida > Ellobiidae > Ellobium > Ellobium chinense. Next base: position 287,920 of record JAWQUT010000638.1, read on the forward strand.
CACAAGCAAGTATATTTCTTAAACACTATCTTTGTGGTTATGTAAGTTGCTGACATTGTGAAGACCAGACTCTATATGAAACTATACAAAGTTGAAACACTTTTACGAAAAGAGAGTGGCAGCCTTGGAATCTCCATGTAATTGCTGCACGCAGGCCTATCTTTTTTATTCCCTTGTCACCTAATCACAGCCATCATCGTGTAACGAAGGGCCCTTTTCTCATGTTGCTTCTCTCATGACTTCCCTGTTGTTCTCACGCCTGATTGACAGCTATGTAAAGTGTAGCGTTATTTCTCCCATTAAACTTCATCCGTTTGAGTCTCGCACAAACGTTTAACAGATGCCATTATCTTGTCCTGATATCTCTCTGTTGCGGCAAGGAATAAATATCCAGAGGCATTTTCCCGAAACGAGCGCAAGCATAATGCCTAATGCGGCCGTTTTACCTGATGGTAATGTATAAATTTAATTTCTGTCTCTGTTCCCCCATCCCCTCTCCAATTTATAACAGATCTGGCCCATTTCAGTGACAGAATAAAAACGAGTTACTGCCTAGTATTGGACACGGGGAGAATAGAAAAAAGGGAAGGAGGAGCTTAGAGTAGGGTGCACTGGAGACGTGGGGAAAATGCTGCGGTTGAAGATAAAGGGGGATGGAGGGAGAAGGGGGTAGGAAACAAAATTTGTTT